>JANBXA010000372.1:50990000-51327500 GCA_030556225.1 Cricetiscus sungorus | reverse complement strand
ATGCTGGGTACCTCCAGAAGAAAGGGTTCCTTGGGACTAAGTGACCAAGGCTTGGATTAAAAGACAAGCTGTTCTCTGCAAGGTCACAGGCATCATACTGGTGACTCCCTGGTCTGGTACCAGAATGTTTTCAGTATTGAGCTTAGAGACAATCTTAGCTACGGGCCCAGATGAGGAGTCAAACAATTCTCTGCTCCAGAAAAATCTCCCCCACTCCCCTTTTTTTAATGCTCAAGATCTGATATGTCGAATCTCTGTAGCCTGGAGACTTTGTGGCATTTAAATGCCTACAGCTGTCTTCCCAGTAGGTCTGGGTTGCTATACTGTCACTCCAAAGCTCGGACAAGACTTACTTGAAAGCTCCCTGGAGTTTCTACTTAGGGGCATCTGGGGACAGTAGCTAGGAGATGGGGATGGGGAGAGGATAGGGGCATGCTGGAGAGAGAGGCTTGCTGAAGCCTTACATCATAATACACGGATGCAATAATTTAACTCTAGGAAGCTGATGTTATCTAGGATTTGATTTGATTTTAGAACAAGAGGAAATCTATTGGGTTGATCGCTGGAGACTGGGCTGAGACCAGCACTGTTTTCGTTCTCCCACTAGGAAGCCAACAATCTGGGCACCAGGGAGTCTACCGTGTTCTTTAGGTTCCTCCCTTGCCTCACAGCCTTCTCGGCTGTAATTCAAACAATAACAGCCAAGAGTACTGACTTGAGAGAAGGTCTAACTTTAGTTCATTTTGTTATTTAGTGACGAGGGTGGAGAAGGGGAGGAGGTGGAGGCCGCCATCTATGACTAATGCTGTCTTGCAAGCTTTTAGCCATATTTAGTAACGTGGATATAAAAATAAGCTTTTGATTCATTTTTTTTTAAAGTTGACTTCTGTTTCCTTTCTTCTATTCCCTCTCCCAAAGATGGATTTAACTAATTACACTCCCAGCTCAATGCTGAATGCTGATAGACATGTATTTATTATCGGTGCTCTAAGCCCTGGAATCCTTTTTTTTTTTTTTTCAACTATGAGGCTACAGACATATACATTCTACTCCAGTCCCTGTGAGCTGTCAGAGTCCAGCCAGAGCACTGTGATATGATAAAGTTTTCAGGCCCTGTTTAGTTAAGACTGAAGATCTGGTACCCAGCCAATATCCACCACTCAGGGCTCTTTTCACAGTCCAAAATGATTTGGCTTAAACGTTTCCAACTGTGATGAGGTCCCATTTCAGTGATTATGCAGTCATTCACTTTTCCACATCAACATCAAAGTCATTAACAGCCGAGTATTATTGCATTGGCTGGAATTCAGTTAAGGACTAGAGGGAAGTTGCTCTTTATTAAGATAAATCATTGCCTTGGTTATGTCACCCATGAAATAATCAATTTACTGTGTTGGTTAATTTCCTTCCTCTTTGATCTGTGAATTAAATTCAACAGATCATTGTTTCACACAACCACTCCTCAAAAGATTTTTGAGGGAAAAGTGCACACATGTGCTCTGATGACTATGGTCTTACAAGAACGATAAACAATGCAGCAATGCTGAGGGCTCACGCCTTCCATCAGTTGTTTCCACAGTTATCTTTGCTGTGTTCCAAGGGTGGGGCAATACTCAGAGCTAGCTGGGTGATCCTGGCTCTAAATTCTTGAATGTTCTGTTAAGTGATAAAATGTTATGTAGAGCTAACCTTAATACTTTAGGGATCACAAGCTTGTGGCAAATCCAAAGTGGGATATGCTTGTCTGGAATCCAGGACGAATGAGCAGTGATATTTGCAGGGATACTCACTTTTAAATGTGAGGCATCCTTTTAAAGGATCCCTCTCATAAATACAAAACACTCTTGGCTCCACGATTCATGGTTCTTAGAGAGAACGAAGTTGAACCGCGTGTTTTATTTCCTTGCTTTGGTGATTCCTCTGAGAAATACTCTTGTACTTGGATGATTTAAAAATATATATTTTATAATGAAATATTTCAAACATGCAGACAAGTATAGAGAATAATATATAATAAAAATCCATGGACCCATAACACAACTTTATCAAATCTTAACATTGTACTTCAGATGTGTGTGTGTTCTAAAGAAATAAATTTTATAGATACATCAGAGGATGCCTATGCAACCCTTCTCTATTCCTTTCCATTCTCCTTCTCTGAAAATGGAATAACTGTCATGAATTCATGCACATAAATATTTTATTTTATGCATTATTTTTGCTGCATATATTTCACAACTATATTCAACAATACTATGTTATAAATGTTTTACACTTTAAATTTTTGGGGTGGGTATATTTTGAGACAGGATCTCACATAGCTCAGGCTGGTCACCTTCAACTCCTGTTCCTTCTACCAGCCACCCAGGGTTATAGGCACACATGGAGCATGCTCAGCTTTAAAACATTTTGGAGATCAACCCTTTCTCATCTCGTTTGCTTTATTACATTATATGTTAGGAGTTGCCAATAACAGTGCAAATAGACCCAAGTTGTGGTTGTATAGTATTTCATTGCATGGTTACATTTGAATTATAGCCATGTCTTTTCATTTTTATGTATAAATTGTCCCCCTAGGGCACATACAAACAAATAAAGTTAAATGTGAAAGGATTATTTCTGAGTCATAGATCATGTGTAGTTTTGTCTTTGCTAGGTATTGTCAAATTGCCAACTTTTATCTCCATCAGAATCACTGTTTCCGCAGACTTCCCATGCTAGTGTGATTGCGAATAATTTTCTTCTACACATCAGACCTATGCAGCACCCCTCAAGCTGCTCATGCTCATTCTCCACACTGAAAAGAAAGCAGAAAATTGCAGGCGAGGTGTCTCTAATGAAGGACAGAGCTGCTTAGATACTGATCTCTCAGCTCTCTTTTACCCTGACTTTAGAGATCTGGCTCAAGAGATATGAGCAGTTAAAATATTAAGAGTTAGGCTGTGGTTTAAAATGTGTGACCAGATCATCTTGGTGAGCAGAAAATAAAATAAAGGAGAATTTTCCAGATACTTTAGACTCCAAACCATACTTTCGTGAAGTGCTTTTAATAAATATAAAACTTCAGTCTTCTTAAAAATATTTTTCATTTTTTAATTTCATTTTACATTCCAATCACAGTTCTCCCTTTCACACCTTCTCCACCCCCCCACCCCCATTGCTTTCTCCCATCCCCCTCCCAGGCTTCTTTAGCCCCTCTCTCACCTCTTCCCCACAGCCCACCTCTAAGGCCACTCCTCCTCACAGCTAAGGGCTCCAGTGAGAAATCAACAGAGTCTGGCCCCAATAGGTTGAGGCATCCCTCTCTCATGCATTAAGACTGAGCATGGCATCACACCATAGGGAGCAGGCTCCAACAAGTAGTTCATATACCAGGTTTGTATCATGGTCTTACTGCCAGGGATCCCTGAGCTAGTCCAAGCTTCACAACTGTCTCCCACATACAGAGGGCCTAGTTCGGTTCCCTGGGTTTAGGTCCTAAACCACCTCCAACTTTCACAAAAACAACCAACCAATTTTTTCTTTTTTAAAGTCTCTTGATTAATTAAGACCAAGTAGCAGTTATTGAGCGCTAAGTCAGAAAAGTCTTTTGTCACTGCTCCCACACTCCAGGTTAATGTGGAACCCCATATCAGAGAAGCTGTAATAGGAAAAATGAAGTCAGTGGGAACCCAGAAATCAGAAGAAACCAAAATATGTGTAGGAAATGATTTCACTGACTGTGACCAATACCAAGTTTAAAATGCTTGATTTCTCCCAGAAGGTGGCACAGATTCTATGGGAGAGGCAGAGAGTGTTAAACTATTCTCCTCCAAGCCAGATTGATTAAAATTTATGACTAAGCAAGAAGAAACAGGGCCTAATGTGAGGATGTACTCCATACATTAAAGGTATCTAGTCATACTGAAAATTCTTATGGTATAAACAATCAGAATTAAATCTTGGTGTTACTCTTACCATTTGTTATTATTATTATTATCATCATCATGTTTCATTCGTTTCTACACATAAGGCTTAGGAGTTCCCCCCCACATCATTTTTATTATTTTTAGGTAGGCGTTAGACCCCACATCTAATGTGTCTTGCTGGATCTCATTTTCAACCAGGAGAGAAAGTGATTGCTAGATTGTTCTGTTGTTCAAGCTTCATCCTTCCCTTGCATGCTTCTCTTACATTTTAGGCACTGGAAGTACATCACCCATAGGGTGGGTCTTTCATTTCTTTGTCAATGAGAAGTGCTGTGAGAGATGGAGTGTCGGAGAGCATTGGAGAATCTCCTTCTTTCCTTCCTTCCTTGAATGTATCACCATGGAAACAAGTTGTTAAAAACATCTCAGTTTATGATACCAGGAGGAAGTTAGTTTTCTTCACAGAGGCAATGTTTTTACCTTTGATAGAAAACTGTCAGAATTTTTGTAGTAAATATTGAAGTGTGGCAGGTCTCAGAAATGTATCCTAACCTCAGTTTTTACACCTGTAAAATGGAGACAATAATTAATAACTCAGTACCTACTGTAAGGACTGTGGAGGTGATTCACACACTAACAAATAGGAAGAAGTAGCAGAGAACCTGACATGATAGATGTGACATCTGAGATGCTATTACTGTTGTGTGAATATTGTCTCTGATGGCCATGTGATACAGGCTGATTTGACAGCATTTGGTAATGATGGGCATTAGAACCTTCAGGAGGAGGGTCCAGGTAGAAGGGTATATGTTCTCAAAGGTAATATTGAGACCCCCTTTGTTTTCACTTTCTCCCTCTTGCTTCTTGTCTGCCAGAGGTGGGCAGCTTTGTTTCCTCACCATGATGTGCAGTTTAGCCACAGATACCTAAACAACACAGTCAAGTAACTAGAGTTTGAGTCCTCTGAAGGTATCACTCTAAGACAACAGACCTTTCTTCCCTGTAAGTTGATAGTCTTAGTTATTTTGTCTTAGCAAAGGGAAGCTAAACTACACATCTTTCTCATGTTTATTTTCTTCTACTTACTGTATCTTCTTTCAAATAGTGATTTGTAGTTTTAAAAATAATGGGAAAGTTTTTTCTACATTAAACTCAAGATATTACCTTTGCTGCTTTTCCTGTGGAAACCTGTGGGTAGGATAATAACTGAGACACTGTATTTTGCTTTTGTATTTCCTAGATGAGCATGCTGAAGCCATAAGATCTTGGATTGAATCCTGTCTAATTTGCAAGGATTAGAGTGAGGAACGTTTTGAAAACCTGTGTAAGACACTTACCTCAGCACTAAATCAATGCGAGCCTGGATGATGCATTACAGCTACAGTGCTGTCCTTAGTTACTCCTCGGAAGCAAGTATAAAATGAAGACAGTGAAACAAAGCAGTGGCATGAACCCTACCAAATGAGTTCCCCTACCTGAAGAGTATCCAGGGGTATTCCAGGGGCATTGCCCTTATGTGTTTATGTCAAGCCTCTGTGCTTGACCCCCAGCCCTAGAATATCATTGCTTTGGATGGCCTTGTGTTTAGATTTGACACCATTCTCAGGACATTTCAAGACAGAATTATAGCATTTGTTTATGATCAGGTGAGGGCAGCTTTGAGAGATACACTGAGGTGTAGGAGTTTAGAAACGTGAGTCACAAGGCATATGACTTGGGAGTATCATTTCTTGTTAGTTAATTCATTGATGAGTAAAATAACTTTTAGGAGTGTGCTAACAAGTGAGAAGAGGCCTTGTAGGAGATGCTCCTTGACTGTGTGGTTTATCTCTCACAGGAGATAAAGGAACAGAAATTCCAAGGTGGTAGGCGAGTAGAAGCACTCTCCATCCCTGAATGTGTTTTAAGGAGCACAGGACAAAATACTTTCTTCCTATTCTCCTGTGTCAACAAAAGCTGTTCTTTCCTTGGTTTGGGACTAATTCTTAGACATGAAAATACTGCATTGTCTCACTTATGAAATAGCAAAAGATTAGGGAAAATCCTGCAAGTACTAAATACAGACTTTGGGACACCATAGACACATGCACACTTCTTTTATGAGCTAAGATTAAAAAAAGTGAGCAGTCTGCTGTTTTCTGAGTGTTTTAAGTCCAAACATCTAAGCCTTATTCAAGATTTTCTGTAAGTATAAGAAAATGCACATTTCCCCCAAAGAAGATACAAAACATGGGAATAATTTTGCCTTAACTTCTCTCTGAGACCTGCAGGTACAAAGACAAACAAGAAAACTAAACAGTAAATCAAAGTATAAGCATAGGTGTGGAAACCAATCTCTTAGGTTTTTATAATGCAATTCAGTTTTCTCATTTGCTTTCCTTTCTCCTATACCAAGATACTATTAGATTATAGTACAGGGGAAATAGTAATTAGGACTGAATTCTTTAAATATTTCAGTGAGCAGTGAGTAACAGTCATTATTTCAACGGTGGTCATTTCTGATTGCATTTTCATTCCTATTTATTATTGTATTTAAACAGGGAACAGAATTTAATAGATCCCAAGCTAATTGCATTTGCTGCTGAATGGTCCCTCTATCAATTTTTAAAATTTATAAAAATTGTATATTAAGATATCAAGTGGCTGGATTTTCAGGAAATTCTCCTTTTAGTTTGATAAGACAATCTCTTCACATTGTTAACACTAAGCATAATTTCTTGACAGAAGAAAATTACATTAATGAATGATTCTTGTGCTATCAAATTCCATGGAAGCCATTTCTGCAAAACGAACTGGAAAAATCTCTTCTGTGTTGAGAAGAGGTAGCAGTTCCCATACCTGACAAAGAAGGCCAACTTTTGTATTCAGTTTCCAGTGGGTAATTCTGGCCTGCAATTCTACTCTCAGAAAATGCTCTAATAAATTCAAGTCCCAAATAAATTCATGTCCAGTACAACGGTTCATTATTCATTGGGTAGAAAATAAAGAAGAGCTTAATATCTTCCCAATGATTCTCAGCCTAGTAAATTTTGTTATTTCTCATTCAGGTAAAAAAAAATCCAACTCTACTGGTTGTGATATTTGTAAATTAGAAGAAATTTCTTATTTAAAGATCACTATATTTAAAATTTAGAAGGTTCAGTGATTCCTCCCTGATAAATGTTTTCTGAGTAGCTGAGATGCTTTCTTACTCACCACGTAATCTATGGCAGAAGGCTAACATTTTGTTTTGCCTTAAATCTTCTTTATACCCCAAATTCATAACTTGGATCAGATAAAGTGCTTTTTCTGTACTTTAGACTTTGGAATATCTCTTTGCTTCCTTCCTTCTTTCCTTCCTTCCATCCTTTCTTCCTTTCTTTTCCTTCCTTCCCTCCCTTCCTTCCTTCCTTTCTAAACTTTTGTTTCTCCTTAAGTCTTCTTTATACCAAAAACTCATAACTTGGATCAGATAAAGTGTTTTTTCTGTTTGGAATATCCTCCTTCCTTCCTTCCTTCCTTCCTTCCTTCCTTCCTTCCTTCATTCCCTCCCTCCCTCCCTCCCTCCCTCCCTCCCTCCCTCCCTCCCTCTGTCTCTCTCTGTCTCTGTCTCTGTCTCTCTGTCTCTGTCTCTGTCTCTGTCTCTGCTCTCTCTCTCTCTCTCTCTCTCTCTCTCTCTCTCTCTCTCTCTGGTTTTTCAAGACAGGGTTTCTTTGTGTAACAGTCCTGGCTGTCCTGGAACTATCTCTCTCTCTCAGACCAGACAGGTCTTGAACTCATCAAGATCTGCCTGCCTCTGCTTTCCCAGTGCTGGGATTAAAGGCATGTACCACCACCACTCTGACTGGAGTATGTTTCCTACAAGAGTAAATGGAAAGAAGATTTGTATTACAGCTGCCAATGAGAAATGCTAGCCTGAGGGTCACGGTGTCACCCACTCACTAAATTTGTAAGAAGTGGTAGATCCAGAGAGAAGGACTGATATAGGTAACAGTAGAACCAGAATTAGTAGAATACTTGGTTATAATTTTGTTTCTCTGTCTCCATCTCTATTACTTTTCTAAGCATGGAATAACCTAGGGGCACTTCAAGTCACAATGCCCTGGGGAGCTGGATCCTGAAGTGACAGAGGGGTTTAGCCTGCTCTAAGATATCATAAGATTTAGGGGAAGGGAAGGGAGGAGGCTTAAAGAATGAGAAGAATAAGATCTTTGGACAAATATCTGCTCTGCACTCTGCTGGGAGTAAATGGTGCAGGGAAGGCAATGGCCAGAGGCTTCTCAGACGGGGAGGCTGGAAAAACTAGAGGGAGACTCATTTATAGAGTTTGGAAAAGTGACTTTCAAAACATGATAATACAAGTAGAAATCATAACAAAAAAGATGGATGGCCTTATAGCACAGAATATTAGAACAAATTTCTTCAAAACCATAAAAGAGCAGTGGGGTGCCAACTTACCTCTCTTAGCATCCTTACTGTTAGTACTGAGACACATGCAAGCAGAAAATAACAACATGGAGACAGGGATGTGGGAAAGAGATGCATTTTCAAACAAGCATGAAAAATGCATATCCACACAAAGCAGCAAATACATGGGAAAAAACAAAAACTTAAAACATCACAGGAACACCATATTTCTCAGCTAAACATCATAAAATGTTGACAATGCCCCAAATAAAGAGCTATGAGAAACCCAGTACAGAGGCTGCAGCTCATACCATGGAGTGGAATAACACAATTAGAGACAAACTAGATAACTTTATTGGAAAGCGAGTTACACATCTGTCCCTGAAGTCTCAAAGCATCCCTAGTTTGGGACCAGCAATTCTTTCTCTTGGAATGAGCTCTGGGGTAAAAATAACCAAATATAAAAGCCCAAAGCTGAAAAACAACAACAAAAAAATCATGCAGCTGGCTATTGATTGAATAAATTCAATATGTATAATGTATATATATATATATTCATAAAATGTATATAATATTTGGGCACTATAAATTTGTTATTTGGGGCTCATGTGGTGGCGGGACCGTGGCGGCAGGACCGGGAGGCCGGTGGGGAGGAACCTGTCCGTAGCATACCCCCATCCACTCTTCATTGGGGCTAAGGCCTCCCTTGGGGAGTCAACAAAGTTTCCTATACCAAGTTGAGGCAGGACCAAGCTGAGCAACATCTCCCATCATAGGGAATCGGCTAAAATCCAGGTCATACATGCCAGATAAGTTCTGGTCCCACTGCCAGGGTCCCCCAAACAGATCACTGTCTCAGTTTAGCTGTCTCTGTGTTTTTTCCCCACCATGATCTTGACTCCCCCTTGCTCATATGATCACTCATCTCTCTCCAACTGAAGTCCAGGAGCTCAGCCCAGTGCTTGGGTGTGGGTCATTGCATTTGCTTCTATCAGTTACTGGGTATAGATTCTATGATGACAATATGGTGATCACTAATCTGATTACAGGAGAAGGCCAGTTCAATCATCCTATCCACTATTGCTAGGTGTCTTAGTGGGATCATTCTTGTGGGTTCCTGAGAATTTCCCTAGCACCATGTTTTTCTCTAACCCCATAATGGCTCCCTCTATCAAGATATCTCTTTAACTGATCTCCCCCAACTTGGCCTTCTGGATCCCTCATGTTCCCATCTCCTATCCCCTCTGTTATAACCCACCTCCCAGTTGACCCAGGAGAACTTAACCATTTCCCCTTCCTGGGGCCCTCCAAGTGTGTCCCTCTTAGGGTCCTCCTTTTTATCTAGATTCTCTGGGGTTGTGGATTATAGACTGGCTACCTTTGCTTTATGTCAAATATCCACTTATGAGTGAGTATATACTGTGTTTTTCTTTCTGGCTTTGGGTTGCTGCATTCTGGATGGTTTTCAAGTCCAAATGGATCAAAGACCTCAACATAAATCCAGTTACACTGAACCTGATAGGACAAAAAAGTGGGAAATAGTTTTGAAAACATGGGTACAGGAGACCACTTCCTGAACATATAACACCAGTAACACAGACACTGAGATTAACAATTAATAAATGGGATGTCCTGAAATGGAGAAGCTTCTTTAAGCAAAGTGTATGGTCAATAAGACAAACAGCAGCCTACAGAATGGGAAAAGCTCTTCACCAACCCCACATCTGACAGGGGGATGATCTCCAGAATATATAAAGAACTCAATAAACTGATCATCAAAATACCAAATAATCCAATTTAAAAATCAGGTAAAGATCTGCTGGGTATTGGTGGTCCCAGCACTCGGGAGGCAGACACAGGTGGATCTCTGTGAGGTCGAGGCCAGAGCCTGGTCTACACAGCTAGTACCAGGACAGGCTCCAAAGCAATACAGAGAAACCTTGTCTCAAAAAAAAATCAGGTAAAGATCTAAACAGAGAATTCTCAACAGAAGAAACTAAAAAACTAAAATGGCCAAAGACCTTTAAGGAATTGCTCAACATCCTTAACCATCAGGAAAATGGAAAATCTGGGTAAAACCAACATCTTAATCTTGGTGGGCATTATTAAATGGATTTGGGCAGTAAATGCATCTCAACACATTTAATTTATTAAAAATGTCATGCACTAACATAAAAGTGGAGATCAGTGACCATTTTACTGAGGGACATGTATGTACAGAGTAAAATTCTAAAAGGTTTATCTTCAAGTTCTTAGTGGTTTCAAAAAGATGCTTTTTTATAAGTGTCTGTAAGTGTAAGAGATGAAGTTCCTAATGATGCACTTACCTGTAAGGGTTTCATATACACCTGTGTTGGCCAGACATATATTTGTAGACATGACCTTTTCCTCTCTACTAAAATATAGATGAGTAAATTTTCAAGAATTTATAGGCAGCCAGAGAAAAGTGTTTTCTAAGTGGGTGACAGACACAGAGGCTGGATCATGCTTTAGGCAGTAGCAAGCAAGTTAAACCATCTCTGATTGACTTTTATTAACTCTGATTTGTAAGGCTGATAGGCTCAGGCTTGGAGCTGATGGACAGGATTTTGTCACTCAGCCAAGATATGAATCCTAGAGAAATGCCAACCAGAAGAGACGGTGTTGTTCTCCCAATCCATTGTGCTTTGAGCATTTGCTACTTTGTTTTTTCTTTTTCTGTTTTACATACCCAAGCTGAAATGTTTTTACCAATTATTTTGTCATTCTTTATAGAACTTAGTTTAATCAGACGCTGAGTCTGATCTTTGTGCTTTAGGCTATGGCTGTAAATAGCAACGATGTGGAAATGCTGTTTGTTTGAGCAGCTGTACACATTGGTTAAGAGAGCAGGCACAAGAATATGAACACAAGCTTTTTTTCCCTACTCCTAGCTCCCTCCAAAGGCTACTTGTTTATTGAAAAACTCCTTTAGTTATCCTTTAAAAATGCCTCTTATGGGCTATGTATGTATAGACTCAAAAAGCCCTTCATGTAAATAATACATTCCTTTTTGTTTGCTGGGTTGGCACTAGGCAAAGTTACACATGTTCTTTCTGATAGCTCTAAGGTACAGTCTCCTCCACCCGGCTCTTGTTGAAGATCCACAGGGATGGGTCAAGCCCTGTCCTTGGTGGATACTTTGCAGACAATGCATTTAAACTCACAAAGATGTCACGTGGGTTGGTATTCTTATTTTCGCGTGGGTTGTTATTCTTATTTTTAGTGTTGAAATGCATTTCCAAAAGAATTATTTTATTGTTTGAAGTTTCAAGCTAGTAACATGACAGAGTTGTGTAAACTGCTCAGTGACTTTTGTCTTAGTTATAGGTGGGTCAGGTCTCCTGAGTCTTCCTTCCTGTTTCACTCATTAAAATCTGTTCTCTGAAATGATCCAATGCTTTCCTTCTCACTTAGATATAAAGGCTGATAAGATTTTATGGGCTTCCTGTTTCTTTTGAGGCATCTTTTTAACCCTTGGGTTATTTAGAAGTCTGTTTCATATTGGAATATTATAAGATTTTCTGATGTGTTATTGAATCCCAACAATGCAGAACATGCCCTATCATTTTTGTTATTTTTTAATGTATTATGGTTTAATGGTTTAGCTGATGACCTGTGTTGGCAAGAATGAATGCTTTTCTGCTGTTGTATACTATATTCTATAAAAATTTATCAAGACACTTTTTGATATTTTTGTTCAGATTTTCTGTATGCTTACTAATCAATAAATTTTCTTATGGTTTTCTGAGAGAGGAACACTGTATCTTTTCATTTTCCTTTTTTGTTTTATTTCATTTTGTCTATGGTTGTGACTGGGTCTTATTGAGTAAAACACTAGCTAGGCTCAAAATTATGATCCTCCTGCTTTAGCTTGTAATATCAGAGTGGAGTTTGAGTTGGAATGTTTTTATTGAGCTAGCTTTGGGCTCAATTGTGCATATAGTTAAATTTGAATCAGTACAGTCTTCAAAAGATTTTAGTACAGGCTCAACAGAAAGCTCAGTTGTTTTGTTCCAGCTCTGGGTTTGTGTGCCTTTAGTCGCCTTGGCTCACTGTTGCTTTTAGCCTACAGAAGGGTTCACACACTTACACTCAATATGGAGGGTGGATTTTTGAGCCCTTTATTAAGCTATGGGATGCTCATTACTTCAATTCATTGGAAGACTGAGTGCTAAGAATTTCTGTCTCTTCTTTTTTTCTGTCCCTAGACTTTACCAGGTCTTGCCTTCCTAACCCTAGCCATGTTCAGAGAAGTGAAAGGCCATTTGCAGCTGTCTTGACTTACCTCTAATATTTCTAGAGAATACTATGTAAGGGTCATTGAATAAAAATAACCTGGGTAGGTTGAGTCACAACATATTTTAGTGCTTTGAAATTTGTTGAATTTCATTTTGTATTTCAGTGTATAGTTTATCTTGGATTTAGTTGAAAGTAATTCCGCTCTTAAGTAGACTTTAACATAGAAATTAATTATATCTTGTTGTCTGATACTTTGTGAGTTCTGTATATGTTCTGACTTTTAAGATCTACCTCTTTTATGAATAGTTGAGGAAAGGATACGGGATGGTTTTTTTTTATATTTTTTATTAATAATATAATTTAAAAAATTTACATGTTGATCCCAGTTTCCTCTCCCTCCCTCCCTCTTATCCTCTTTCCCCCCTAACATGTACCCTGACCATGCTTCCCTCCCACTCCCCACCCCCATTCCACATGTAGGGCTATGCTATCCAGGTGGGGTCATGTAAATCTGTCAAGTCATTTGAAGTAGGGACTAGGACTTCTCTCTTGCCTCTAAGTTAAGGGAGTATCCCGATGAGGAATGTTTCTAACTATAATTGTAGACTTGCATATTTCTTCTTTTCAGTTTCCTATTCATCATTTAAGGACATTCAAGTGGGACAAGTGAAGGGTGGAGAGAAAAAAAGGCACACAGATCTGAAATCTTCTACTGATTCCAGGCATGGATTGTCTGCTACTATTGACATAGTGCTGAGAACACTGAATCTCAGGGGGGCTTTCTTTGACTCTGCCCTGCCCAGCTAGTTGGTAGAGTAATTGGCAGGCAGTTCTATACTGATGAACTGGGTATGCGGAGGATACAGTTTTCCATGTGATATCCACTAAGAGTATTGCATCACTATTCAGAAGGGGTGAGAAACGGTTTATCTATCCTGATACTATCTTACCAGGAGCTGGCATCATGGTAAGGATGCTGCGATGCTGGAATTCCAGTTTTTTCCTGCAGGTACTTTTGGGAACACAGACTTCTCTGTAATACTGTACTAGAATGAAACATCTGTTTCAATCTTCCTGTCTTGTCATATCTTTCCCTTTATGGTACTGGGGAAAAGAACAGGCTATAGTCAGAAACTGTTGTTCTTGCTTGGGTCAGGTTATACTTCCTCAGAGCTCCTCTGGGATGCATACAGTTAAAAAATAAAAGGAATTAGTAAAAATTGTAATTTAAGCTTCTATCTTATGAAGCTAGAAAAAGAACACCAAACTGAATTCTAACTAAACAGAAGTAAGTATATAAACTAGAGCAGAATTGAATATATAAATTATTGATTTTTCTCAAGGTAAAAATCCACAAAACAAAATTCAAGTTCTTTGAGGGAATTGAGAAAATTTATAGATAAACTAATATGAGAGAGAAACTATATTGGTAATTAATACCCAAAGTGAAAGAGGACCCAACACTATGAATCATTAAAAGCATAATAAAGGAATATTACAAGCAAGTCTACACTTACAAATGATAACTTAGATAAAAAGAACCAAATCCACAGAAGTCATAATCTGCAAACATTTTCACAAGAATAAACAATTTGAACTGGCATATATGAATTTAAAAAGTATAATCAATCATATTCAGACATGGTGGTTTATACAGGTATTCCCTTTAGTTAAGAGGTTGAGGTAGAAAATCTGGTATGACTTTGAGACTACCCTTGTGTGACAGAGTGAGTTACAGTTCAGCCTGGGCTACAGTGAGACTCTACCTATAAAAAAACAAAAACAATAAAATAATGAATATTTACTAACATTTTTTCCAGTACAAAAAGCACCAGGCCCTGACAGATTTACTGGTGAATTCACTGGACCATTTAGGAAAATATTCATACAAATTTTCTATAACCTCCATTACAAGATCCATTTAGAGGGTATTACTTCTAAGCTCATTCTATGAAGCTAGAATCACACTAGCATCCAATACAGACAAAAATATTAGATTAAAAAGCAGACAGATCTCTCTTGAATACAAATGATAAGACATAGAGTAAATTGAATCTAATATTATCTAAAACTTTTATGCTATGACCTAATGGATTTATCATGTGACTGCCAGGACTATTTAACATTTTTAAATCAATTTTTGTAATTCTTTACACTGAATTACACTGAAAAGCTAAATCTGAATAATTAGACTTAATGTGAATAGACAATGCTATGGTTGGATATGAATTAAATATGTGCCCCCAAAGGTTCTTATGGTGGATTGTTTTTCCCTTGTGTTAAAAGGTGGTAGGACATTTTAGAGGTGAGGTCTAGTTGGGAGTCACTCGGGAACTGAGTGTAGGCACTTCTGATAAATTGCCATAGCTTTACCAGGGCCTTGGTCTCTGGCTTCCTGTCCTGCCATGTGTACTCTCCCTTTTACACCTGCCTGTGTCCTCAAGATGCTTTCACATTGAAATACAGCCAGAAGGCACTGTCATATTTTTGGGACTTTCTCAAAGCTGAGGGAAAAAAGTTTTTTAAATATAAAATAAAATATTAGGTCAATACAATGTAGGAAAAATTTTGGATAAAAGCTTAATGCATACATTAAAAAACCTGTTTGCCAACTAAGACAATAACTATGTAAAGTAACATAAAACATCACACGATTCTCAAGAGCTAAAATAGTGTTTTGTGGTAAGAAACTGGGCTTTTCCGCTAGGGTGGGATTTAAGTGGGGGGAGGGATACAGACCTTCACTCTTCCTTTACTACATTGTACTTCAAGTCCTTCTTGTAGTCTCATGTCTTTGAACACTCATGTCCCCAGCTGGTAGAAGACTGTTGGACAGGAGGTCACTTCACTTCAGGAAGTACATCCCTGGGTTGGACCTTGACATTTTATAGCCTGACCTTGCTTCCTGTCCATTTTCTGCTTCCTGACTAGAGGCAATGTGGCCAACCATATGTGTGTCAATCCTAAAAGCCATGTCTCTCCACCACTGTGGTGTAAGTTGAAAGAAACACATATCCTCTCCTAAATTGCTGCTTGTCAGGAACTTGGTCAGAGTAATGTGAAAGAAGTCCATATAGATCTGTTAGAGGAAAATAACGCAATATTGCAAAGGGTGTGTGTGTGTGTGTGTGTGTGTGTGAATGAAAGATTTATGCAAATTGCACATTCTTAAAATTCAACACAATAACTAGCAAGTAAAAATAAGTTTAGAGTGAGCCAAAGTTCTTAAACATCAAAGATGTGTTAAAAGCTAATTGGTGTGTAGGAAGTGTTGTGCTTCAGAAAAGAATTGAAATTTAAACGAGAGACTCCTGTATCCCACAGTGTGGCCAGAAGCTCATACTGTAAATCTCCTTAGTGCGAGTGTGGATGTGGGGTAATAGAAACTTTTTTCCATTAACAACAAGATTGAACGATGGCATGACCACTTTGGAAGACAATTTACCAGCTTTGTGCAAAACTCAGCATGCAATGGAAATTTATTTTCTTATAAGCAAGAAATCAGGAACTAAATTGTTCAAGGTCGTTCAGCAATACATTGGCTTAACATTGGTCCCACAAAGGTATTGCTGCCTTCAAAGTCACAGAGTTCTCCTGTACAATTCCAAAGTGCAGCAGGCATTCACAAGCATAGTATTTTTACTGACTTAGTAGATCTCCCCACTTTTGTTAAAAATAGATCTTTTTCTTACAATATATCCTAAGTACAGTTTTCGCTCCCTCTACTCCTCCCCCCCCACAGTTCCTCTCCACCTCATCTCCTTTCGAGATGCATCCCCTCTCATTAGAAAACAAAGAGACTTCTAGAGGTAATAAACTAATATAATGTGATATGACATGGTGTGATATGATATAACAACTAACACATCAGAGTAGGACAAACAGAAGGAAAAGAGCCCCAGAGAAGGCACAAGAATCAGAGACACTCTCATTTGCACACTCAGGATTCCCATAAAAAGCTAAACTGGAAGCCATAGTACACAAACAAAGGACGCTGAACTGCCTTTTCCACTGGGGTTCCCTGAACTCTGAGGGAAGGGATTTAATGGAGACACCCCATTTAGGGCTGTGCACTCTCCCACTATCTCTGCTTAATGTTCAGCTGCAGGTCTCTGTATTTGTTTCTCTCTGCCGCAGAAGGAAGCTTCTCTGATGATGGCTGAACAAGGCACTCATCTATGAAAACCCAGGGGTACTCTTAATCTCCGTGTACAGAAACAGCATCCTTTGTATTTGCAATGATGATAAATAGTACTGCCCACACAGAACCTGTATAGGGCTGTAGCAGTTTTATTCCTAACTACTCCAATTTGTAAACAACCAAGATGTCCTTCAGTGGGTGAGTAGATTAACACTCTACAGTACATCCAAGCAATGGAATACTTTTAATGTCTAATAATCCATGAAAAGACAAGGAGGAACTTTATCAGGTATTACTAAGTGACAGACGTCAGCTGGCAGAGACTTCATCTACTGAATAATTCCAACTGTATTATATTCAGTAAAAGGAAAAGGCATACAGACAATAAAGTCAGCTATTATTAAAGGTTGCTAGGGGGAAATGGATAGCAGAGCATAGACAGTTTGTAGGGCAGTTTGAACTTACTTTATACGTAAGTATAAAGATAAGCACATGTGTTTTTTCAGTTGAAAATTATTTTTCCGGTAGATAGCAATGTGTCTTTCTCTTCCTTTGTAATCATTCAAGTGATGTTTAAAAATGGAAAGAATGAAATGTATTCTAGTTCTCTTTCTTTTTCTCCTTCCTTTCTTCCTTTCTTTCTTCCTTTCTTCCTTTCTTCCTTCCTTCCTTCCTTCCTTCCTTCCTTCCTTTTTCCTTCCTTCCTTCCTTCCTTCCTTCCTTCCTTCCTCCCTTCCTTCCTTCCTTCCTTCCTTCCTTCCTTCCTTCCTTCCTTCCTTCCTTCTTTCTTCTTTCTTTCTTGTCTGACTATCTGCTTTTGTCTGATGCCTCTTAGCTTTTTTTTCTCCAAACTGCTTGAAAGAGGAAAACTTCTGGGTACCAATCCATCCATGGTTCCTTAGCTGTGTCACTTGAAACCCAGTTCAGTCTGTCTCTGCAGGGCTTAGATTACTTGGAGAAACAACCTTGTATCTATGTTACTTACTCTGAGATTTCTTAGTTGACACCCTTGCAGGTTAGACTTAGGAGGAAATAAACTCAGGTAACACATCATCCGTGAGCAGTGCCACATATTTAACCATAACCCACTTTCTAGGGTCTACATCTAATACTCCTATTGGGAGTATGGTGATAATAAGCTAGATGCAGACATTTTTTTCTACTTTTTCCAGACAATGTGGCTCCTTGGAGCAGATTACAATGAAGTCTGTGCAAAGAGGCATGTTGGAGCCTCCCTCCCCAGAGGAAAAACAGTTTTCGGTCTGAGACTGACCCCATAAGTGGAGTCAAAATCCAGTTCTTACATCACCCTCAAAACATTCTATTTAATGCAGAGACAACTTATATAACGGACTGAGGGAAAATCAGTGCCTTCAAGTGTCATTTGATATTTTTCTTTTCCCTCTAGCCTCATTTGAGGACTTCAAAGGGAAAAAAAAGTTTAAATGTTTTTTTTAAATCTATGTTATCTGATTTGCCTTTTTTAGAAAAGGGCTTCATGTTGGGCAGCCTTGAATTCAGAGTTTCAAGATGACAAACAAGGCATTTTTCAAAATTGTACTAATTCTATGCTTGTTTTAGCATGTCTATCTTTCTAATAAAAAATTGAATATTTTGTCATAAAATTTTGAAATGATTTAGGTGGTTTGTAAAGGTTTTCCATTTTATCTTTTCCTTTTCATTATAATCTATTTATCACCAGGCAGAATTGTGCCTGGTATTTGAGTCAATCTTGAAAGATTCTAAAGAAAAGAAATTTCAATTGGAGACGTTATCCCAAGTCCACCCTATGCTAGCATCTGTTAAGAGAACATCTGGGTGTGTGACTGATAGATCAAAATATCATTTGTTATTTATTGTCACTTGGTGACTGCAGCTCCATGAGGCTTTGTGGCTCTCTTAGTTTGGAGGTTATGCAGGAATAATGAGTAGTGTTCTGTGACTCATTCAAGGATGGGTCTAGCATCACACATTTCTTCTTGTGTTGTTATTCACTGTGCAATGAGATAGTGAGAGTGACTCAGATACTCCTCTACCAGTGGAGCTGGCTTACACTGCTGTGTAACTTACATTTGAGAACACTATGTTACTTCTGGTCCTATTTTTGGCATGGGGCTCTCTGAGTGTGGTTTGGAATGTAGGAATCCAAGGACATATGTTAAAAAGTAGGTAGCAGCAAGTCCCCATATGCCATTGTTGAAGATCAGATGCCTTGAATCAGGCTACCAGCTGATTTCCTAATGGCTGAGAGATGTGAGGAACTGAAGGAATTATTTGATACATGGGCACTTGCTGTAAGAAGCCCTGTATTTTAACCATTGCCCTTCATCATTCAGATGTACTGTTAGGAAAAACTAAAGATGGGCAGTCTTTACATTTATACAGTGTGTAGTTTAGATAGGAATAACAAAGAAAACACATGATTCTGTACTAAAAAACAAATGGGTAAAGATTACAATAGTAGAAGCTAGCATGTGGGTTATAATTAATGTATTTCTTCAGAAGAAACATGAGGTTCCAAGTAACCTAGGCTAATATACTTGGTTGATATTCAGAGGTCTAGGCTTCTTTTGAGGATGGAAAGGGAAATTTTGGTGCCATGAAACATGCAGTAATTGACTCCAGAAAGGAAGTAATAACGACCCTCCCACACTGTCTAGTCTGTTTTTGCAATGGAAGCTGACTGAATGTGAAGACCTTAATTGGACTATTCTAAGAAATACCATTGTTAACAGGAGCTCTTGTCAAAATGAATCTTACATGAAAACATTCCTTCCAAACTACCACAAAAAACTAGATAGTGAAAAATGTAAGAATTTCTGAAATATGAAGTGTGCATCCCTGTCATTGCTTGTGCTTTGCATTTCACTCAGCTTGGGTAATGACACCAAATTGATTGGTTTCTTTTAGTCTTTGTCTGTTTCTAATCAGTTTCACTTTTGATTTCTCTCTCTCTCTCTCTCTCTCTCTCTCTCTCTCTCTCTCTCTCTCTTCCTTTCTTTCTTGTGATCTCACCTTAGTGAGGATGTTTACTTTTTATTTTGAGTGTAGGTTTGGAACACAGTTCTGGCAATATCTATATACTCAATCCTGTACCTTAAAAGCAAATGTTTAAGCACAGATAAGTGTTTGTAAAATACACCGTTAGAGGCAATTTAAATTATTTTGTTGGTTTTTCAAGACAAGGTTTGGCAATTTAAATTTTGCCTCACAAAATCTTGAACAGGAAAAGTAAATAGAAATTTGTGTTTATTCTGGAATAGGAAAAGTCAAGTTTTCTTAGTGCCTAGATATTGTCTGTTGCCTACTGAGTTTCACAGTCATGCTCAGTTTTGTACATACACTCTAATACAAATGGAGTTACAGTCTTTAATTTTTCTCTGTTGCTGTCTGTTATGGCCCTGGTGATATATATATTTAACAATCATGACTTGGATGAAGTGTACCCTTTGAATGAGTGTGGAGCAAGTTTGGTGTGAGATTCAACCTTGCCACCTGGAGAAACCAGTAGTTTATTTTAGTAGAAAAATGATGTTTGGCTTTTACATAATTCCTCTGTGCTATTAATTGATAGAATGAGTAGATATCTGATAGGCCCTTGATCATATGTCCCAATGAAAGACTCACTTGAAATCTTTTAAGGAAAATAACCACAATTGAGTATAAAACACCAGAACCAGTATGTGATGTACGCCACATGGCTTTGATGATTTGGTATTTTCAGGTACAAGGCTGGGATTGCTGCCCCTGGATCGGTGACAGAGTGAGGATTAAACTAGCATTGTTGGTGGTTTATCATTGGGCTGCAGGAGTTGACTCTCTTGCCTCCTCTCTTCTCAGGACTTCTGCCTTATGGCCATTCAACAGTTCATTAGCACATGAGGAGTGAGAAGGCTGACTAGGCCTCCCCAGCCCCATGTTACTCCTGTCAGCAGATCTGGTAAAAGGAGGTGTGAGGGACAAGATTGAAACTAATGGCTGCAGTGAGGCTGGGGGATTACCTGTGGTTTTCATTCATTCCTTCACTTGTTAACAAGTGAAGCCAGAGTGAAATTAGTTTCTTTATTTACCTGAATGTGCAGCGTGCTGAGTCCCAGATAAAAATTCTGGCTTGCTATTTATGCCTAGTTATACCAGTAACTGGAACCTAAGGGAAACTAAATATAGTCAATAAGCATAACTTAGTTCTGTACGGCTAGCGGTGTTTCTCTACACACACAAATATGGGTAGGTTTTTCCTACACACACACACACACACACACACACACACACACACACACACACACACACACCTTATAATCAATTCCTTTCAAAGACTTTTATTTATTTCATGTGGGATTTTTCTCAGTTCTATTTTGTTCTATTTTGAACACAAATGATTATTTGTGGAAGACACATTAGTCTGAAATTGACTTAATCAATTGGATAATCTAAGGGAGACAAAGAAATTTAACACAGACTTAGCAAGGATTTCATGAAACATGACCTTAAAATTGCAAGTCTTTGATGTTATTAAATAAACATAGCCATTCAGCAAAAATAATCAGCTTCACTGTAATGTGAATGGGTGCTTTGGGTAAAATAATGTGTCAGCATTATATGAGCATTGAAGTTGGGCTATGTTCTCGACAGCTCACACTGACAGAACTGGAGAGAGCTCATCAAAAAGCTGTGTGAATGACTCAATGGTTCTACAAATGGAATTATTTCTTAAACATGTAAGGCATCCTGGTAGTACAAGCTTATATTCCCAGTATGGGAGCCTGCGGCAGGAGGATTCTCTGTTTGAGGCCAACGTGGGAATACAATGAGACTCTATCTTAAGAAAAAGAAATACTAAAATAAGGGGATTTCCACAAGTTTCTCAAGCAACATATTTAGTGCAGGCAGATTTAACTTGAAAGTGTAACTGAATCAATGAACTACTATAGTTATCTGACAATTTTAATCTTTATTTCTAGAAACTTCATAGATGCATTTAACTTAGTAAAAGTAATTTGGAGAAATTCTTAGAAACATAAATGATAATCTTATATTTGAGGCTATTCTTACATATAGTATTACTTTCATAAAACATCATCAAATTTGATTATGCTATTTATGGTAGCTGCCTTTATCTACACCATTGTGGAGGGCAGCATCTCATTAACCAATTCCAAAAAGGAAATAGCATTTGGAAACAATTTTATAAATCCATCACAAGCATCTTAATCATGCACGCCTCCAAAATAATACGGGTCATTTTTTTGTGAAATGATACATGTCATTAAAAGGGAAATTCCATAATACTCATACCCTTAATACTCATATACCTGCATTTTTCACTGAGGTAAACTGATGTTGCAAAGTTCTTGTAATGACAGACATTCCTTGAAGGTGTGTCTACTGACCCCATAGCAGCTAACTCTGACTGAAATACAATCACTGCCAATTTCATTTTGGTATTTGTGAAGTGACAAGTTTCATTCATAGAATGTAATGATGGTGCTGGTCATTTTCCAAATCAATTTTCAAAATTTTAAGGGCTGGGGCTGCACAATTTGTAAATCCAGCAGTTCTTGTTTTTTCTTTTATTGGTGCCAGACTGATGTTTCCTTGGTACTCGAACAAGATTTATTTTTGTCTCATGTGTCCTGAGCCACAGAGGTTGGATGTTAGAGCGATTCATCAGGTCTAGCCAATGAATAGAACCTCCCTTACCTTGTCTGTTTCTTTCAGGCATATATACATATATACATATACATATATACATATACACTGGTGTATTCCCCTCTTTTTGGAATCTGGGCTGCGTAGCCTGTGAGAAAATGTTTCTTTTTCAATTAGGTGGCCCTGACGTTCATTTCCTGTAGGCGAGCTTCTGGATGACCTATGAGAACCTGCCATCAGCAGGAACTATGTGTCTCAAACCAGGTTCCAGTCTCTGGTCGAGGTCTTCTTAGGACTCTCTTTCAGAAATCAAAGGATAGCCCACAGCCCTAGCACATGTCAAGAGACATCTTTCCTGGGAATGGCAAGTCTTAGGTCCAATACAGACTTCACTGGTGAAAACCAACATGTTGGCAGAGCTATGTTTCTCTGCAGGCAGAGACTCTCAGGGAACACCCCTTCCCTTGTTTTTCCAGCTGCTCCAGGCTGTCCATCTTTCTTGACTCACAGATCCTTTCTTTATCTTCAAAGCCAGCCACATCTCACCACGCTGCCCTCCTATCACCACAGGGACAGATTTTATGTTTAAGGACTGACTGGTGTGATTAGACTGAGCTCATGTGAATAACCCCGGGGTAATCTCCCTAGCTCAGTGTGCGATCTTAATCACTTTTACAGTCTTGTTTGTTATGTAAGAGAACAAATTCATGGGTTCTGAGAATTAGGATATGGACATAATTGAGGGGTCACTATTCTGTTTATCTTGTTAATGTATTATGCATTTCCTTGTATTAAAATCTTTTTCTTTTGCATAGTCAGAGGACTTTATCTTAAAATAAACAGCTAATCAGTCTCTGGTCCTTACTTTTGTCCATTTATCCATTTGTTCAATTTCCTTTGTATATCATTATCTTTCTATTCTTTATTATTTCTATATGTAAGTTTCTGAAAACAGACTACATAGCACTATGATTCTTGGAAGAAGGAAGATGCACAAAGCAAACCCCATATTCATGTAGCATTCTCACTGAGGGGAACCTTCTTAGTGGTAATGGATAAAGGATAGCATAGTATCAGTCCAGCTAACGTTAGAGATCAAAATTGAGATGGTGAAGTGTTGGAGAGATGGCAGTGGTATGAAAGGAGGCACATACATTAACCTGAGAAGGAGTTTTAAGTTATTTCCCAACATTCAGGTTGAGTATAGCCAGGACAGGACTGTGATGTCTGAGGGAAATGGCTTCTCTGGGCTGAGAAGTGAACAAAGCTATCAGATGTCATACATATTTGGGAGATGGTGAATTTCTGGTCTTCTAATAGGCAAGCACACATCCAGCTGAGTAAACTAGGCATTGGCTAGAGTCATAGAAAGGATATTACGTTATGATGAGTTCATTTTAGGGGAAAAATAATCGCATCCTGTGACTAAAGAAAAAAAGATAACTCTTTACTGAGCATAAAGCATTTGAAAAGAATAAAATGATCTTCCAATGACTTAGTTGCTTTACTTAATGGAAAAATATGACAATATAATTCATTCTTCCTACTGCATAATCAGCATGCTGGTAGACCTAAAAAAGATTAAGAAAGTATCACTAGTGGCCAATAAGAGCCTGAAGTGATCCAGATGTTGTAATTAGCAGACACTGCCTTCTAAGTGACTACTAAAAATATGTTCAAAGATGCAAAGTAAATTAAAGCATGTTGAGAAAACACATATTCACTCTGAGCAGAGAAAGCTCATCTATGAAATATAATCACGTGAAAGAATGAAAGCTGATAATGTTGGGAATGAGATGCTCCCACAGACAACAGGCTTGATGCTATAGAAAAATAGAGCCAAAGAACTCTGATAAGACCCTTTGTGATGGGAGATGTTACTCTGTATATATGTTTCTCATACTGGTTAATTAATAAAGCACTGTGGCCAATAGGAAACAAGATAGGTGGGGCTAGGAGACCAGGAGGAGGAAAGAGGAAGTAGTTGGGAGGAGTCAAGATGGAGACCAGGGAGGAAGGAAGACGCCAGTTGAGGCTCCCGGATAAGATGAGCCACGTGGAAATACTTAGATAAGTAGAAATGGGTTAATAATTAAGGCAGAGCTAGCCCATAAACAATAATGGTAACTGGCCAACAGGATTGTATCAAATACAGAGTCTCTGAGTGTTATTTGGGGCTCACGTGGCGGCCGGACCATGGAGGCAGGATCGGGAGGCCAGCAGGGAGGAACAAAGAGTAAAACCAACCGTAACACCTTTGTCTTCATCTCAGAATGAAACAACATTGAAAGACAAATTAGCTAAGGATCTATGACATGTGAGATCACATTTAGTGATTTAAGTTAGTATTTGCAGGAGTCCTATGAAGAGGCTAAAACAGGCAGAGTAGTCAAAGAAATAGTGACTATGAAATCCACAACTTGGGGAAAACATATTAAAAAAAAAAAAAACAGTGAGCATAGAAAATTATATACCAACAAAGTCCAAGTACATCACAGCTAAGAAAGAACCAAAACCAAGCCCTTCCTCAAAAATCTAAAATAAAAAGGCTGTCATAATAGATATCCGAGAAAAGGGGATATTACACACAGGAAAATGACAATACACAATTAATGTCTGAACTGTTATCAGAAAATATGTAGGTTATGAGACAATTAAAAGCTATTTTAATGTGCTAGGTGGGAAAAGAAGCAAATACTAAATCTATCCTCAGGACACATTATTCAAAGATGAAGGCAAAGTAAAGGTATTTTTTGATCAAAAGAATCAAAAAGCATTCTTTGTTAGAAGACTGGAAGTATAATATGCCACACAATTCTTTAGAAATGATACTAAATAGAAAATCAGACTTACAGAAGGGGTGAAAACTGACCATGGTAAATATCTGAGCAAGTAAAAAAACAAAAACAAAAACAAAACAAAACAAAAAACCAAACAAATACAAACAAACAAAACAAAACAGAAAAAAACAAAAACACAAACAAAATGCCAACTCAAGCCTTCTTTCCCTTTCAGCATTTTTCAAAGGCTAAACTGATTAATGAAACATTTCATTTTATTGTAATGTTCAAATGAAAATAGGAGCAACAATATCTTTAGTGAGGTGATATCTTGAATGAGCACTAGATTAATAAAATTCTATAGATTTCCAAAACTTTATATAAAGTAAAGCAATTCATTCTAAATAATGTGTGATTAGTGTGTCTTCATGATCTTGATTAGTTCTGAGAAACTGGTATATAAAATATACAGAAAAGTCTAAGTAGGCAATACATTGCAATACTGAGACATCCTGGATATCAAAGATATAAAGAAAAACAAAATAGGTGAGGAATCGATAGAAAAAATGAAAACAATGTGATTCATTTAAAATTCATTATGTGCTGGATCTAGGAAGAAGGCTGAGTGATTAGGAATTTTAACTGCTTTTACAAAACACCTGGTAGAGCTCCCAGCTCCCACATTGGGAAGCTTACCACTGCATGTATTTTCAGTTCCAGGGATCTGGTGCCCTCTTCTGGTCTTCATGGACACTTGCACATATGTAGTACACATAAACTAATGTAGGCGTGCTCACACACATTAAACAAAACAAAACTTAAACTTAACCCCATCTCTATTCATATAAACAGTCTGAATAATTCTATAAAAAAGAAAAGACTTTCCAGTTCAATAAAGCAGGATTGAACAACATTTAAACCAATACATTTTAATATAAAGGTATGAACACTTGGCAGATAAGACATAGAATGTATATTTCACAAAAATAAGCTCAAGGAAGCTGATGTGTGTGTATAGGTGTGGAGGCAAGTTGTAGTTTTAAGAGATAAGGATTGCAATGGTGGGGCTATAAAGGCAGAAGGTAAATTTACATACGTCTGATATTGTGAGGTTGTTCGAGTCAAAATATTGCACCTTTACCCCACCTCCCAGGAAAGCCAGGAAACATAAACTGGAATCACCAATATATCATCTGTTACATCATTTTGTATTGAATATGTGAAAGATCATCTAAATGGTATAAATTTATTTGAACAAGTTAGGGTATTATTCTATTAGTACAAATTAGAGCCGTTGAATAGGTAGATGTATATTGCAATGTACTGAACATATTAATTCGTTAAAGAAATAAGTCTAACATATAACATGATTTTATACATAGGAAAACCTAAATACTCCAAAAGACAGTTGTTAGGAATGATGGAGTAAGTTTGTAAGATACAATGCCAACATACAAAATTCAGTAGCTTTTTTTACAAATCAAAAATGAAATTTCTGAGAAAGCAATGAATGAAACAATCCCATTCATAATAGTTACAAATAGAAAAATACATTGGAACACATTTAACTAGTAAAATAAGTGATCTCTGCAATGTAAATATAAACCATGAAAGAAGTTGGAGAAGACATAGAGCAATAAAAAGAATTCTTAGACAGGAAGAACTCGCAGGGTTAATAGGTCCATAGTATCCAAAGGGGTCCACAGATTAAATGCAATTCTTATCAATGACATTTTTCATAGAAATAGAATAAAAACCTTAAAAGCAGGTAAGTGCAACAAACCTTGAATAAGTCCAAGTTGGAAGTATTGTGAAACTTGACTTCAAAACATACTACATTATAAGAGTACACAACCTTTTCATAGTTTCAGTATAAAACAGAAACACAGAACAGAAAAGAAAGGAGAATCCAGAAATAAATCCATGGATCTACAGCAATTGATTTCTAGTAAGGACAGCAAAGCCTATATTAGTGAAAGACTCTTCAATAATGGTGCTGGCAAAACTGGTATTGTCTTAGCTACTTTTCTATTGGTATGAATTAATACTGTTCTCAAGGCAATGTTGTAAAAGAAACTTTTAATTTGGGCTTACAGTTTCAGAGTCATGAGGACAGAACAATTGAGAGCTTAAATTTTGGTTGGCAATTTTGGTATATACATACCTGCCTCCTACTTGCTGGGAATGGTGCAAGACTTTTGAATATTGAAAGCCCACACCCAATGGAACACCCCCTCCAACAACACCTCACTTCCTAATCCTTCCTAAACAGTCTACCAACTGGGTTGTAAGTATTCAAACATGAGTCTATTGGGGGGGTCACTTTCATTCAAACCACCACAGGTATCCATGTAGAGGACTGAATTGAAAGCAGATGTCTATTGTTTACCATGGGGGTGGGGGAAAGAAAACTATTGATCAAAACTTCAAGTAAAATCTGAAACTATGAACATACTAGAATGAAACAGAAAAGAAACACTGTAGTAACTTTGGTCTAATTTTTTTTTTCCTTACAACAAAAGCAACCAACAAGTGACAAACACGATTATGTAAAACAGGAAAGTATCTTCAAAAAACACAATCAATAAGTTACATAAATTTTTTGAATGAAAGAAAATACTTTCAAAACAGTTTTCTAACAAGTGATTCATATTCAAAATATATAACTATAACCGTAACAATAAAATCCCCAGTCCAAAGAATAACAAAAACAAGCAAATTATCTCAAGATACCTTCAGAAGAATGTCTGCAAATATCCATATTATATTATAATATAAGCTATATTAAGAAAGGCTTAACTCTAATCACCAGGGAAATGGGGTTGAAAACTATTAGGTGCTAACTCTCACTCCAGTTATGCTAGTTATTCTCAAAAAGACAAAATGAAGCAAGTGTCAGGGAGGGTGTGGAGAAGGAAATTTTTATGCTCTGTTGAAGGAATGTAATTACTATAGCCATTATGAGAGACAGTATGACAGTTCCCCAAAGCACAAGAAATAGATCTACCCATCCATCTCACTACTCCTTGTATATCCAGAGGAAATGATATCAATGTGGCAAAGGAAAACTTGCACTTTCATGTTTATTGTAGCACTTATTCACAATACTACAGTAAATAATTCATTATTCATAATATCATAATCCAAGGGATTGAGTAAGGAAAAGAATAGGGAAAGAAAATGTGGTATCTGTGCACAGTAGAATATTAGACATAAAAGGGACATAATTCTGTCCTTTGAAGTAACCTGGATAGAGCTGGAGGACATTATGAAATAAGCCAGACATAGAAAAAAAATACTACATTAGTCTCTTTCATACATAGTGCACAAGCTAAAAAGATGACTTTATGCAAATAGGAGAATAGTGGTTACCGGGTCCTGGCAAGAGTATAGAAAACAAAACAGGAATAGTTTGCAGTAGGGTATATGAGTATAGATGGAAAGGAGGACTGACTTCCAATGTCTTGAAGCATAGTATGATATTTGTGGTAGGAAACAATTAACTGTGTATTTCAAAATGGCTACTAAAGATTTTTAAATGTTTCTGATATAAAGAAATAATAATTGTTTGAGATGATGGATATGCCAAATATGCTAGACTGATTGCTATATAAAATAGTTTTTGTCCCATAACAATGTCAAATTTTTATTTGCTCAATGATTTTCCTTTTAATGAGTAGAGCCAAGACTTTGAAGTTTGAAGGTTTGATTTTGGCTGATCATAGGGACAACTATCCCTGTATATGGCCATTTCCCCACAAAAACAAATTAGTGAAATAGTGAACTTTTGTCAGCAATGTCTAGCTAGTTGTTGGTAAAATATACATAATATATATTTAAATTATTTTAAAATATATTAAATTATATAAATATATTTAATACATACACACTATATATATATATGAAAATGCAAAGTAGTTTGTTACTTTTCTCATGCAAAGAGAAAATTTTCTCTTTGAAAAATTGCTGCCCAGAGAAATCCTCCCACAATTACTCCAATGGAAACTTGGAAATATTTCACTTGGAAAGAGACTCATATGGGTAAAGTTTGGAGCTGGTTGGAATTAAGCAACTGCAATACAGACAAGGAAAGTCAAATTTGAAGCATCATTTACTGGCATTATCTCTCCTTAGCCTTTATTCTTTCAAATAAATTTCTGTTCTGATGCTTAGTCCTCCATGAGATGCTGATTTCCGACATGCTGATTTCACTATTAGCATCTCATCATAAGATTTTCATTACTGTCTGAAATACAATGTTGGATATATTTATATGAAAATCTGTGATCTTTGCCTCAGGATTTTGACTGTTTATTTAGGCCTACAGTCCTCAAAGATAGCTATAACCAGAAATGAAAATGACAGAACCAACTTTATATTCTAATTATTTTTTTCTAATAAGCAAAGAGAAGGTCTCCTTCAAATAAAAAGTTATAGAGTTTTATCTGAAAATAATTGCCATTTCCTAAAAATCTTTAAGCACTGATGATCTCTAAAAATATGAGATGATTTTAGAATTTCAACTGCATTGGATCCAGTCTCTGCTTGTAAAAGGTGGACCAGAACAGGATAAGAAGGATGAAGTGATGGAGTGAGGAGAGAATTACAGATGACCGGAGGCCTGCTCCCAGACCTGCTACTGCAGGCCCTGGCCGGGGGGGAAATAAAACTGACACTCACTGTTTATCATGTTTCAAGACCAGAATGTAAAATGAAAACCATTACAACCTCTCAGGATGCAAGGAATGTACAAGAAAGGATTAAATCAATTGAAGATGTTATCTCCATGGGAAAAGGAATTCTAATTAAATTGAAGTCTTTTTAAAAATAGGCTTGTCTGTTTCAAAAGACTGATAGAGACGTATATTTGATGAGTCAAGTCGGTCTTTTCAAGGCCCTACTCTGGCTTCTCTTCTATTTATTCTGTGATTAGAGGGATAAACAGCCCATAAGGGCTTCCTATCTACCAGATCCAACCAACTGGTCTTAACAATTACTTCTGAGCTTACAGATAATTCTTGTATCAAATAAGTTGATAAAAGACACTAAGAATTAGTAGAATTGGACTAGGGTCTAACACACTGCATTTGTCAAAGCTTTACCAGGCCCTACTGCACCCAGCATGTGTGGCATCTAAGAAAACATAGAAATACACTATCTCCACCCTCAGCTAACAGAAAACATGGCATGCTCTCAAGAAACAAATAAAACAGTGAAAGACAGAAAACAACTCAGAATTGATTAAAAGGTGACGGGGTATTGTGGAGTCTTTTGGGGGTCTGATTTTTTTTATTTTATTCTAACAGGTCCTTAATACATTTCTCCATGTTTTTTGAATGTGTTTCTGATTATGTTGGAGGTGGTGTTAAATCTACTCCATGAGGGATCCATTGTAAAATAATTTTAATGGTGTTCATTGTGTTATCCTTGCCAGGCAACAGACAGTATCTTACATCACATTTAAAGTGACTTGAGCACACTAATGAAGGTTAATTATTCATTGACTAAAGAAACATGAATCAATTTATTCATCAGGAAAATTTTCTGCCCCAAGGTAAAAATATATTGAGCTTCAAAAGTGCAGGCCTGGATAGAGTGAGAGCCTCTTTTTAGTTGTCTTATCCTTAGGAAGAATGAGAGCCCCCTTGTAGTTGTATTATTCCTGAGGTAGAATGAAAACCCCCCTCTAGTTTTATCTCCAGGTAGAGTGAGAGCCCCAACTTAGTTGTCTTATAGCTCATGGGGAAAAAGTCACTATTTAACTTTTTGAGCACCTCCACCACCCCCAGTACAGAATTTCCCATGAGTCAAACTCAAGAAGTTTCACTCTTCAGGAGCACATTAAGCTACAATAAACAGAAACTTGAATACAATGGTTCTACAATAATAATAATAATAATAATAATAATAATAATAATAATAATAATAATAATAATAAGGTATGCCCCTTAGTTTTGTAGGATGTCTGGTGTGTCAGGCATGTACATGGTGATGGCCCACTGTGTTTACATGTTGGTTGAGTAGAAATGGCACAGGAAAATGCATTAGTGCCCAAGTCAGCTAGATTAGTCCTCTAGCTAGATTAGTTCTCTTAATCATATATGAAGGAAAGCAACATTTTATGTGATCAACGTATATATTCATACTTACCTTTTCCTTTCATAGAAGCATATTTACTTTTTTGGGTATGTTGCTTTACCTCAAACAAAAGTAGAGTTTTATTTTTTTTGCTTTTTGCTAAGATGTAAGGGGAATGGCCTATATTGATTAGTAAAGTCCATAGAATGTATTTCTTAATACATTCCAGTGGAGGATTGTAGAAAAGCGGGATTGTATGTTAGGGCGGTTTGCATAATTTACCTGAGGGTCTGTGTATTACAAACTCTGTGTCTAGAATGGTACTGGCAAGTGATGGTGGTATCTGTGATCAGTGAAAGGTGAAGTCAAATGTGTAGAGCTTGGATATTAGAGACAATGTATGTCTTGTGGAATGACAGTTAATTCCCATGAGAATGAGTTGTAAGGAGAGCTACAGTGACCCTCTAGTTTCTGGGTTCCTGTTTCATTATGCGAGTCTTTTTATCTGTGCTTCTACCATTGTGATGCCAACTGTCACAAGATCTCACCAGAGTTTAAACAAATGAGGGCAAAAAATCATGGAATCTTACCACTGCAAACTGTGAGTTAAACAGACTTCTTTATGTGGTACACATTTTAGGTGTTTTCTTATAGCAAAATAAAATGGGCAAATATAGTAGAAAAGACCTATGAGAACTTCATGCAATATATGGACAGAAAATAGTATTGATAGCAAGAACCATGTCATTGTTAGAATGTAGCTATCAGAGGACTAGCTTCCAGCCAAGTCCTGCTTTTCATAGGTTTCAACAGCCTCCCTATTTTCCCAGGAAGGTTTACATTTTTTCTTTTAGAGTTTTTGTCTCTACATTATTATTTATCCAGGAGGAACATAAAGCTCCCTGAATTTGGGTACTGTATCTTTTAATCTCTCTGTGTAGGTGGAGCCCAGAATAAATGTCAGGTATGTGTAAACACAGTACAGATCTACTGAGAATTATTATATTAAATTAAATTAATATGAACATTAATGTAGAGTGGAATCATGAGTCACAAGAACAACGATAGGGAAGGAATTCTAAAATTTACTTGGAAAAAATAAGAAAAGCTTATTGTGGTAGGGGTAGGAAAGTAGCATGTGATAAAATTTTTTGCTAAAAGTGATCATGGCAATATTGAGTAAAATGTACAAATTGCATTGGTTCTTTTGACCATGGGCTTGATGGAAGAGGAAAAGAAGGGGGTTTTAGCAGTTGGTTAACAATTTAAATATCTACTAAATACTTGGGGAATATCATATTCAATCTGAGAGCCAGTAAAAACAATTATAGATTTCCTCACAGAAAACATCATAAGAATATTATATCTTAAGAAGATTAAGCAGTGAAGTGTATAATTAATAAAATTTGAAAAGAAAAAAAAGTAAAGGTAAAAAGACCACATAGGGCATGATTAAAGTCCAGAGGGGAGGTCTCAGGGAGGGCAGCTTGTCTTCAAAGGCCTTAGATTAGAAGCACAGTCTCAATTTCTAGTTGAGGGCATACTGACAGCTTCAAAAGGCATCCCAGTCGCCTTCTAAATTCCCCAAGGAATCCGAAGCATTTTTCTAAACACTCCAAATCACTTAAGAAAGAATTGCTCTTTCCAAATACAGAAGAAAAAGTCTAAGTGGAAAAATAATGTGTTAGTGTACAAAAAAAAAAACTGAAAAAACTTTATTTTGTAAAGTTATTCATCTGCTTTCTGAAGTAGCCCAGTTCTTTGAAAATTTACTCCTGCATAGATGCAGTGGTTTTATGATGTGAAAATTTTTGAAAGTGTTCTGTGTCCTACATAACATGATCTATACATGATCTATTTCATCTCCCATACTGATCTGTTTTACTTTGAAATAAGATAATAGCCATTTTTTTAACCTTCTGCATTATTGCTAGTGATAGATTTAATTATATTACAACAACCTTTGGAGCCTCTCTGCATGCAGTCTTCCAGAATTCTCTTGTAAGGTACTTTAGCAGCTAACAACAAACAAACAAACAAACAAACAAATAAACTTGATTTCTTAGTTGTGTTCTGCTACTTGTTGATTATTTAGTGATGGATAGACACAATCTATATCTGTACAGGATTTATTATCTGGACTGTTAGACTGACAATAAACAAGTAAACAGATAAGTAATAAACTCTAACAAGTTATGAAGGATGGATAATAGTCTGAGATATATTAATGTGATGTGTGGTGAAGAGTGTCTAGAGATGTAGTACTTAAATGGAGGCTGAAGACTGAATGGAAGTGGCCTCATTTATATAGGTTCTTCAGAGACCGCAACTAGCAGAGAAGACAGCATGTGAAGAAATCTGGTTTGTGTATTTCCAAAGTTTTACTTAAACGTAGAGGTTGAAAAAAATTGTATTGAAAATTTAAAGAGAATAACTAATAAGGGCACAGGGAGAAATGAATGAGAAACTACAAGAGACCAGAAACACTTATCTGTTCCCACTTCTGGTGGTGAGGGAAAGACACTGATGACTGACCATATACAGAACGAATAGCAAGAGCTATAGGAAAAAGCATAGCAAGAAGGAAGTGTGAATGTCAACAGTGGAGGCATTGTGGGAAAGTACAGGCAAGCAGAGGACTAGTTGAAGAACCACTATCTTTTCAGCGTCTGACTTCCTAAATTTTTGCTTCTCATTGGCTAAACCCAGAGCTAGAAGGTAGAAGGTGGGGGCGGGAGGGGGGGGGTGGCGGGGGCAGTGGATGTTTCTGTAGTGCACTCTATGCACTTCACAGAATGATGAAGACTAAATGATAAACAGGAGGGCGAGCACTGATAATCTAATGTAGAAAAGTGTAGATTAGAATTTCTGAGTGGAGTAAGTTCTCAGTTAAGCGGTTTATAAAACTCAGCCTTACAGAAGCTTTCAGTCCCTTAAACCAGTGGTGCTATTTTGAAGGTGGTGGAATGATCAGGATGAGGGGCTTGGTGGCAGAAATAGGTCATAGACGTGAGACTTGACGGCTAGACTCACTTCTGGTTGCTTCCGTAGTGCTGTTTCTGCTTCCTGCTCTGTACCCGTGTCAAGCTGCTGGAGTCTGACGCCCTCTTACCTCCATGTCTTTCCCACTAGTATGGACTGAAATCTTGTTGGTATCATTAACCAAAGTGAACCCTTCCTCTAAGATGTTTCTGCCAAGAAACAAGAATTACGCAGTCTTAAAATTTGCTCATGAAATTACTTCTCACGAGTATCAGAGCAGCCCCACTTTCCTGTATTCCTACTGACAATAGTTACAGAAATAGAAAATGCCCAGTTTACTTTGCTAAATATATTCAGTGTGTATTACATTCGTGTGGAGACCTCCAGTGTCATCCTCAGAAAGGCTTCCCAACTCCTTTGGGACAAGGTCTTTTCACTGACCCAAAGCCATAAATCTTCATTTCTCACTAATTATAATTGACTGGCTTGTGAGTGAGCCCAGCAATTCTCCTGTCTCGGCCTCATCAGAGCTGGCACTGCAGGTGTGAATTTTTATGTGATGTCTGCAGACTACACTCACATCCTTATTTTTACAGATTACTAACAGAGCTGCAGGAAACAACATACTGAAGGAGTTATTTAAATGCAAACACAAAGCAAAATGTGCTTATGGTAGATATAAAATTGAAAAAGGCAAAAGGAAGATGTTTGCAGCCATCTTTGTGCTGCCCACTGCCCTTCCTTAACACCTGTGCTGCCTCTTGCTCACCCAATCTAAGGAGAAGGGGGTAAGTAAGGAGGTGTCCACAACTCTAGACTTTCATTGGTTGTGATTTTCTATGATGTCCTCCATCTGTTTCAAAGAGTTTTGTTGAGGATAAGCCAGAACTACACTTACCTGCAAGTATAAGGACAAATACTTAGCATAGTTGAGATTATGCTGGCATAGTACAGTGGTGGTTATAGGTTCTCCAACAAGATCCATGGCTTCTATAGAGAACTTCTTAGTCATGTTGGTGTTGGGTTAAGCAAAGATAATATCTAGAGCAAAGACAGTAAACATGTGAAGGTCTAGGATGAATCTGAACACTCTCAGAATGAGCTGGAGCTTGATTTTCATAGTAATATAGAGAATATCCTGGAAGAAAAGAAAACATATCATCAGCACACCCATGGCTATTGGCAATCTCTCCTTCCAGGAAGACACCAGGCCTCTTTAAAGGCCTTCTGGCTGATTAAGCCACAGCCTATAGGATATTTCAGTTTTACTAACTTCAAATCAATAGAGTAAGAAATGTTAGTCCCATTTGCAAAAATCCCTTCACAGTAGCACTAGAATCAGAAGGAATCGACACAATGTTACAGGTCTACTGCTTCCTTTCCATTCCCCATTCTAGTCAAAATGTATTCAAGCAACCTTTTTTAGCTGGAAATCTATTGGGGCTGGCTTACAGGTTCAGAGGTTTGGTCCATTATCACCATGGCAGAAAGCATGGAGGTGCATAAGCAGACATGGTGCTGGAGAAGGAGGGGGAAATTCTATCTCTGGATCTGCAGGCAGCAGGAAGAGTGAGAGAACCAATGAGCCTGGCTTGGGCATTTGAATCCCCAAAGCCCACTCTCAGTGATACACTCATACAGTAAGGCTACACCTAACTCCAACAAGGCCACACTTCTTTATTCCAGTCCTTAAGCATTCAGATAAATGAGTCTATGGGAGCCACTCTTATTCAAACAGCCACATGATGGATAAGGGAAAGATGCGTGGGTGAGAAATTTTCAGCTTTTCTGTATTTTTATAATTAAACTCTGGAAAACACCAAGGGAATAATTAGAGAAACCCATATACATCCTTCCTTTCAGTTCTAACTTCATCTCTTGTGCCATTTCACAGTGACATATTGAACTTTAAAGCAGAACAAAGGGCAATTTCACGTAAGTATAATCATTTTGGGGGTAGCTCATTAGGGACTCATCCCTATTTCATGGGTGTGCCCAGTATACTATTATTTAAAATTCTTTTCTTATTGTTAAATTATTTTATGTTTATTACAGTATATTTGTTATAAGAGATACATACAAAATAATGGGTGTCATTATGACATTTTCATTCACTTATAATATATTTTTAAAATAAGAGCCTAGATTCTGTATATGATAATAAAGGTATAATACTGACCTTTCAGAGTCTAGCTTACTTCACTTAAGAGGATCTTAAGTTCCATTCACTTTCCTTCGGGTAGCCTAATGTCATAATTCTTGTTGAGTCAATAAAACTCCATTATGTAAATACTCCATGATTTCTTTATTCATCTTTTGATGCACACCTATAGTGACTTCCTTACTTTGACTTCTTGGGTCAGATATGTTCTCTTTATTTTTAACAAGTGGGATTGGTGATGGGGCTGTGACTGAGTAGCATTTGAGGTTCATAGTATGTGGGCAAACTCTGAAAGTGAGTCTTCAGCATTTAGAGCTACAGAATGGAAGACTAACCGTACTCATTTCTAAGGGTTGGGTATCATCTGAAAAAGATCTACTCCCTGCACAGTTAAAGGTCCATAAATGTGTCAGTTCATTCACTTTTTTCTGATCCTACATAGCTCTGCTTATAGGAAGTGGTTGTTTCTGAGTTTGGAGCTTAAATAACAATTTGCCTTCAGTGGCACCTGATATAACTGCATCAAACACTTGGTGTTTCTTTACAATTTTCAACTGTAATTCCGAAAGAAGGGACACTACCACCTCCCTAGTTCTGTCTGGCTCTGAACTCACTATAAAGACCAGATTGGCTTTGAATTCATGGAGAGCCACTTGCCTCTGCTGGGATTAAAGGCGTGGACTGCCTGCCACACCTTGCCTATGCTATGTGTGCTTGAAGTGTCAGGGCCTCTGAATTCAGGTTTACTGGCTGACTGTTGCCAAGAGCGTCAACTGAGCAGATCTTCAAGATTGTAATAATCCACCTCTTGTCAATTCCTCTGCAGGCATTTGCTTTCTCTTCAAAGAAATGGTCTTTGAAATGGAGCACATAATTGCATTGAAAATATCATGTTTCCATGGTTTGTGTTAAATGCTTTCATTCGCTAACACCGTTTTTTATTAAAGCTACAACTCTTTTGGAGAAAATGGCAAGTCAAAGGAGGACAGGAACACAAAAGGATGAAAACACTCCAGGAATCCTCTTAGCACATCTGCAGGTCAGAGTGCTTCCTGGAAACTTGCCAGGTGTCCTTTCCCTCTATGTTGCAGGTGGCTAGAGTTGTAACCAGATACCTAAAAAGTAAAGGTAGAAATGTTTCATGTGGAGGCCAAAAGTTAAAGGCAGCATTGATTATCAGTAGGCTTGGAGTAAGAGCATCTTTTTAGTGAGATGAATTTTAAGGCATTTAACAACTAACAACCCAGCAGTTTCCTTTTTGCGCAGTTCTTGTTCAAAATGAAGGAAAACAGACAAGACTTTATTATCTAACATGAAGCCTTTTGTTTTAAATGACTTCTGCTCTGTGTAAAGCTATGCAGCATCAAAACCAAGTGCTTTTCATATATAGTCAAACATGTAAAGATTGTGAAAAAGAAATTGATGGTATGAGCCAACTAAGGCATTCTCATGTTCATGCAAACAAAAACAAATACACACAAAACCTTTCTTCCACTCAAAGTATATCATTTTATTAAGAAAAGGTGGGGTTTTGTTGTTGTTGTTGTTGTTGGGTTTTTTCCTATCTAGTCCATCTCCCTTTGGCTCACAGCAGTCCAGCTGAGTTTTTTCTAAGTAGGTCACAAATAAGTTATGATGCTGTTTACTTTAACAGCAGCCAGAGAACAGTCAAAGCAGATCTATGGAGAAGCTCCTGGGTACCAGTTGGAACCACAGTACCAGTCAAAGCCTGATGAGTTCTGCTTTATTCTTTACCCCCCACATGAAAAGTACTTAGCCCCCAGCTTTGCCTCAGGCCAAAGCCAAGAGGCCGTAGCCCAAAGCTCCTGACGAATCCTTATAGACATCTGTGGTCATAGTTGCTTAGGTAAAAGTAGCACAGAGCAAATGCGTGATCACCTGATATCTGCCTTTGAAAGCTTGGGGCAAAGATGTTTTTTACAAAAAAAATATTTTTAATTGAAATTATGCTTATAAGGCTATGTTTCATCTCTTGCCATTTATGTGTGTTACAACAAACACTAAATATTGTATTGCCTAGCAGGAAGTCAAAAAGCAAGTGCCCAGTGTGTCTTAAATAAAATAAGAGGTGTGTTCATTTAGAGATTGTGAGTGATAATTCAACATGAAAATCTGGGAGTAAAGAAATGATCTTGGGAGCCCCTGGGCTAACCTGGAGATCTAGCACGTGGACAGGCAGCAGCCTAGCTTTCCTCCCATACCAATGGGATGTGCTTTGTCTTCCTTTTCTCTCCTGTCTTTATTCATTTTTCAACAGCCTGCCACATGCAATATGCCAAGTCTCATATTAAAAAAGCCATACACACGCACACACACACACACACACACACACACACACACACAGTCATGGACTAGCGCAGCTACAGCATACCCCAGCAGACACAGACAGTAAAGACAGCCATCTGCACTAAAACCCGGGATTTATTTAATTATACTTGCCAGAGTTATTTGTTTGGCTTTGCCATGTAAAGAGTTCTGCTTTATTGTTGGAACCTTTCAGGCTGTCGAATTGTTTTCAAAATTGTTCTGCCAGATGCGTTTGGCATTTACCAACAGTGAGCAAGCAGCAGCCGTGCATCACAAGAATGTGTGTGCATCCAACGGGCATTAAAATCCTTCACCTGGGTCAGCTGCCAGACCCAGACTAAGGTTCCTAGCATTTAATGAAAAGGTTAAGTGAAGTTTACAGGTTTAATGCTCGGGGCACACATTAGTTTTCTAGGTTGTAAGGATTAGAGTGTATAAGATTCTTCCAAGCAAGTTTGAACAAGTGTGTTGGGAAGTGAATGGCAGGTGGCTGGCTCATCCACAAAATGCCATCCAAGTTCAAGCTCGGAACCTGATGTTATCAACAGCCAACTCAGATTTCATGCTTTTAAAACTTTTTATGACTTTTTGGGGATTTGCTCTTTGACAGTTTCATGCATGTATACCGTGAGTTCTGATCATTGTAACCCATCACTACCCCCTCCCCCCGCAAAATCTAATCTCCCTTCTATCAATTAACTCCACTCCTCTTTACAAATCAAATTCAGATTTCATGTTTATTCTCAATGATTACAGCACTACTGGCTTGAGGATGGTGTAGCAAGTTCATTTTTTGGTCAAAGCACAAAACTGTGATGCTATATGTGTTTTCAGTTAAACTACATAGTTGGTCCTATAGAGTAAGATTTGTGACTATAAGTGATTATTAATATTCATATAAAATTATAAACTATAATAATCATCAAGGTTCTTTGTTGTGAAGTCTCTTTTCTATCAATAGCCATATTTTTTCTGATTGCCTTCAGGTCAAATGATTTCACAGTATGATTCAGACTAGAAGACATTATAGAGCTGTAAATCTGCCACATAAAATTTTAAATTTAACGTTCAAAACATCTAAAATCTCCCAAAAGTTTAGGATATTTTTAATGATGAGAGATGAATTTAGTATTTTGGTTGCAAGCCCTATTTGATATGTACCTGCTGTAAATGTTTCACACATAAACACAGATGGCTGTGTGTTCATATGTCTGTGCTTATGTCTCTATCTAACTTAGAAAAATGACCACCTTAGTAAGATTTTATCTAAGTCTTACATCATCATAACTATAGAGACTCATTTCTTTTAATTTATCTGCAGTTGAATGTTCCAAACATCTGTTAGTTTGTTTTAGTTAGAAACGTTTTACTGAATAAAAGAATCAAACAGAGGACAACTTTCAGTTCATTTAATTGGGAATACACAAACATTTACCATTTAGACTTCCTTCTCTCTTCAGTCTTCCCTTCCTGTCTCTCTCCTCCCTTTTTTTCACTTCCTCACCTCTCTTCCTCTTTGTTTTCCTCTCTTCTTTCCTTTCTCCTCCCTCTCTTTCTCATTCATATCCACCACCCTTTCCTTTCCTTTTCTTTCCCTCCTTCAATACTTCTCTTCTCTACTCTCCCATCTCCTGATCTGGTTCTTTCCTTCCTCTCTCCAGGCATTGTTCTTTCTTTCACTGTTTCTGAAGAAACATGTAATGAAAAATTAAAAGATACTGTATAGAAGTATATCCAAATAGAACTCTATATGAGAGACAAGAGCACAAAAACAAATGCTCTGAGCTGTAAAATCAGGCAAAATGCCATGTCGATGTATGTAGTCATCCAGTCAATAGAGGATTACCCTCTGGGTACTTCTTGTTCCAGAATTATTTAGTGTCTGAGATTTAAAAATGAAAGCAATGTGACATCTCTCTTTTTCCTAGTTGCACCCACAGGTGACACACTGCAGGCAACCTTATTATCTTTTGGTTCCTTCACATGTTCCATCTCTGGGGAGAATGCTGGCAGGCACTTTCTTCTTCTTCTTCTTCTTCTTCTTCTTCTTCTTCTTCTTCTTCTTCTTCTTCTTCTTCTTCTTCTTCTTCTTCTTCTTCTCTTCACCTCCTCCTCCTCCTCCTCTTCCTCCTCCTCCTCCTCTTCCTCCTCCTCCTTCTCCTCCTCTTCCTCCTCCTCCTCCTTCTCCTCCTCTTCCTCCTCCTCCTCCTCCTCCTCCTGATCCTTCTTCTTTTTAAGAAAGCCTGAAGGTTGATGTTGGGTTGTTGGAAAGTTCTCTGTAAAGCTTTTCTTTACAAGAAAGCACAATTCTAAAAGGTTCTTTGTTTGGGAAAGGAAAAATAATATTACCATCAGTCTTAATCTAAGTACAGGACATTTTGTTTTTCGGAGGTTTCTTCAGCCAGTCTTTGGTGTCAGGATCTGTCTGGGATTGAGTAGTCAACACTACCTCAGCAGTGACCCTGGAATCCTGTCAAAGTCAATTGCGTATTCTGAGTTCCAGGCTCATAACTTACAGGTGAAAACAATGCATGCAATAACCTGTGGTGCATGCCCTGCATGGTCTCTGTTCATCTTTGCTTCCTTAAGAATACAAAGACCTTTGCTTAGTTCATGCTTGCTAAAAATATTGCTTTATTGGATAGAAAAGTACTTCCTTTTTGTTGTAGTTCTGCTGCCAGACAGATGCCTGGTTTGCATATATCAGGCCATCATTAAACAAATAAAGGCAGTGAATTAGTTATATTTTAAATAAAATTCAACTCAAGGAAACATGTGCCAGAGCTGGAGAAGACAATGGAATGCAAAAACAGATTTTTAGAGAATTGTTTAATTAGTTCATTGTTTCATATGTATCACTGTGACCACTGCGTAGTCCCTGACATTTACACTGTCCCTCACAATCTAAAGCTTATGCTGACAATGGGCCAGGAGTGGTTTCAGGTATTTGAGTTACAGTGATGTATTTGATGTATTGGTGTGGTTACAAATGTGGAAATGCCAAGAAAATTCCAGAAAATCAGACAACAAAAGTTGAGGAGCCCAACTCATCTCTGTATTACTAAGCACAAAGTAAGCTGAGATTATTTGACAATGGAGTATGTATGGTTTTGTGACTTTCTCCCAGTGTTGGATGATTCACGAATTTTAGAGGGTACTGCATGTCTACAGAGCACAATGGAATAGTAAGGGGATAGAACCATGGCAGAAAGAATGAGTCTTACATAACAAACCTTGGTTTTAAAGTGAGCATGACCTTCTAAAGTGTTGACGTGCACTCTGGTTCAAAAGTCAGTATTTGGGGTGCAGCCTTTTGCCTTTCCCAGGTTTTCTAAGTTTTATCTACCATGGACAGAGATAGGATTAGATGGGTTGTCTTGGTCCTTCCTAAGGCCTCAGATTATGGAATGTTGTACATGTTGCAAATTATTTATTCTGAAAAGCAACTTGTTATAAACCAGGTCTTTATGACTGTCATGGTTTGGACTTGGTTTCTCATGTCCCAGGGTCCATGTGCTGGAGGACTAGTCTTCAGTATGGCAATGTGGAGTAAAAGGCTCATATATGGATTGAGAGTATATTATTGAAAGGGACTGTGGGTTCTGAGTTTCTCTAGCCTGATGTTTCAAGGTGGAAGGAACCCCTCTATATTCTATATTCAATTGCCTTTGCCATTGCTATACTGTTATGCAGGAAGAAGACCCTGACTAGACCTGAGCCAATGCTTACCCCTTACCTTTGATCCTCCAAAATGAAGATCCTCTATTTCTTTATAAGAAATATAAAGAAATATATTTGCTAAAGTGGCAAAAAAGTCAAACTAGCATGATACCTTTTCCGTTTGATCCAAAGGGAAGGACAGTTCAGTTAGACAAAACAATGTCAAAGATGACAGTGAGACCCATGATTTCCATACTGGGTGCACAGCAATGGGCAACAGATAAGGACACACACATCCTTGAGACACACTCCTTGGAGTCATTTGGCTTCACCTCCTTCAAGACTTAGTGTCTCCTCTCATGGAAGGTTACTGCTTCACCTGCCTTGCTCTTTAAACCCTGTAGGCTTTCATTACAATTTGGCTGCTATTTGCTTCTCTTGTAAACTCTTATAACTTACCCCTGAAGCCTTTCTGTAGGTGAAATTCTGAATCTGCATACTATCTTTTCCCTTGTTAACCCTTTCTACTTCTTTTAATTCCTGTGCAAAAAAGAAGTCTCTCTAAACTCATAGAGGGTCCTATGTGCTGAAAATCAGACTGAGATCTCCCATTTAGTTTTTTTTTCAATTAAAAATTCATACAGTATATTCATTCAAATGATAGTTTGCCTTCCCCATCTCCTCCCAGATCCTCCCTATCTTCCCATCCATCCAACTCCACACATTCTTTCTCTCTCTTTAGAAAAGAAACAAGTGAAAAAGAAAACTAAAGAATAACTTGAAAAAAAAATAATAAAAAGAAGCACAGGAAAGTAACATTAAAAATGTTCAAATAAAAAAAAATAGGAGACAACAAAATCTATTAAAACACAGTTGATGGCAGATGTTCTTCTGTATATATGTTTCTTTTATTGGTTGATGAATAAAACACTGATTGGCCAGTAGCCAGGCAGGAAGTATAGGTGGGGCTAAGAGAAGAAGAGAATTTCGGGGAGAGGATACAGAGAGAAGCTGCCAGGAGACACCATGCAGCTAAAGAGGTAACATGCCGGATTACAGGTAAACTACAGTCTTGTGGCAATACATAGTTTAATATAAATGGGTTAATAATTAAGAGAGTAAGAAGCCTAAGCCATTGACCAAACAGCTTTTGTTTAGAACAAGTCCCCGTGTTTTCATTTGGAGCTAAACAGCTGTGGGACCAGGTGGAACAGAACCTCCATCTACACACCATTGAATTTGTTTCCTGTTGGCTGTCTACTGCTAAGCAAATAGTTTCAATTCTTTGCTTCGTGAACTTGTAGCTTGCAGACTTTGAGCTTTAAAATGGGTACAAAATAAATAGCTATCTACAGTTACTTAGAAATGAATAAGACTGTGCTAACTTTACTTCGTTGACACAAGTAATATCTGAAATTAGTGAACTTTTATTACTAATTTCTCACTCTCTTATAAGGTTTCACACCCCATGTACCTTAAGGCTGACTTAAGGATTATCTGTTGTTGATGAACAGGTCTTAAAGAGACAGGCAAAAGCAAATGACAATGAATATTGTGCCCACACTTTTCAGTTTTGTCAGAAGGAAATTGGGAAAACTAAGCTGATAGCATTCTGCATTCAAAAACAATAAAGAAGCTTGTTGAAGTTCGAGTGTAGTCTCATTGATTCTTTAGAACCAGAAAGAAACTCTGAGTCAACTTTTAAGATAACAGACTTAATAACCCTCCCTAAAGAATAGTTCTGTTGATTACTCAGAACAGCAGACTACAATCAGAAGGTTGGCCAGAGTCTTCAGTTAATAGTCTGGGGGGAGCTGAAAAATCAGGCAGGTGAAAAGCAATGGCTACTCTCAACATCTATTAAAAAAACAAAAACCAAACCAAACAAACAAAGGCTATACTTAAGCAATAGCACCCTTATCGATTATAGCACCTCAGCGCTGGCACCTGAGAGAGCAGGAACCTCTTCAAAAAGACATCTGCTACTATGGCAGGCTAGCTGACAGAGGCCACCTGAGAATCACACTCAGGAATTTCAGACAAAGTGGCAAAGGACTATGTACAGAATCTAACAAGCAGAACACTGGAAACTGCCTAAAAGAAACTGACTCAGATCTGCACAGTGTTCAGTACCTGATGAGAATCAAACTATACACCAGAACTTTCACACAGACTTCATGTAGCATGTAGGGCATAGGACAGAGTTGCCAATGGACTGGGCCAGCAGTAGCAGTTGAAGAGCAGAAGGAATTCATAGAGGTATAACCATATCTGAGACTCTTGTGAAGCACTGCCATGACAACAACGGGATCTGATCAGCCAAACAAATACCCAGAAAGGAGAATGGAACCCCTATAATGCCCAGAAAACATTGTGGAAGAGGGGGCAGAAAGAAAATAAGAATAGGAGGATGAGGAGGGATGCTGTCACACCTTGTCTTATGGGCATGACATAGCCATCAGATTCATGAACTCATGACAGCTACAGTTATCTGCCTAAGACCTGCACAGTATGAGACCTGTCAACATTTTCCATGGGTAAGTGATTGGGAGGATATGTACTTTTGTATGCTGGGAATATATGTTTCTCTTATTGGTTGATGACTAAAGCTGATACAGCCAATGGACAGGCAGGGTGTAGCCAGGCAGGAAGTATAGGTAGTACTACCAGACTAGGATAATCTTGGGAAGAGAGGAGTGTGGAGAAGAATCTCAAGGGAGATGCCATATAGCTGTTGAGAAAGCAAGAGGCTTGGGCATCACCTGTAAGTCATGCCCACGTGGAGATACAGAGATTAATAGAAATGGGTTAAAAATTAATGGAGAGCTAGCCAAAAAGAAGCCTTAATCATAGGTCAAACAATTATTATTAATATTAAGCCTTATAGTTATATGGGAACTGGTGGCTACAAGACTGGGTGGGTAGCAGAAGTCATTTTTTAGTGGTGTAGTCACTAGCAACTTGCCCATGAACTAGTAAATAACCTCTTATCTATGCTCTATAAGTGACCCTAATTAAACTCAGAGGATTGAAAAACAAAGAAACAAACAAATCAAACAACAACAATAAAACTAAACAAAAACCATGGACACTGAAAATAGAGGTTGGGGCCTTTTGCAGAAAAAGAAGGAGTCTAGCAAGAGTAGGAGTGGGTGAAAGTGACCAAAGACATTATATACATGTATGAAGTTAAACTGTCAAAGATTTAAAAGGAAATTACAATTTAAAATCATAATTTTGTTTTTCAAGGCATTCAAATGTAGGATCATTTGAGTTAAATTCATAAGGTATAAAAGCCTTAAAAGAAATTATCTCTTGCATTCATGTCTGAATGTGCCCATATGATCTCATGATAAAAACTGAAGGAAATAAAACAACAATAACAACAAAAATCCAAAGACAAACAGATATCAGGCTTCACATACCATTCCCTCAGGTAGGTATCATCTGCAGTAAATGTGAATCTGCTGGTTTCTGTATTCCTTGTTTCACCACATGGAAAACATATTATTTGAAGGTGGATTTCTTTCTATTTTAAAAAACTGCATTTTTAATGCCAAAAGGAAGGTGTTTTATGTTTCTTTTATGTGCTCTTCTTTTTATTCCACATGAATAGGCTTCCCAATTTTATTTTTTATTTTCAACCCAACACATTCTCATGTTAAGCTGAGCAAATTTATTCAACCTCAGCGCAAACACTGATTTAAAAAAAATAAATAAAGCAAGGTCAGGCTAGCTTTGGTTTTTTTATATTTTCTTTTATAATAAATTCTCTCTCAAATGATGCCTATGTGTATATTTTGACATAATCATGGGTACAAATGTGCAATGTCTGAAATCTAAAATGACACTGGAATATCTTTTCTCACATTAGCATTATTTTAGCATTCCTACAGCAGGGGGTGGTTTGGAGAAATGCAGAGACTTTCAGTTTATATATACACCTCTGATTATTATTCTGGGACCTGGAGCTACGGATCCAATCTCATATCATGATGGATGTACCTCCCCGAGTTCAAAAGTATTGGCAAAGGAAAAAGCTTTAAATAAGGCAACCATGAGAGTCAAGATATGCGACTCAAAATTGAATGCCACGATGTTAAAAGATGACCTAGTTTTCTCTAAGATTGCTGCAGCAGCAACTGAGGTAGATATGGAATCCCTAGGTGTTCTGTCATGTTTGAAAACAGGAATAGATATCCAGGCCACAAAGGCTGTGATGTGTATGTTCCTTCTCAGCTAGTAGTCCATTTTAATCAATGACTTCAAAAGCTCTGCCTTGGAGGGTAGGGTTGTTCTCGTTTTCAGGGGAATAGAGAAACCATCACACACCAGAGAGGTATAAGAATTAGGCAATATGTTGGAAGAAATGTGGGAAAATGCACCCATTGTTCTCATGTTATTTTAGATACATGGATGCTTGAGGTATAGTTAGAAAGTAGCTGATGGAGATTTGGGAGGCAGGTAGTGATGAAATTACCCTCTCGCAGGGGAAATTTCATCTAAGGGAGCATTGGGACTGCCAACAACAGGAAAGCTTCATATTGTGTTGAAGAAGTTGTTACTTGAGTCTTTTGCACACTTGGTGAATTGTTTGGTATGTGATGGAAGTCAGCTGACAATTTTGGTAGATTTGATTTCATCTCTAGTTAAGAATGAAAGTTTAAACAGGTCAGAAACAAAACAAAAGGTTCCGTTTCCTGGGATATGAAGTTATGCCTTTGAGATTCTCAGTTTAAAAGAGAATAGTCTTTATGAAACTAAAATGTATTTGTTTATGAATGATTTGCTTAATTGATGTAATTACATCAATGAAATTGATATACTTAATTGATATAGATGGAATGGGGTAGGTCTGTGGCTTGATTCAAACATTATCACTGGGATAAAACAGCCCCAAAGGGCAGATATAAAATGAAGAGATCAAAAAATGTACTTTTCTTTTGTTTTTGAATTTGTTCAAGACTGGCCTTGAACACAGTTCTTGTAAGTGCTATCAAATATGCTGTCTTCTTTCGTAAGTGCTGAAGATGTTATTTGGTAGAAAACCACCTTGTGAAATGAAGTACTGATGACTGGAGCCTAGCTGCCTCTTGGGACTTCCGAATGTCTTGCTACTTATTTTATTAAATGGGAGGCATTTAATAGTGTCTCACATCTCTTGACCTCACTGTATATATTATAGTAGAGGAAACCTCCTCATCTATATGGTTCTAAGAATTCTAAATGGAGATTCTTTCATCTCCCCCTCTACTATCCAGATGTAGAAATGGATAGGCCACTTTGTAATATTAACTTGGGGATTTGTTTTGTAGAATAAAGAGTCAAGTTTAAAGCATTTTTAAAAAGCTCTTGCTTTTCCACTAGCTCATTGAAATGGGTCCTTAAATGTTTTTTAAAATGTGGTAGTTGTACTATTTAGAGAGAAATCTGGGTAAAGATAGCTGAAGGGAATATTTTTCTTTGAAAATCAGCATTTCTGTTACATGGAGCCTAAGTAGTTTTCAAAGGGGCAAACCCCAGAGGCAAAACTCAAAAGGTTATAGTCCTTTTTTTAAATTAATAAGAAAACTATATTCCCTTTATGATTTTGCTGTCATATACCAAAAATTAAATTATAATGTAATGTTTTCTTAATCCTACATTCTCCTTGTCTCAGGGTTCTCAACTTGAGAATTTATTTTTCCCTTTCAAAATGTTCATTAAAGCCCAAATGACTTTGTCTCTTTTGATGTTGCCAGAGAAACTCGAGCACTATGTAATTAGCTTCTGGTTTAAAGTATTTCTCTCAACAAACACAGGCTTCCAGGACAAAGACTGCATAATAGATGTTATTAACTGTACATATAAATAGGAAATGTGTCTTGCAAAGCCTTACACTTGCAGAATGAGTTTGCCTTAATTCCAAAGTCATCTCTCCCCTAATGACTCATGAGTTTCCTTTTCATTATTTAAAAATAATGTAATTGCAGGCTATCCTGTAATAATTTGACATATCTTATATTCATATCTGAACCTATTAATTAGAAACAACATATGCATTTTTAATATGCCTTTATTATTCAAGTTAATCCTTTTAATCCTATCTGAATGGCCACATGAAAATTAATCCCTTCAAACATCTTTGTAAACAAACATCTAAATTCACCTATTTTGTCTTTGTTCTCAGCATCTACACTGAAAACACTCATGATTGACACTGGTAGAAGCGATAAACAAGCAATGGGAAAAGAATAATGGGGAAATTATTTTTCTTTGTCAAGAAGGGATATGTATTTACAAAAGACTTCTTTCCATCTACAGGGGTTTGAAATCACAGGGAATTACTTTTGAGACTGTGGTAATAACCTTAGAAATTAATGGGCCAATCATACATACAGCTTAGGGTAGTCATATGGGTCCTTGACTCCTACTATGAGCCCTCTTATAATATAAACAGGTGTCTATTGAAGACTTTTAGCCCAAGAGAACTATGGTCATATAATGCCTTGAGATTTCTCAGAGGGTTCCTTTCCTGTGAATTTGCTAAAGTAAAAACAACACAGGGAGGCCACGTGGGGGGGCGATTCTGGATCTTTTTTAGACATTCTGCTCCTCACCAGTAGGTCACTGGAAGTGGAAGAGGCAGCAATTGTTTTTCCCTGCTGTGAGCAATGGATTTGAACATGCCTCACACTGCTCTCATGCTGGTTTTTCTTCCCCTCTCCTTCTCCCTGTAACACACTTGTGAACTGAGCAAACAAAAGTCCTCTGGGCACTAGGAATAACACTGCCAGTCCAAAGATCAACTGATTATTTCATGTATTTTCTTAAGCAAATGTGTGTAGAACATATCAGTGAAATAATAGAGACTTTTCTTTTTAGTGAGAAGGGCTTGAACACTAGTTTAGTTTGTGAATATTCTTTTTATAAAACATATGAAACTTCACAATATAACAAATTAAATTAAAAAATATGCTCATAAACCTGAAAGCAAGCAATCACCACAATTAAGACTTCGTTTTATCTCCTTCCCAGGTTTAATATAAGCTTAGTAATTGAGGTCATGCATTTGAGACAGCAATATATCTTTTTTCCACTGTTACAAATTTCATTTCATGTATCTAAAGAAAAAATGGCCTATCCTTGGATTATTGGGCAGTTAAAGCTATTTTCGATTTTTCTTGCTAATAAGAATAGGCAATGAATCTGCTTTGTCATAATGGTTTACTTTCATCTGTAGTGATTTCCTTAGAATCTATTACTTGATGTGGAAATGACAAAGTCATTTTGAAAGTGTCTTAAAATTTTTTATTTGAAATTAAGAATACTGTGCATGACTTTGCATCCCCAGCAGCAGTATATGTCTGAAGAAGGCCATCTCCATTTTCATCTCTGCTTTCGGTTCTGAACAACCCAGTGAAGTTTACACATAAACATCTGTTAATTTAGCTAATTTAATTTTCACTTTCATGGATGTTCTTCATTTGTCTTCTCTACTAAATTTCCCTTCAATCATGCTGTTCTTTGATATTGTTTTCTAAGGATTTTTTGCACAATAAGGATTTCTACTGACAATGTGTACCAATTATAATGTTTTCCCAGTTTCATTTGCCTTTTGATTTAATTTTGTTTCCTGTAAAGGGGCTGATAGGTTAGGAGCAGACAATTCATCATGGAGCTTTTAGTTTCTGAACATTTCCTGATTTAATATGTTGATTATTTTTATATCAGGACCAATTTTGCTCTACAATTGTTTCTAAAAATAGATGTGGTGGCTCCATTAGGACCCTGGGAATGGACTTAAATACTCACTGTGAAAGAGATGAGGACTTCTTGACTCAGGGTTTTCTCTGTAACTCAATCTACTGAGCATGTAGGTTATTCTGTTTTTCTTCCCTATGGACTGTGATTTTTTTCAGAATCTTTATATATCCTGAATGCTTTCCAATTTATATTGATACATTACCTAATGTGTTTCTTCATAAGTAATGTGTGTTATAGTCTGTTGTAGGTTTTGTTGGTGAACCTTTTTTAAAATTTCTTAATTTATTGACTAGGCCTGAAAGAAATAACTTCCACAATTTTATGATTAATTACATTCTTTGATCTTTGATTTACAACTCATGCATTCCTGCGTTTTTATATTATTTCATCTGTTATCTTTAATGATATTTGACTAGTTATTATTTCGTTTTATTTTTAAAGTTATTATTATTATTATTTCTTTTTTGTTTTTGCTACTGTATCAGTTTTGTTGCTTATACCCATAGGCATGGAACCAAAGTTTACCATGTGAAGTAAATTAATCCCAGGCACTGTAAGACAAATAACAAATGCTTGGATTAAATGTGAAATCTGAGGAGACAAATTTAATTGAAGTTGAGAGTAAACCTGTAGCAATCTGATCCTGGGGGAGTAAGGAGTGCATGCAGTTTGGTTAATAGGTACAAAGTTATAGGTAGATAAGAATAAGAGGTAGTATGGCCAGCTTAGGAGAGCTAGGCACAATCATAAAATACTGTAAAAAAATAAAATGAGTTTCTAGTTGTTTTGCCATAAAATGATAAATATTTGAGTAGAGAAGTATATTTAACCTGATTTAAACATTACAAAATATGTACGTGCACTGAAATGCCAGATGGTACCCCATAAATACATATAAATTTTACTTTCTTTGTATTAGCTAAAAGTGAGCTTAAAATTAAAATAGTAGGAATTGGGTAATAGTGTGAATAAAACAACTCAAACAGTGCTTACTAATGTTATTTATTTGACAAATATTTGTAGTTTACCAAGTGCTAGTATTCTTCAAGTTTCTCTGCAATTTAAAATTCAGCATCATTAACTTCATCCTCACAACACTCCTACGAGGTAGCTCCTATTGCTATGTCATTGTCCAGGTGTCACAGAAGGAAGTAGCAGTCCCTAGCACCGCCTCATAGGTAACAGGTTTCCATGTTCAGATCTGGACTTAAATAGCTTGTTCCAGCAGGCCTTTGCATTACCTCAAACTACCTGTCAATCAATAAAAGGCAAAAGATTGAAGTGTTCAAGAACTGAATGGCACTGAGTCCTCATTTGCTTGGTTGTTACCAAATAAAATACTTAATGCAATATGCAAAAAATTGAGGGGGAAATGATAGTAAGTGAAGAAGGAAAAAGACACTGCCTCTTACTGATAGGTAGCTTGTTAAAATTTTCAAAGTATGGAAGTTATGTATGAAGTCACAAATATGGTGTGGTTCACTGTTCATTTCCCACTTGAGTACTAGGAAAAGCAGGATGAGTTTGAAATTCATAGAAATCTCATTGATAAAGGCGTGACTTTAAGAGGATGCTTGGAAAGGTGAATAGACAGCTTTGTAATAGAAACCAGGAACTTTTAGCAAAGCTCCTAGCATAATAAGGAAATAATAGTTCCCCATATCAGCCTCTTTTCATTGAGACAAAATGAAGCCTTGTGGTAAAAGCATTCCTTACCTTACACTGTGTAAGTCTTCTTCCAAAGGGAACTCACAGCTCTGATGGAAATAACTAAAGCACATGAGACAGAGACCAGTAAGAGGAACAGAAACTGTGAAGAAAGTACTACCAAGAGCCTCCAGGAGCTTCCCAACATTAGGTACATGTATATAGACCCAAACACATATGTATTTATTATTTCTTGTTTTAAAAATCCTGTAACTTTTTGGTTCCAGTCTCTTAATTTAACTAGGAAGATTTTTTTTTAACTCAAGGGTAACCTCTCTGAGTGAACATGAGACACAGTACTGATGGGAGATGTTATCCTGTAACACAGTACCTCAACCAAGAAGATACAGGACATTGAACACGTTTATTGAGAAATAAAAAGTGAAGACAGGATTCCACCAGGCATCTATACACACAGCTTTGGCTACATTTTCAGTATACCATACCCCCTTTTATCTTTAAATATTGGTTAGGAGTTTGTGTGGCACAGTCTTGAGCAAAGACCTGGGTCCGCTGGAAAGATCTGTGAATCATCCAGCCCAGGAAACTCATGCAACACTGTACAGGATATGGGCTTTTCTCTTTAGGCCAGGGGGAGATAAGAAGGAGAATATGAGAAAATACAGGCAATGATGAATCTGAGGACCTGAATGGAAGACTGGACAGCCTTTGCTAGCTGCTTCATCACAGTGTTTCTCCTGGCCTCACTGATAGATTTTGCTCTCTTCCTGGTAGTTTTGTAGGCATGGGTCTGAATTCTACTCAATGTGACATGAATGGAAGTATTATGGGTCACCTCCAAGCTGAAGCCCCCACCTCCACCAACTCTTCTCCAAATCACACTCCTATACCAAAGTACCAAGGTAGCTATGGAAGATACATGCTTGAATGACAGAACCCATGGCAGCTGGAGGCCTGAATTGCTATTTGGATCAGACTCCTCTCCACCATTTCTTTCCAAATTGGAACCATCTCCACCTTTTGTATGAGCAATCCATAGCCTCTATAGTAAGTGTTTCTTACATGTGGCTCTATATGCAGTGGTTACTCTGCTGAATTATATATAAAAGTGTGTGTGTGTGTGTGTGTGTGTGTGTGTGTGTGTGTGTGTGTGTATGCGTGCATGCTTCTTTTTAGAAAGGAGACACAGAAAACTGGAAAAAAAAGAGGGAAAAGATAAACCATTTCATTTGGCATTTTATAGTCCCGATATTTATATGAAAATGTAAACCAGATTTACATATTATTTTCTTCATTTATTTTTAAATGCCAACACACATTGGCATTGTAAATCATTTTTCTTTTTCCATGGTCTTAAGTATAAAATCAAATTAAAATAATATAAAAAAGCAATATTGGATGATTTTTCCTTATATAATAAGATCACAGATATGGCTGGTTACTTTTCTATTTCTCCAACAGTTTCCTGTGGTGCGGATAGTCTCTGAAGTATGAAGTTATTATTAATTATTAAGTGGTTACTTCTAATGTTAGATGAGAGCTCTTGCAATATAATTTACTTTATATTTAATTTATGCTTGATGCATTCATAGATATACTCTGATTTAGTGGAGTTAATAATCACTTTAACTCATACTCTGAATTTTTTCTTTGACTTAATGAATGGTTATGAGAAATAAGGTTTTTGAGTAAGGTTTTCTGGGCCATCATAATCTATTTCATGAGCTTCCTGTGGGAGGTGCTTTTCTTTTATTTCGGGATATTTCCTAGAACTCCTTATTCAGAACCTCAAGATGTGCCCTGTGTCTGCTGGCCCTCAACACTGTGAGGAAAGCTAAAGCTGGCCTCATTTCTATTCCTTTCTTGTGTTTTTGTTTCCTTCCTCATTGCTAAGAAATTTTTTGTATTTACCTTCATGTTAAAAACTGCTGCCACCATCACAGTATTTCATATACTGTGTATATTTGTCATATATGATATATCATATAGTGTCAGATGCACATTTCTCCTTTTTTAAAGATTTTGAAAAACATTTTTTTTTTTTAAATTTTACATACCAATCCCAGCTCCCTCTCCTCCCCTCCTTTTGCTCCCTCCACTCCAAAACCCATCTACTCCTCAGAGATCCTGAAACCTCCCATGGGGAAGCAACAAAGTCTGTCACATCTCATTGAGGCAGGACCAAAGCCCTCCCCCTTGTATCTAGACTGAGCATGGTCTCCTTCCATAGGGAATGGGCTCTGAAAAGCCAGTTCATATCCTAGGAATAAGTACTGGTCTCATTGTCAGTGGCTCCACAAACTGCCCAAGCTACACAATTGTCACCCACATTCAGAGGGCCTAGTTTTGGTCTTATACAGGTTCTCCAGCTGTTAGTCTGGAGTCAGTGAACTCCCACTAGCTCAGGTCAACTGTTTCTGTGGGTTTCCCCATGATCTTCATTTTCACATCTTGTGTGTGGAGACAGCTGCAGTCAATGATTATAGAGGTCACATTATGCCTAACTGGCAACACTTTTGCTTAGTTACCGAAGCTGAAAATAGCAGTCTATTTTAGGAATCGTGGGGTCTAAGATTTGATTAAATAGTATTTCCTTCCAATGCTTTTTGTTTGTGTTTTCCTCTTCCCTGCTACAAGGAAGGGACCGCATGCACCCACCAAATGCACTTCCATTACCACCCTTTATCAAACTACTGTTTTCCTTGCATTTTGCTCCCCCTTCCTGTGTAGTATATACTTTTATTTCACCATTGTATTCACTTTTCCAGACACATCATTTTTATTTAACTCGATGACTTTTATTATTTCTTTTTAAGTATTTAAAAACTAATACTCAGACATAAAAGCTTCACAAAATATCAAGCACATATTAGAACAAGTGTACTTGTAATCATATTGTTTTTTTAAAAAAAACGTATTCTCTTCTTTTGTGTTGAAGTTCAGAGTGAAAAATGGCATTAGCATTTCGCAAATGCCTTTGGAATTTCTTTGAATAAAATCACATTTGGAAGATACCCTCTACAAACTGTACTATATAGCACAGCAAAGTGTGGACTAAGACACACACTGACTGACTGTTTGATTTCAACCTTAATATATTCAGAACTATCAGAAAGCATGATTATTTCTGAGTCAGTGGACCAATAAGAAATAATTATACAACTCACAATTATTTTCTTGCCTTGCATGTACATTTTTTACTAGGCAACAGAGGCCAAGATTTTTCTGTTCATCACCATAAGACCCACTTTCTTTGCCCATTAGTGTTTCCTGGATGCTAGCAGATGACATGAAACCCTTGTTTCCTGTCACTGAGTCCTCTGTACAATCATTTACTATCTCCCATGCCCATGGTTTTCCTTTTCATATTTCTGAGATGTTTGCTCTTGGGCTTCTGTGCTTGGGATGAGCTTCATTCACACACTGAGCAGGGTAAAAAGGGTGAGTTTAGAAAGCCTTGGTATTTGACTGGCCATGCTGTCAGTCTTTTGTTGGCTGACTGCCTGGATGCTGCCCCTGCAGACTTGAAGATACAGGAAGGAAAATGCTCATCCCCAGGATTTCCATTTTCACAGGTAGCAACTTTCAAATCACTTCTAGAGTTGAACTGATGGATCAAACGCTATCATGCAATTTCAATGCCTATGAGTGTTGCCAAGTTGTCTTCAAAGGTATTGATGAAAATTGCCATTTTTTGACAGTGGTCTTTCAGGAATACTTTGTTGTGGTGATATATTGTTTATGATATAATGATTTAATAAAGCCACTGGAGATCAGAATGCAAAGATAGCCACAGCCATAGAATCTGGGCAGTGGTGGCACACTGCTTTAACTCCTGGACTCAGGAGACAGAGACAGATGGATCTCTATGAGTTCAAGTCCACCCTGGGCTACATGAGAGTGAATCAGTATAAAAGAGAAACAGAGCTCACACCTTTAATCCCAACACTACAGAGATAAAAGAAAGAAGCAGGACATTCAGTATTCAGTATTCTGTTAATTAGTCTCCAATCACATTGAGTACAGGATCCTTCCCCGAGCCTAGGTAGCGGTAAGAACTCTCTGGTTGCTTGGCTACTTCGCTTTTCTGATCTTCAGCCTGAACCCCAATATCTGTCTCTGGGTTTTTATTATTCCTTCTACACTTTGTTGTTTGCCAGCCTTAGCTATTATTGAATTTAATTTTTTAATGTAATCTATAAACCTCCAGCTAGTTTTGATACATGTACACAATTTTATTATAATTTTATTATTATTGTGTTTTATTCAGTGTTCACTTTGATATGGTCTGCTTGATACTGGTTTTGCTTTTGTACAAATTATGCACTGAGATTTGGATTTTCATGTAATAATGCAGACATTTTAAATGTTTACTTATATTTATGACTGCTTAAGGGATCTCTGTCTTCGTCTGTTTTGTTGTAAAATGAAATGCCTTATTGTGGGTAATTTAGAATCAATGGAAATTCATTTGGCTGCAAATTCCAGAGGTAGGGAGTCCATTAACAAGATACTGGTACGTGAGTGGGAAGGGTCTTTGTGCTCTGTCATTCCTTGGAAGACTGTAGAAGAGCAAAATAGGGGAAATGGTTTGGATTCTTTCTTTGGTCTAGAATCATCTCCCGCCATAACTAATCACTGTCCAGTAACATGGCCAGGTATTACCTAATGTAGACCAGCCTCATCTTGAATTCATGGTAATCCTCTTCTTCAGCCTCCCAAGCATTGGGATTACACCTATGATGGGAGATGTTATTCTGTAAATATGTTTCTCATACTGGTTAATTAATAAGCCCTGTTGGCCAATAGAAAGCTAGATAGGCGGGGCTAGGAGACTAGGAGGAGGAAAGAGGAAGTAGTAGGGATGAGTCAAGATGTAGACCAGGGAGGAAGGAAGACACCAGCCGCGGCTCCCGGATAAGATGAGCCACGTGGAAATAATTAGATAAGTAGAAATGGGTTAATAATTAAGGCAAAGCTAGTCCATTAACAATGATAGTCATTGGCCAACAGGATTGTATCAAATACAGAGTCTCAGAGTGTTATTTGGGGCTCACGTGGCGGCGGGACCAGGAGGCCAGCAGGTAGGAAAAATCTGCCGTAACATAATGGTGTCAGAGTGGAATTGAGAACTTTCATTTAAAACTTAACAAAAGCTTAAAAAATAGTTTGTAGAAACAAGGGAACAGAGACTAGCAAGACTTCTTGGTAGCAGCATTTTCTCGGTTGGATTTGTTTTGCTGTAGATAGAGATTTGCGCGGCTCCTTTAAGGGAGGTTTCCAAAATTAGCATAAGCGGCAAAAAGCTGCCTTGCTTTTAAAGAGCTCTGCTAACAACTCATTGGTGTGTATGAGAGCTGCAAGGAAAATTTACACTATATTTTAAAAAAATACGCTGGCTTGGGAGAGAAAAAGTAACAGGATACAATGGTTTAAAAAAGAAAAAAGGAAGTAGAATGGGTGGGTGTGATGGTGCACACCATTAATCCCAGCACTCGGGAGACAGAGGCAAGCAGATCTCTGTGATTTCAAAGAAAACCTGGTATACAGAGGAAATTCCAGGACAGATAAAAGTTACACAGAGAAACCCTGTCTCAAAATATGTAAAAATAGAAGTAGAATAAATAGAATAATAAAAAAGCCATGTAAAGATGGAAAACAGAGAAATTTTGGATACTATACGCGCTTCTGTTGTCTTTAAATTATTTGATTGCTGAGAAAATAACTACTTATAAAAGAACTGCTGCTGGATTAATTCAATTTATATATTTTAAAAATGCTTTGACTCCAAAATTTAAGCCTAAGGACAAGTTACTGGGGAAAAGGATTTCTATTTTTGTTTCCACAGAAAATGAAAAGCTATGGATTTCTTCCAAATTAATGTGGTTTGATCACACCAGACCCCCTGAAACAGCTCCCCAGGTGATCCAACATTCAAAGCAATTGAGACAAAGCCTTGCAGACTACTGCCAAGATTTCTGCGTCTTCTTTGGACCCCCATGACAGCGCCCTCTACCAGCAGGAAGTAGTTTGGAAAGAACAACGCCCAAATTCCCAAATATTGTTTATAAATGTTTGTTTCTTTTAAATTGGCTTGGTTATAAATGGTTAATGGCCACAAGCAATCTTTTTAAAGGTAAAAAGGAAATTATGGTATAGATATGAATACTTTGCTTTGGAATGGATTTTCTATTATTGATACACTTTAAGGTCAATTTTGTGATATGTATATTTCTCCTTTGTTTAGGTTTTGTTTTTATATAGCTCATTGGAAAATGTAATGTATAATTTAGTACAGTTTGGAGAGTTATCTATGATAATGAAAACTTAGAGTTAAGTTAATTAGTATTTCTAGATATGCATTCTTCAAACCTTTCAAAGACCTACAGAATATGGCATTTAAAATGGTTTAGGGATTTTCTTGACAATGAGGCACAACTGCTCCTGGTAACACCACCTTCGTCAGAAAGGAAGATGGATATCGAAGAAACATGTTATGGAGTTAGCTTCTAATATGGCAAGACTAGCCATTTGGGCAAGGTACTGCTCTTCTGTACTGCTTGACTTTATGTTGTAGAAACTGGACATGCAGGACCCACAAAAAGGTGACTGCTGATGCAAGATGGACATTGCTACAGGATTCCTGCTTCATGGAAAAGGCAGGCAGATAGTCTACAGGACACAGAGAAAAATGACTGACAAACTGCCAATACAGGAAGACAGTTTAAAGTTTCCTGCTTTGTTGAGGAGTCTGGAGACACACTGTGGCCTATGGGCTGAAGATGGAACATTACAGAAGAACTTCGGGTGACTGACCAGGCAATGAGTTGTCTCTGTCATTTCTAGAGTTTATATATTATCCTTCTATGGTCTTTGAAAGAGTTGAAGACAGATAGTTTTGTTTATAGTTTTCCTTAGTTAGGATTAAAGATAAGTTACATATAGGACTTTAGACTCACAAAGATAGGATAGATATTTTCTTAAAGTCCTACAAAATGTTAATGGACTAAATATTGTTCACTGTGATTCTTATTTGATAACTGTTGTATGATATATTTTGCTATGTTAAGGTTAAACGCCTTCTTTTATTTTAGACAGAAAAGAGGAGATGATGGGAGATGTTACTCTGTATATATGTTTCTCATACTGGTTAATTAATTAAGCCTGTGGCCAATAGGAAACAAGATAGGTGGGGCTAGGAGACCAGGAGGAGGAAAGAGAAAGTAGTTGGGAGGAGTCAAGATGAAGACCAGGGAAGAAAGAAGAAGCAAGCCGCGGCTCCCGGATATGATGAGCCATGTGGAAATAATTAGATAAGTAGAAATGGGTTAATAAGACAGAGCTAGCCCTTAAACAATAATGATAACTGGCCAACAGGATTGTATCAAATACAGATCTCTGAGTGTTATTTGGGGCTCACGTGGCGGCGGGACCATGGAGGCGGGACCGTGGCGGCAGGACCGGGAGGCCGGCGGGTAGGAAAAACCTGAGGTAACACACCTATGAATCAAGACATATAGTATTCAGTTATCTCTTAATGTTCACTCCTCTATACACTATTGCATTAGGGATCAGATAACAACACAAGGAATTTCAGGGGCATAATCTAACCACAGCATTGCATGGATTTAAGACAAAACAAAAAAATCACTAGTAAGACCTAGAAATTTTTAGTGTTTCCATATTTTTCTGGCATAATGGGTTCATCTGAAACTTAGTTTATTTCAAAGTTAAGAACACATGTAGCCTCATGTATGCTTTTTATAACTATAAACTGAACATTCCACCACCATTTATTAAATATTCTCTCTTCTCACAGTGCCCTGATTTTCAACATCACATCAATTATAAACTAATATTGAATAATGTATTTACTCCTGTTCTTTAATTGGTCTGCCACCTATTTATGAAAAAGTACAAGTTTAAATTTCTGTAGCCCTAAAATAGATTTTATATCTTGGGTGAATACCTTACTTCAGCCCCCTTCTAATTTTTCATTGCTATTCTAATGGATATTCCCCCTTCATTAATCATGTTGTAATTATGCTGAAATTATATTTGATTTATAGGTTAATTTACAGAGAATTTAATCCATACATTATTAATCTGTTTATTCAAAAACAGATCCCTCGCTCAAGAGTTTTTAACAATTTTAGGTGTTTTAGCAGTGTTCTTCCTAAATAAATCCAAGATTAATGTTAAAATACTCAACCCCTAGTTATCTTCATTTTCTTCCGTTATTTCTTAAAATGTGATTTTTGAGATTAATAATAATAATACTATAGAGAGTTTTTGTAGAAGTGTGTTTGTGTGTGTGTCTCTGTGTGTGTTATTGTATGCTCAGCTCTATGCAGGTACCTCTGTAGGTCAGTAGAAGCCTTGGAGCTAGAAATACAGGTATGAGTTGCCCAGCATGGGTGCTGGGGAACCAAACTTGGGAGCCATCTTCATTCCTTGTTTTTCCTATGCTTGGGGAAACTATTTGGTTTGTATATAGCAACCTGCTGCATAATTGCAATGTTCTGCTTGTGTTTTCATTGATTCTTCTTATTTTTTGATCACTAGCTCTTGTAGACCAGGTTTGTCTTGAACTCACAGAGATCTGCCTGCCTCTCCCTCCCTAGTGCTAGGATTAAAGGAGTGTGCCACCATGGCCTGGCCCTTGTTGATTATTTTGATGTTTCTGTGTATCCGATCATATCAATGGGTGTTTAGGAATACTTTTTCTCCCCACTTTTCAAATATGTAGACTTTGTTTCTTTCCTTTGATTTTGACTTGCTAGTGTGATGATGAGATACACATGAGATATGCTGGTTTGTAAGTATTTTGTCTACCTTCTGAAACTTCCAGGGCATGCTTCTGCTTCTCTTCAGGGTGACTGAGTGGATGATATATGTGGAAACTGATCTTTGCAATATACTTGGTGCCATGACTTAGCACCTATTTCTTTCCCTTTTGTACACTGATTCCAACTTGATTGTTCTTTTATCCTGATATCCTGTCCATCTGCTTTCTTTGAAGGTAGCCTATTAAGAGGTTTCCCTTGGCCTTGCTTTTGATTATACCTGTCCATGGCAGAAAGTGTTGTCAAAATCCAACTGTGCATGGTGGAGAGATGGCTCAGTTGTTAAAAGTTAGGCTCACAACCAAAATGCAAATATACTGTAACTACAATATCTCATCTCAGTATTGGAGCTAAAGGACAGCTAACTTGATCTTTATCTAGAACTTTTGGTCAGTACTGAATCCTGTGATTTGGTACCTGGAACCTTTTAAAATTCTGGGTCCATTAAAAGATGGAAGGGTTTTATGTATGCTGTCAGAGTTCTTTTTATATCACCCCAAATGCAGTGGAGATGGCAGCTATTTCTACAGCTTGAGTCTGGTATTGTGACTGGGTCTTGACTTCATAGCAACAGAGATGGTTACTTTCATCTTTTTATTTATTTACTTTATTAATATGAGTAGGAGAAATATAGAAAATGAAACTATGAACTTCCTTCCAAATGCAGCTGGCTTAGTTTATACATTAGCTTCTGACAAGCCCCCCTTTTTAATCATACCTTCTTTGATAAAATTTATCTTGTTTTATACTTTATGAAGAACACAAAGTAATTCTTTTTATAATAAACACATTCCTATTTTTCTTTTGTTTTGTTTTCTTAATTAATTTTTATAGATTTGGTTCTTTCTATCACACTAGATCATGTTTTGTCATAGTTAAAAATATTTCATAAAACTTTTTGAAACTTACAAAATAACAATTTATGTGTAGTGTCTGTGGAAGTGTCTATACTTGATACGGAGACAAGGGGACTGTAGACTATGCTACTCAGGTTCATGATGGTTGGGTGTCCAGGTATTCTAGTAAATGAACAAAGCCTAGCTGACATCTATCCAATGCATTCTGGATGTTATGAAATGAATAGACTTGCATTGTTGAGAGTTGTCTATTTTTGCATTATCAGCTGGTACTGTAGCTGATACCAAGCATTGGTCCACAGTATTCTTTTATTTTCTGAATATTTGATTATTACTTCAGTCCCATTTTATAGAGGTTTTTTGTGTCATGAAAGCCAAATAATTACTTTAATATCTGTATTATAAATAATCTTTACAATTTTCTATATGCCAGGGCTGCTGAAGGATAAAACAACTATGCGTATTTGAGGCTTCTAATGGTATGAATGGTTAACTTAAAAGAAAACTATTGTCTTATGAATTATTTCAGTACTGTTCATAAACTTATTAAAGATTTGAAATTTTTTTCTGACTTTTATTAAGTTTCATGGGGGAAATTACAAACTGAATGGATGTTAAGGACTACTATTTTACGGTTCATATATTTTTTCCTCTAATACATATTTTTTTCTATTTACTCAAAAATCAATTATCTATAGTGTGTTTTGGCTCAGATGTTTGCTCATGAATTTTGTTAGTACTCCTTGAACAATTTTATTGTTCCATAGTTTAAATATACATCTTAGTTGAGCAAAGAAAGAAAGAGGAGGTTGTAATAATTGCCTTCACATGCTAAATTATCTAAATTATGCATCTACATTGGTCTAAGAGTAATAAAAGGGGAACAGAATAGAAAAATCGGGGTTCAAGAGTGCTTCCTGAGATGTACACAGCAGCAGCCTGTAATCACAGTCCTAGGGTATCTAATGTCCTGTTTCAGTCTTCACTGGTATTCACATACTGTACATGTGCACATATGCACAAAATGAAAATAAACCTTTAAAAGAGGAAAAAAAGTTTTCTTTTATGCTTACTGTTGATATTCTATTTCTCAACAAGCATTGTGCTTTTGTCCAGGAATTGGAATTGCTGAAATCTTCAACAGAAGTGTGTGAAAACTGCTGCTCAGACATACTCAGTGCAAGACTTTTTTCAAATGGAAGTCTTAGACCAGCTGAATTGGTGTCAGATATGATTCCCTTTCACATAATTGTGCTTTAAGGTAATCTATACTAAGGCACTGTCTCCATTTTCCTATATAATCCAAAGCTATTGGAGTGTGTAAGTTAATATTAGTGAATATTCATTTACAGAGTTATGATGTCATATTGAGAAACTGTAATAAGCTTACATATGAAATCACAGCCTCAGCTGGGGTTTCATGCTGAATATGGAGGTTACAATGAGCTTGGTGATGGTTCAATATAAAATGTAGTATGAAGCTGAAGTGTTTCTGCAGCACTCTATAGCATCACACAATGACACAATGTAGCTTTGTTCTGGATACAGAACATAAACTTTGCACTAAATATGTCCCCATACCATGAAAAACCACAGAACACCGCATGAAATACCACAGTAAAGATTTGAGTGTGTTATGGACTATAGTTCTTTTACTGTTGTAGTAATGTTCTTGGATTTATGTTATGATTATGAAAACGACACTTTTTTTATTTTCTTACCATTGTTTCTCATCATGTTCACTACTGAATGAGTATGTATGTCTTTGGAATATATTGTCTTATAGAATGTTGAATTTTGATTTTTTTTTTTTGCTTGAGCTTGCAACTTAATTTTCATATAAAAATGTTAAATGAACTTTGTTCTGAAATCAATACACAGTTTTTGGTAATTTTAAAAATAGCCCCCAGACATGCATGTGACTGTACCTTGTGTCTATATGAGGTAGCTTTCTCAGGACTGATTAGTATAAAATCAAAATATTGATCTACTTATTGTTCTACTTTGAGAAATGTTGAAGAAGCTATGTAACCTAAAGTTTCATATTAACCAATATATAATTCTTTATGTAAAAAAGTAGATGTGCTTACAGAGGAGTCAACATGCACACTGGGTTGTTCACAACTGCTCCTAATTTCAACTTCAGGAAGATCTTCTGAATTCCGTAGACATATGCAGTTACCTGTGAACACACACACACACACACACACACACACACACACACACACACACACACACACACAACACACACACCAGAGAGAGGGGGGGAGAGGAGAGAGAAGCGAGGAGAGTATTTTAAAAATTAAATTTTAAATAAAGAAGTCACAAAATGGAGAAATGTTTAAAAAGCCTTGGTTTAGACAGTATTCTACAATATCTTCCTAGCTCTAAGAAATGAATATAAATATGACATCCAATTTCTGTCTACAGTAGTAGAATGAAATACTGAACCGAATTAGCCAGTTTAGAGAAAATGACTCACTGTTGAGCAGGTAGTTCATGTGTGAGACTGGAATGTTTTTGATTGAATTTAGCAGATAACTGATTACTAAGTTCACCAGGTGATTAGCAGATCCTCTGTGTGTGTGTGTGTGTGTGTGTGTGTGTGTGTGTGTGTGTGTGTGTGATGGCTATGCTTTGTCTTTTGAGTATTAAAAATTCTTGGTGTGAAACTGACTAGAGCTACAGTTATTCTTAAACAAAAATCCTATGTAATCTTGCTAAAGTAGAGATTATTTTTACCATGTAGGCTTGATCCTGTTTCTTCTTGGTATTACCTAATTTAGCAAGAAGAGTCATACTGACTGAAAATCTCAAGATGAAAACAAAGGGTGTTTTTTTTTAAAGCCTGTAGCCCCCACCCCTGTATTTTCATTAGCATTGTGGTGATATATTGTTTATGACCTAATAAAGCCACTGAAGATCAGAATGCAAAGCCAGCCACACTACTCAGCCATAGAAGCTGGGAGATGGTGGTGCAGACCTTTAATCCCAGGACTCAGAAAACAGAGGCAGATGGATCGTCATGAGTTCAATGCCACCCAGGGCTACATGAGAGTGAATCAGTCTAAAAGAAAAACAACTCATGCCTTTAATCCCAGTACTAGAGAGGTATATAATATAGAAGCAAGACCTAAGGTTCAGTCTTAGATCATTAGTCTCCAGCCATGTTGAGGAGAGGATCTTCCTTCCAGCTTTGGTAAGAGCTCCCTGGTGGCTTGACTGCTTTGCTTCTCTGATCTTCAGCCTGAACCCCAATATCCATCCCTGGGATTTTATTTTTCATGCTACACAGACAGCATCTATGAACTTTTTCTTCATTAAGTTTTGCAAAGGAAAACCATTCACCTGATTAAATAAGACTAGTTGAATTCTTGAGTCAAAAATATTTATGGGGTTAGTAAAGCATGCCAGCAGTTAGTCAATGAGAAAAAAATGGAGAATAGAAGGTTTTTTTTTCATAAGAACAGGATATTTTAGATTTTAAGTCTTCCCCCTCTAAATGAAGTTGAAGTCCAAATGGTATAAAATCTAAACAGTTCCCACAAGAAACATATTTACTAGACCAAGAAAACGAGTGGCATTGATAATGTAAACCTTGAAGAGTAGCATTTATAAGGTTAGGGATGTAGCTCACCTGGTGTGTGCGTGCGTGCGTGTGTGCGTGCGTGCGTGCGTGTGTGTGTGTGTGTGTGTGTGTGTGTGTGTGTGTATGTTTGTGTATATGAAGTATGTGTATGTGTGTATATCTGTGTATGTGTGTGTGTGTGTGTGTGTGTGTGTGTGTGTGTATGTTTGTGTATATGAAGTATGTGTATGTGTGTATATCTGTGTATGTGTGTGTGTGTGTGTGTGTGTGTGTGTGGTGTATATGTGTATAGTACATGAGTGTATAGTGTTTTCTTTGTGTATGTGCGATGTATGTGTATGTGTATCTATTTCTGTGTGTGATGTATGTATGTATGTTGGTGTGTATGCATATGTGTGTATTGGAGTGTCACTGGAAAATGTGAGACATGATGATGGCAACTAGACTATGGAAAATTACAGGAAAGTTAGTCTGATTTACTTCTAGGACAATGAAGGACCAAGACAAGAAGGTCAAGAAGAGGTACTCTTCTGATTTTCCCATGGTCTCGGGAGCTTTTCCGGGGGATTTAAAGCACAATTTCCAAAGTGTCCATTGAACAGCACAATGTTGTCACTCCAAGTTGTTGACAGGAAGAGCTGCAGGTGCTGCCATAAATTCACAGGATCTGGTCATAAATGCCTACAGGACAATTCCTTGGAGATTGTTTTCTTCCTTACTTGGGTTACCTTGACATGAAGATGCCCCAATTTAATTTCTTTGTAGTGCAAAGCTATCAGAAACAGTTATTCTAGAAAACTGGTTTCAGCCAACAACCCACAGACCAGCAGGTCTCTTCAAAACACACTCATGTGTGATGTATGCTAATGGCATGCAATGCCCTAAAGGATATCAAAAATCAGTGTGGCTTTGTAGAGGCAACAGTTGGCTACCATCCTTGTATATCAGGGGTCAGAAAGAGAAAATATTATCTTCTATAACAGAAGTGGTAAAACATATGATGAAAAACCAGTCTCCAATTATTGCTATATACAAATATTAAGAAAGAAAAACTTTGGCCTTTGAGGGTTTTATGAGCCATATACATCAAAACAGACCCTGCCTGCAGTAAGGCCATAGACCTACACATGGCCCTCAGCTGCAGCCCAGGCCCTAATCCCCCTCCTAACTTCTCCCTCATCCATTACCCACTTTTTCACTTCTCCAAAAATTAGTGTACACATTTTATTTTTTAAATAAGTCCCTGAGTTCAATTTGTCCTGCCTATATACTGTAGCATGAGGGATCATGAATAGAATCATGCTCAACTTACCAGGAGCCATACCATGACAAACCCTCCCCTAGAAGCTATCACCTGACAATAGCTTCTCTGTCAGCAGTTGGGGCTCATGAGCAGATAATTACAGTTGCTGTAGGATCATAAGAACAGTGGCTATGTTATACATAGAAGACAATGTTTCATTCTGTTCCTCCTTGACCTCTGTCTCTTACAGTATTTATATCTCTTCTTCTACAATTTTCTCTGAGATATAGATGGTGGGAATGTGATACATAAATCCCATCTCTGGTTGAGTAATTCACTGACACTCATTCTCTATGACCAATTCTGAATTTCTGCCTTAATTACCATCTACTGTACAGAGAAGCTTCTCTATGAGGACTGATAGTTGCACTGGTCTGTAGTTTGTTGTTTTCTGTCAGCCCGCCTGCCGCTAGTCTGGTGCACCGGCCCCAAATACCACTCTGAGACTCTGTATTTGATACAATCCTGTTGGCCAGTTACCATTGTTGTTTATGGGCTAGCTCTGTCTTAATTATTAACCCATTTCTACTTATCTAAGTATTTCCACGTGGTCATCTTATCGGGGAGCAGCGGGCCCAGCATCTTGCTTCCTCTAGCTCTATATGCCGACTCCTCCTAACTACTTCCTCTTTCCTCCTCCTAGTCTTCTAGCCCCACCTATCTAGTTTCCTATTGGCCAACAGGGATTTATTAATTAACCAGTATGAGAAGCATATTTATAGAATAACATCTCCCATCACTGGTCTATGGGCATAGGGCTATAAATACAGAGGACAGTTTGATACTATGTATACTTAGCAAAGTAATAGTAGATCACTACCCCTGGAGCCTATAAGCCCTCTACTCATTGGTTCCTGGACAGATTATAAAATCAGGCATGTGTTTCCTCCATAAATTCAATCAGAAAGTGATTGGTTGCCCTATAATATTTGTGTCCTTATTGCATCCATTGACATATATTGCCAGCCGATATAGTAATTTATAATATTTACAGCTTGGTAAGACTACTGATGAATTTTCTCCTCTAAAAGCCTCAACAGCACCTTTAGGAACTATGAAAGATAGGAAGCAAGATGGAATGTTGTACTTTGATTTCTCCATGTCCAGTGACTAAGGTGAGTGGAGTCTTCAGGAATGCAGTCATAGTTTTATGGAAAATCAGGGACAATAACAATCGCTTGTATTGTTTGGGGGAATTTTAAAACTACCACTGGGCTTTTTTATTTGGGAAGGACAGTATTGGCATCCAGGTACAACTTGGCCTTGCCCCTTGGGGACCTGGCAAAGGGCATCTCCCTTCCACACATGGCAAGCAGCATCCTGGCTTTATGCAGGCACACAAGGTCCCTTTAAGAGACAAGATCTGCCAACTTCCACTCTCTCTTCTCAGTGTTCTTCTGAAGAGGCAGTGAGGTCTCTCTCTCTCTCTCTCTCTCTCTCTCTCTCTCTCTCTCTCTCTCTTCTCTCTCTCTCTCTCTCTCTCTCTCTCTCACCCTTCCCCTTTCTCCTCCCCTCCATTCCCTTCTTTTCCCTTCCCTTTCCCCAAAAGAACTTCCCACACTAGCTTTGTTTGCATGGTGTATTTGTTCCTTATCCGCCTTGGGGCTCCTCACCAGGCTCCATTCTCCAGCCACATCATAACAAACAGTATCATGAAGACACAGTGACATGAAAGGAAAAAGGGGAACAGGCAGGGAGGTTTAAGTATTGAAAGGGGTGGTAGTGTATGTCAAAAAGGACTGTGGGTAGAACTAACTACCACTAAGGATACTTGAAAAAGAGTTTAATTGGAATTACCCAAAGTAGCTTTAAAAAAACAAAAACAAACAAACAAACAAACAAACAAACAAAAAAACAAATGGAGCATCACTTCCCTTCCAGGCTGAGAGCACAAGCATGGCCAATGAACTCCCATATAAAAATCAAACACATACTGTGTTTAATACGTATTTGTATACTAGCGGAGTGCATGAATAAACTAAATGTTTATTCATGCTTATTAATGCTTAGTTCAAATCAAAATAGCGACAACAAATTGGAAATACAGGTCTTCCATATCACCTGACAGCTGAATTTTAGAACCTGTGCTCAGGGTAATAATGAATTAATATGGTTTTGTTTTGAACTGGTGTCCTGTAAGCAAGTGACATTGAGTGACTGTGGTTTTACAATTGCCTTCCATGGTGGGAGGGTGTGTGCAAATTAAGATAGAACCTGGTAGAAATGCACATCTCCATCACAGAACTCAGTGTCTTTAGTCTTGGAGTATTTTCAGCACAGACTTCCAAAGGTAGTTCTCACATTTTTTACAGCGTTCATGTCTGTCTGTCTAATAGACTGCACATTTCCTGGGGACAAGAAGCAGATCTGTTTGACTTGTTATTCCTCCCTTCTTTGCATACTTCACATTTGACACTCATAGCATAACTAAGTAAATAATAGACTCTTTGTATTCCAAATTTTGGAGGCTCTGTTTCTTAGAGAAACCTGCTTGCTAAGTTCCTTAAAGGACTAGCCATGATGTTGGGAATAGTGCCAGGCTCAGTTGTTTGGCTTACTTTTGGTTTTGTACAATAAGTCTATCTATTCTCCCCTTGGTGACAAAGCCAGCTTTCTGAGCCTGGGTAACAACTGTGCTGCAAGGCAAATGACATTGAGTGTGTGGAGGACGTAGTCACTCTAGTCACACAGTGACCTCATCTTACCTGACTTCACAGAGTGTCAAATCAGAGATAGTGACAATTTCACTATGTTGGAAGAAGAGTAATAAACAAAGGCACCTGACTTCCCAAAATAATACTTTAAGGCCACATTGAAAGGGAGAAGAAATTTCTAATAATTATTAGAACATATCACATCCAATCACTGCTTTTGTGACATTAAAACTTGTCCTTCGAGTACTAAAATGATGATAGGAAGGCTTGGTTCATACTTATGTTTTAGTCACATGTTAGAACTTTTTTTTCCTACATGAGTTGTTTTATATGTTTTACCAAAGAAGGAAGGTAAGGTTTATAAATTTGGGGGCGACAAATCAGGTTCCAAGGCCAGTGAAGGCTCCTTTCACCATGTCAGGGAAGCTCACACACTGAGGAAAGACTATTTTATTAAATATCACCTGAAGACAGCAGAATTGAAAACAACAGAAAAGACAAATGGCCACTGAAAAATTTAGTGCTCTGGAACACACACTGTATTTTTCACCATTTGCCATATTTACTGAAAAATCAATGGCAGATCTCCTGTCGTGCGACTGTGGAGTGACAAATCCTTATTACAGGTTAATACCCTATTACACCAGTTCATTTGTGTAAAACTTTCTGCCAGATGGGCAAATATTAATCGCTGAGAAGAAACAAAGAACAGCCTATTCCAAGAACAGGAAAAAAGGGGGCTTCTCTGAAAATGAAGATAATGGCTATTTTTTGCCTTTCATGTCCATTTTACACCCAACAAACAAGTTTACCTAAGAAAAGATAGAATAAACAGTAAAACAGATGCAGGATCAGAACAGAGGGCAAGTAAGTGAGAATCATAACAAGTTAGGAGTGAGAGGGATCTGTGTATCCAGTGCTGTCAGTTTTCAAATCTTGAGTGAACTGGGCCATGGATGTGGCTACTGTGTTTTACCACCCAACTTGAGAAAGATCTGATTATATTTATGACTCACAGGGAATCATAAGGCAAGAACTATATCAGACCAGTGTTCATGAGTAGTCTAATGTTTTCATGCTATATCCAGAAATATTTCACCCTTGTGGTGTGTGTGTGTGTGTGTGTGTGTGTGTGTTTAAGAGAGAGAGGGAGAAAGAAAGAGGGAAAGAGAGATATAGAAAGATACAAAGAGAGAGAGAGAGAGAGAGAGAGAGAGAGAGAGAGAGAGAGAGAGAGAGAGACACACACAGAGAAAGAGACAAAAAGCCAGAGAGAATAAGGAAGACACTACTGTATATACTTTAAGAATGAGTTTACCTATTCTACTTGACCTGGAATAAATACATCCCTAGAACAATGATATAATGAATCTTTGGGGTAACTACTAGGCTATTGAGGTGCCTCTGTTGGAGCAAGATAAGGAAAGGGAGATTTTAATGTATAATAAGGGCTGGATGAACTCGATACATTTGGTAGAATAGTATCTCTCTGTCTCTGTGTCTCTGTTTCTGTTTCTATCTCTGTGTGTCTCTGACTCTAGCTCTCTGTCTGTTTATCTTTTTCTCTGTGTCTGACTGTTTTTCTCTCTCTGCAGGCTTGTGTGTGTGTCTCTTCATTTCTACTCTTTCTCTCATTTGTGTCTCAGCTTCAAATCTGTCTTCTGCTTCTTCAGTATTAGAGTTGGCAAATCAATGTGGAGCAAATGAATTGACCAGCCACATAAGTAAATATCAGTTTTCTAGTTTAACGATAAATTAAATTTATATTTATATACTGGTCAGTTAATGAAATACTATATTTTTTATTATAAATGTAGACATAAAGAAAAGAGAAAAGTTATGGGCATGCTTCACTTGAGGAAAAGAACCTAGAATCTGAAAGAAAACATACTATCTAACCATCATAGTTTTTTTTTTTTAATTTATTCCGTGTGTGTGTGTGTGTGTGTGTGTGTGTGTGTGTGTGTGTGTGTGTGTGTAACAAAACAGTAACCAAATCATTTTAGTCATACTCTTTTATGGCATTGTTGTCACATGAGCTACACAACACTTAAATCTTTGTCAGAGACCACGCTGACAGAGTGGATGCTCTGCTAAGTTTTAAGGACTTTGAATTCCTTGCCATCCAGTGTTTGCATGGAGTTGCAAAGGCAAGAAAAATGAGGACTACAAAGACGGAGTGGAGGCCCAAGCTCTGTCAGTTGCTCCTGAGTGGGGGCAGGGCTAGGCTTGCCCTGCTCCTCAGTCTGTAAATGGGTATTCTCTTGACAGTTTCAAAGTGGTTCTGGCCATGTTTAACTTCTCTCCCTGTCGGGGGCTAATCTTATAAAGATTTCAGCCACACAAGCAACAGTGTCTGGGGTGTAATGATCACTTTGAAGTTTGTTTGCTCGCCAGCGCATTTAAGCAGTTTAAATGTTCCAGGAATAGGATTAGATGCCCCAGTGAATTCATTTCATTTACCCCCAGCAGTGGTTCCCCAATATGCACTCAGAGAGGTTTACATGGTATCAATTTAGAGGCATGCTGCTTCACCCTCTCAATTTTCTACTTCTCTTGCTCAGAAAAATATTACAGGTCAAGTCTCAGTGAAGAGGGACATTATTATTATTATTATTATTATTATTATTATTATTATTATTATTATTTTATGCCCTTTGGGCATGTAAAAGATAATTTTCCTGAATTATCTTCTAACGTGTTGTTAGGTGAATATGGGGAAAGCAGAAAATGAGAGAAAATTGAGGGCACTTTTGCACTTGCTTGAAGATTAAGCAGAATTGACTTTCAGGCTAGCCCCACCCACCTCTCATCGACCATGCTATTTGGAAGCAGGGAGTCCTGTTGCTGATTTGCTATGAGTTGTGCAGTCATTTAACACCAGATTACATCTTGGGGCTTTGACATTTAGATAGTACAGAGAATGTGAATCTCCTTCAGTCAAGCCCACAAGCTTCCCTTGTAAGTAGTGGTTTGTAGTGTCTCTCAAAGCCCAACAATCTTTTTATGTCCAGTGCTGTTGCAGTAATTCACGGTAATTCCAAAAGTGGATTGAACTTTGCAATCATTTGGTATGGAAGGGAAAATGTATTCCTTGAAAATGATCTCTCCAGGACAAGGTTGGATTATGTAAAGGACATTTAATAATCTACCTTTGAAATTTTTTCATGAAAAGAATGCAAATATTTTTTAATTCATCATTTTTTAAAATGTATTTTACATACCAATCACAGTTTCCCCTACCTCCTCTCCTCCTGTTCCTTATCCCACCTCCCTTCTACCCCTCCCCTATCCACTCCCCCTCTGTCTCCATTCAGAAGGGGTGAGGCCTCCCATGGGAATCAACAAAGTATGGCATGTGAAATTGAGGCAGGACCATGCTCCTCCCCATTGCACCAAGGCTGAGCAAGGCATCCTACCATAGGGAATAGGTTCCAAAGCACCAGTTCATGCATCAGAGACAGTTCCTGGTTCCATTGCTAGGGGACCCACAAAAGACCAAGCCACAATTGTCACCTAGATGCAGAGAGAGGGCCTAGGCCAGTTCCATGCTGGTGGCTCCCTACCAGTCTGTTCAGAATCCCTGAGCTCCCACAAGCTCAGGTTAGCTGTCTCTGTGGATTTCTCCATCATGATCTTGACACCCTCCCCTTGCTCATATAATAATCCCTCTACCCTCACCCTCTCTTCAGCTGGACTCCTGGAGCTCAGCCCAGTGCTTACCTTTGGATCTCTGCATCTGCTTCCATCAGGTACTGGATGAAGGCTCTATGATGACAATATGATAGTCACCAATCTGTTTACAGGGGAAGGCCAGTTCAGGCACCATCTCTACTATTGCTAGTTTGGTATTGGCATAAAAACAGATGCATGTATCAAACCAAATCAAAGACCCTGACATAAACCCACATACTGATGAACATGTGATATTTTACAAAGAAGCCAAAAATATACAATGGGAAAAAATTGTCTCCAGAAAATGGTGCTGGCATACTAGATGGCAGCATGTAGAAGAGTGAAAATAGATCCATATGTACTTCCCTACACAAAATTCAAGTCTAAGTAGATCAAAGACCTCAATATGAATCCAGTTATACTAAAGCTGATAGAAGAGAAAGTGGGAAGTAGTGGCCTTGAACACATTAGCACAGGAGACTACTTCCTGAATATAATGTCAATAGCACAGAGACTGATTAATAAATGAGACCTGCTGAAACTGAAAAGCTTTGGTAAGGCAATGGACACTATTAATAAAACAAAATGGCATCCTACAGAATGGAAAAGATCTTCACCAATCCTACATCTGTCAGAAGACTGATATCCAAAATATATAAAGAACTTAAGAAACAGACATCAAAATACCAAATAATCCATTAAAAATGGGGTATGGATTTAAACAGAGAATTCTCAACAAAAGAAACTGAGATACACTTAACAGAATGGTCAACATCCTTGACTATCAGGGAAATGCAAGTCAAGACAACTCTGAGATACCATCTTACATCTGTCAGAATAGCCAAGATCAAAAATGCTAATGACAGTCTTTGTTGGAAAGGATGTTGAGTAAGGAGAACACTCCACCACTGCTGGTAGGAGTGCAAACTTGTACAGCCACTTTGGAAATCAGTTTGGTGGTTTTTCAGAAAGTTGGGAATCAATCTACATCAAGATCTAGAGATAGCTCTCTTGGGCGTATACCCAAAGGATGCTCAACCATACCACAAGAACAATTGCTTGGCTAGGTTAATAGTAGCATAATTTTTAAGAGTCAGAACCTTGGAACAACCTAGATACCCCTCAACAGAACAACTGATAAAGAAAATGTGGTATTATCTACACAATGGATTATTACTTAGTGGAAAAAACAATGGCATCATGAAATTTGCAGACAAATAGATGGAACTAGAAAAAAAAAATCATCCTGTGTGAGGTAAACCAGACCCAGAAAGACAAGTACGGTATGTATTCACTCATAAGTGGATATTAGATGGAAAGCAAAGGATAACCAGGTTATCCTCATCCCTAAAGAAGCGGGGTAGCAAGGATGACCCTAAGAGGGGTGCATGGATCTCTCTGAGAAGATGGAGTAGATGAGATCTCCTGGGTAAGTTGGGAGCAGGGAGGGGGAATGCAGGGAAGGGGGATGGGAGATGGGAACATGAGGAATCAGGATGGTTGACTTGGGAGAGGAGCAAAGGAAGAGAGTAATGAATGAAATATCTTGATAGACGGGGACATTATGAGATTAGGAAGAAACCCGGTGTCAGGAAACTTCCAGGAACCCACAAGTATGACCCCAGCTAAAAACACAAATATTTTTGATATAAGAATCTATTGGCTGGGCTTGTGACTCATTATTAGTAGGACACATATTTAGCATGAGTAAGAGCCTGGGTTTTACATGTTTTAGTGGAATTAAAAGTTCAAATTCAAGAATTTTAAGATTTAAAAATAGTGTTCATCACATAGATTCATACTGGGATGTGTTTTTGTGCGCACTAATGGTTAAGAATAGGGACCATTAGGCTCAATGCCCAGCAGTAGATGGCCAACACATAATGGACTTATTGGCATTTTGTCTCATATAATGCCCCTCCCTTTCTTTAACCTTATAGTCATTTTACTTATATTATGATTTCCAATTATGTGTTGTTAGATTTTTTTTTGTGCAGAAGAGTATATGTTTTTGAATCTGTGTGTGTTTCTGGTACTTTTTAATTTGGCTCTTTTTTCTCCCATTTGCTTATTTTGTCTTATTCTGTTTTTATTTTGTTTACTTAAACTTGCTTTCTAATGAAAGAGAGGAATACAAGTTTTGTGTTTGGGTTCATGAGGAGGGAGGAGTTAGGGAAAACCTAAGAGGAGCAGGAGGAGGGGAACTACGGTCAGAATATATTGTATGACAGAAGTATATTTTCAATTGGCAAATATTGTTAGCTATCAAAATTGTCATGCAAAGCACATCACAGGCTTAATTTAAAATATTAAAAAATGAGTAAGACCCAAGACAATAGGTTTAAACTTACTTTAGTTTTTAGTCTTTTCTATTTTCTTCTTGGTAACTTAATGGCATGGTTCTTGAGTTTGTACTTTGTAGATGTCATCCTCATGTCACAATGTTAAATAGTCAAACACACTTCACAGAATTTCTGCATGTCTTAGCTATCTATTTTAATCTTTATTCTTAAAATTAAGTTAGTGTCCTTGTAGAGAACTCAGCAAAATCAGGCCATTATCAAGGATCAATTATCAATAGTTTGGCAGTGTTGTTCTAACTGATGTTAAGGTATTGAACATTTAATTTTTGTGTGTTCTTTGTGTATTTTCAACAATTATGTTTACCATATAACAAATGTTGTCCTCAGGTAGGTTATAGTCATTTCCCAAGCCCATTTCTTTGTCACCAGCTTCATATGATGTTAATGTCTGGATATTGCAGTGTCAGTGTTATGGTTTCAGTATTCGGTTTGGTAAGGTTTTTAGAATTTCCTAGACCTCATTCTACATACTGGAAATAGTTGTAGTGTTTATACTAAAATACATTCCAACAAGTGAATTTATTTGGCTAAAGGTTCTAAATAGCTTAAGAATTCTGAGAGAATGTTTGTATACTCAACTATTTTCATTGATGCCCTATAAAATTATTAGAGAAGCTAATGCTTTAAAAACATGCTAGTCAGCTTTTCTTCATGTTCTTTGACCATGTCCCAAGAAGTTTTCTATTTTCTTTGAGGATGTTCATGTAATTCTTAGCCTTTTCAAAGATAATTATATGGGGAATAGTCCCTTTCCCTGAATTTGTTAGACCTACTTCCTCAGGCTGAGAATTGCTATTTTGTTTCATTTCAAATCACATACTCATCTTGCTGCTATGGCATCAGAATAAGCCCATCTAAATGACCTATTTTAGGGCTCTATAGATGATTGCAGTGAAATCACTTGTGTTCAGAAATTATTAGCAATTGCCTCTCAATATTAGAAAGGACCAATCACAAAAACAGTTTAGTACATTTTTGTAAAGGAAACAGATGGGTGTCATTGAGTTTATTCCTCACTGGGTGATCACACGTTTTCTCACGTAAATGTCCTCTGTACTCCTCACTAAGTCCCTATCACTATGTTCCCTTTCTTCCCTGAAGCAGAAAACTTTCTATTCCTTGAAGCAGAGTTAGAAGGCAGTTGATCTTTTCTTCCCATTCCAGATAGATTTACCTAGGGACTTGCAGCCCATCTCTTCGAATATGGTTTGTTTACCACACACAAAAGGCTCCACAAGCACAAAAGGCTACTAATATCACTCTCTCAGCTCCATCCTATTTTAAGGGATATGTTGCTTCCCATACTTATGCACGATGCATAATCAGCCAGGCAATGTTGCTTGCTACTCTTCATTCCATTCGTACTTCGTTTAGTTTCCTGATAGTGAGTTCTCATAACCTCTCACTATAGTTATTTGATAATTTTTCATTTACTTAAAGACTATCCTGAACAATGAATGATTTTTTATGTTTGGTTTTTAGTATTCTCTTTTGTTGACACAGAGACATATAGCTTGGATCTACTCTTGCTTTTTCTTAAAATACTCTTTTTCCTCACAGTCAACACCATCTTGAGCCCAAGTTGCATTTTGTTTTCACTTGAGAACTGAACTTGGTGTTTTGCTAGCCCCTCATGGAAAATTAATAGTAAATACCCTAGAAGATGTATGTCTAGATAGCAGAAAAATTAGAAATAATTTTGCCTTTACAGTACTTATTAATTTTGAATGCCTTTAGAACAATTATCATAATGCAATTATAGACATGCACACATGTTCAGCTTTAGGTTTGCTCTATGGTGTGACCTATGAGAGTGCTTACTGAGGCCTTCAACTGTACATGCTGTAGAAACAAGTGCCACTTAAGCGGGACTGTGCTTCCTAAACAAGTATCTAATCTCCTCATTAATGATATATGAAACTAAAAATCAATGAACTCCGGTGGTTAGAGCTTTTTAGTGGAACTAATGGATACACCTTGTCTAACATTAGAAACTTCACTTGTAGTTTACAGCTGCAAGCAAGGAGAAAACACGAGCATAGAAATAAGGTCCTGGCTAGAGTAAAAATTGGGTTGTGAGTTCTGGAGCAGCAGATCTCATAAATATATAACATATGGAATAAAGCATCACCAGTTCACATTCCCTCACATTAAACAGATATGGTGAACTCTGACTATAAAGCTTAAGATTAAAGACAGTAAAATTTTGCTTGGATACATGCCCTATTGAGCCTCGTTAAAAAGACTCTTAACTGTGATTTTAAGCCTCTGACATGCTGATATCATGAGCTATTTAACATTCCACAAGACTTGTTTGGAGTCATTAAAAAAAAAAAAACCCAACTTCAACAGGCAAATGGAGCCAAAATACTGATATATTTCAGATAAATCATTAACAAGAATATGTTGGCTACTTGGACAAATACCTAGAACCTGAAAAGAATCGCATATATAAATATTATATATATATGTATATGTTTATATATATATGTGTGTATGATATACACATATATTCATATATGCATATATATATGAAATGTCTTAGGAAATTACAGGACATTTCTTCTGTCTGATTTTTTTAAGCTTTCTTTAAAAAAATATTTTTTTGTTTAAAACAGTGCAAGAAAATGCGAGCTAACAGGAAAGATACTAAACCCCACTGAACCAGAAGTTATGTTCAGCTTCTTCGAAACACACCAGTAAGCATGTACTTTGTTCTCGTTAAATCAGTAAGGGCCATGAAGGCTGTATGGAAAGCTGGGCTTGGTTTCTATTAATGGAGGAATCTACCTGGCTCGAAGGGTATCCTGGAATAACAGTGCACTAATTTCAAACCTGCATTTTTTCCACATTTGTCCTGAATTATATTCTGAATAGATGTATTATTACACATTTCATTCATGTTTTTGTGGCCCTCACCCAGAAGGAAAAAAGTGGCTAACTCTATGAAAGTTTCAATCTGATCAAACAAACTCATTTTAAAATTCTAAGCACACAATCAAGTGGCAAATTTCTGGGTTCTACCCCCCAAAGAACAACATCCATCTATTGACTGCTTGGGAGGAGATGTAGTCTCTCCCAGGAATAAATTTCCTTATTGATTGTCCAATGCAGAGTAGTCAGCCTTGATGTCATATATACATACAAAAACAACAAAAATGGACTCTGTAGGTTCTGTTTGTATATATTTATGTATGTACATACATATATGATTGTAACAAATATAATCGGAAGCTATCAACTTGACAGTATGGGGACATGGAGGAGGAATGGTCTAATTCTGTTTCAAATAAAATTATTAAAAAGAAATCTTGAAATAAAAACCATAGAAAGGAACTAGAAGAATTATAGAAAAAATGTTAGTTGCGAAACAAAATTGGGAATGTACACTACATGGCACTGGAGCCCAGAAGTCTGTTTTCTCTGGATACTAGGAAGATATCAACAACTTCAAGCACAGGAAATCTTACTAAAACTTCTTCAGAGGACATTTCTGAGGAGCCTGAAAGATGGAACCAATTTCTTGCACCCCTAATGCTATACAAGATATAGAAGTGATGAGATTATACATAGTTTCAGGACAGGTATGTGGTACCAGCTGCAGGACTTAAGACTCTACCTAAAGCCCTAGTGCACAGTGCACAGTGCACTCAAATGGTCCTTGTGTTTGCCAGTTGGAATTTCTATACACAAAATGTATTACTTTTTCCCTTTAGATAAATAGTCATTTGCATGCAGTTGCTGCCATAGCAAACACATCCATCCTCTTAAAGGAATTTTGAGTTGTTGTTATAAAACTCCTACTGAAACTACTTGGCCAGGAAAACAGAAGTAGTTGACCCAAATGATAGCTTTGTCATCACCGTGGGAAGTGCAGCTGCACCACCTCCCCATACAGTACACATTTTTTTTGATGACTTGCACTTTAAAATTACACTTCTAAATTTTACATTTTTTTTTGATAGTTTACATGATGGTTATGTGCTGTGATGAAACATCATTCAGAATGGTTCTTTATGAAACCAGTAGCTATTTGGACACAGATATCAACTCATCCTGAGAGGATATTTGTTTTTCAGATTGAGAACTAAGGAAACATCTTTTTGTCCTAGCTCACAGCTGTATTTCAGTGTTGAGCATGGGCCTGGACTTTTGTTGGGCAACAGCGGATCAAACTGTGATAACAAAGATGCCTAATATGTCTGATACCTCTTTCATCCTTTGAGTTCTAAGGAAGGCAGGAAGTAAAGTGTTCTTGCAAAGAATGTGGCATCCCTACTGAAGGCTGTGCCACCATACCTCATTTTAATAACCCTGTCTGCAGGATAACCATTAGATGAGTGCAAACCAACTCTCAGTCCAAATTTAATGGTTATTTTGTTTGTCTGTGTGATTTTTCTGCTGATTGTTTAAAAGTAATCATGTTCATGAGCAATTGTTCTTATTTTATGAATTTGAACCTAATTCACTCTCTGATTTTCATTTGGGTAATTTGCACTAATGCCACTCTTGCTATGAGGGATTAAAAGAAGACATAGTGAGTACAGTGACTAATGTAGAAAGAGAAAATGACTCTTCCTCAATTTTAAGTGAGGAATCATGGAAAGGAATGGTGACAGACATTGCTTATCATGAAGTATTGAAAGGAAAAAATAATAAAGTAGCCTTTAAAGGTACTCTTGGGCTATTAACAGTGAATTTACTGTAAAAGAACTACCTCTTCTGTTCTCATTCAGGCTCAGCTGAGCTCCTTGATATCTCTTGAGTATTCAGCATGTGTTAGCACCTGTTACACTCTATATTCTGACATCTCTACTGGAGTCTCAGCTCCCATAGCCTCCAATAAGCAAGGCCTTTCCTGACCACCCCATAGAGGACAGCAAGAACCTTCTATACTGTGTGCCTTCCACCTCCTTCTTGCTTTATTTCTGTGCACAGCAGTTTCCTGCCAAATATGTGTCTATTTTACTGTAGTGTCTGTCACCTCCCACTATAATGAAATGGTGTAAAATAGTGTGTTCTTTTTGGGTTGTTAAACCTCTTTTTTATGCATAGCTGGTGTTCAATACATTTTGTTGAGCAAGTAAAGATATGGACAGATGTAAATAAAAGATTCTTAATTAAAATCTTATTATTCAAATGATGAGATTCGTTTTGGGCCTTGATTTGGCATTCTCCTTAATAAAATAGATTTTTTTTTTTGTAGGAAATAAAAAAGGTCACAGCCTTTATGTTACCAATAAATACAGAGTGTAAATTAAACTTGAGAGTAGAATGTTCAGATGTTCAGCCTGAACATAACTACTATTTCCTTAAAAGAAAATTGTATATATATATATATATATATATATATATATATATATATATATCATAGAAATGTTATAACATATTGAAAGACACTGGAATGTAAATTATATTTTATTTCATCATCAATGGTGACATTTTAATTTAATATATGCTTTATATAAGTGTTTTAGATAAGATTTAAAATCTTGTTATTATATTACATCATTATCACATTATCATCATTACTTGGATACTTTGAAAAGTTGTTTATTTTTACTTACTTAGTAACAAATAAAATCTGCTCCTATACCATTAAAACTGCTTTATAAGCATTTTAGTAGCTTCATAATCTTGCCCTTTATGGGTGAAAGTTATTTATGTTGGCATCCCCTCTTGTTGAAAATTTAATTTGATAGTTTCTTATAGTTCCACACAATGCTGTGAAGAGCACCCATAGATAGGCCAAACCAGTGTCCACCTATGATTATTTCCAGAGAATGGATTTCTACAAGTAGGAATTTGGCATTATAGCAAATGTCAACTTCCCTTCAAATTATTTCCCACAGTTTAGAGTAAGCTAGCTTTCTAACATCGGTGGACTGGAGTATACATCTATTTATGTTCTGCAATGGGGGAGGGAGAAGTTACTTTAGCAGGATTCAAACTTTTTATAAAATAGTCTGTGAAGTTCACTTTAATTAATGTTTTCAGTAAAAGATAAATTATCACAGTGCTTTGAAGGTATCTGTTCATTGTGCCCATGCCTAGAGGAAATGGGAATATCTGATTCATAGAAGGTTAGGAAGGAAACACACACACACACACACACACACACACACACACACACACACACACACACACACACATTCATTTTTATAATTTTTAACTGGGTATAACTGTATGTTATTTAACCTTCTTGTGCTATTATCCAGTACCTGGTGGAGAAACCTAAGAGAGGCATAATTGTCTTGGTTCACAATTTCAGAGAGTTCCATTCATGGTCACTTGGGTCTTTCTCACTGGGCCTGTGGTGAAGCTTTAGTAGTGAGAGTGTGTGGCAAGGCTGTTATCTTGTAGCAGATGGAAAACTGTAAGTGAGGACACGGCGAGGATCAGAAACAACCTTGAAAAGCATGCCTCTTTCCCCCATAACTTACCTTCTCCAACTAGAGTCCACCTCTTAACATTTCCAGAAACTCCCCCAAATTGCCCCACCAGCTGGGAACCAAGAGACCAACACATGAGCCTGTGGGGAGAAATTTCATACTTATAACCACAGCAGATGGCAAGAGTCCAGAGCCTCTGGAAAGACTAATACACCATACAGAGTCTGTATGTTTCAAAGGTACGTATGAATCTGTACTTAAAAATAAAATACATTGTTGAAATTATCTACGTTAGCCTTGTCGTAACTCAACATAAAGTTAAGCTTACTTATTAATGCTCTGTGCATAGCTTTTAGTACATGTAGAAGGGAAGGCCAACTAATTATTTTGAGGATTTAGCAGTACAGCATTTCTGTTCATAAACACTGAGATAAGTTCCCAGTCTGCCAAGAGGGAGTCACTCAAGTTAAGACCTGTGGAATGTGTGAAATGCCAAAAAGCTTGCTTTTCTACTTAATTCAGAGAGAGGAGAGAGTAATTATCATTGACTCAAGGTCATTGATTATTTTTTATTTTTGCCTATGACCTTTCCAGCCACTGGCTTTGACTAGGTTTACAGTGCCAGGTATGAATTCCGTGAAGTGGGCCTCAAATTCAATCAAGGAGTAGTTGGTTACCCTCATAATAGTCAGGTCACTATTGCATTAGTGAACTCATATTTCCCAGCAAGTTGATTTTGTAGCTTATAAAGCTCACAAATGCATAAAACAGATGCCTTTTCTCTACTATCAGCCTTCACAGTACCTTTCTGAACTAAAGTTTATTTCTTAAAATCTACATGTACCAGTGCATCTTTGCTTGTATTTACACCATGTACATGTAGTGCCCTCAGAAGCCAGGAAAGAGTATTGCCATGGATCCTGGAACTAGAGTTATGTGTGATAGTACATGGTCTGAGATAGTTGTTTGGAAGCAAATTCAGGTCCTATACAAGAGAAAAATATCCTCTTAACTGCTGAGCCATCTTTCCAGCTCCCAATTTATTTTTATTTTAGAGAAATTGAAGCCACCACCTAACAACTGAATTCTATTAGCATAAACTTCACATATCATTTAGAAAGAATATTAAAGATTAAGGAATACCAGAATATCAAAGTTGTTAGAGGAGATAATATTCATGACCTGTTTTATTATTTTTCAATATATCAAAAGCAGTATGAGATTATAACTTAAATCACAAATCCTGTTTTCCATGGTGAAACAGGACAGAGCACATGGTGAAAGCACAAATAGATTGACATAAGTAAGTTCAAGCCTAGGTTGGGCTGTGAGAGCTGTCAGGTGAAAATATTTTAAATTTGCACCACATGCTTGCTCATTCTTACTCTGCAGTTTATTTAGCTGCCATTTGTTTTCCTTGGTAATCTTTAGCATAAATTTCTTACAATGATGAGATGACCATCATATTTAATGACAAGAGTATGGGAATTCTGTTAAAAGCATAGAAAACATCCAAAAATCAAACTGGTAGATTGAAAGGCTGGCAGATGATATCCTAGGATATTAGGGTCCAGTATAGTCATTGTCTTTATCGAGTGGTCATCTTTAGAGTCGAGCACAATTGTCTACATTTTAGTTTGAAACCATAATATACATTTTGTGTGTTGTTCACTGAAAGTTAAATTCTGAGACCAAGGGGCATAGCAATTCTGAAAACAGAGCAGGAAGACTCTTGAAATATATACTGGGCATGCAACAGCTTGTTGCATTCATTTGTTTTAAGAATAGGAGAATTGAAAAAACCAAGCCTCAGCAATTTCTCTAATTTCATTGACATCAATTCCTCCCTAAATCCCCATCCTCATTTTGTTCAATGTTTAGATATTTTGCCCTCAATAATATTCAAAAAAGCTAATGATCTTATTTATCATTATTTAGTACTTAAAGTGAGGTGTCTTTGCATATCAAATATAAAACACAGTGTACCAAACACTATATATTCTATTCATCTCTTTTATTTTAATGCAGTAGATAATGAAAATGGTTTCTGTATTAAAGGCATGGATTACAGATTTTACTTTGTAACTTCATTTACTAAAGACCCAATACTAGACTCTGTCCAACAAAATTGCACTTTTATATGTTTCAGAAAATATTCATAGAAATTTAGTCAGCCGAACACAAAAACCAGAAACAGTCATCCAATACTATATATCTAAAAAATATCCAACTCTTGTCTGTCATACCCCTATGAATGATAGAGACACAATGTTAAGAAAAAGGTAGAAAGGCACATGAAGGTATTCTATATAATTCCATACATATGAAACAAAAATGGAAAACACACAAAAATAAACTCTGTGGTTAAGGGACATATGCTTAGGTATAAAATACAGGAAAAGAAATTATCTGAAAGTCTAGGACAATAGGCATCATAGTGGAAGGGGAAAGGGACAGCCTTTGGGAAAGGAAATGAGAGGCAAAAGCAGTGTACTTAATTCTTGGTGCAGCACACAGATGTTTGGTTTATGAGAAATGAATAAACTGTGCTTTGCTCAGCTCTTTTAATATATTTATTGCAAAGTATTAAAAATTAGAACAAAAGTAAATTTCATAATATTCAATAAAATGACAGGATGCTTTAAATACTGGAATCCAAATCAACAGCAATTTCCAAGTTCTCCTCCTGACTTTAGATGTTGCTTTTATTGACTCCTTAGCACCAGCAATGCAATGGTTCCAGTAAAAAACATAGAATGCCTATGGTGGGAAGGCAGAAAAGGGAAGCTTAGAAGTATAAGAAAGCTACCAGTGAGATATGACTTGCCTCTGTTTTCTATTTTGAAGCATCTTGTCAGAGCTTTATTTGACAGTCTTCCAGAATAATACTACATATCTTGTATGAGGCGATATTGAGACACTGAGTTTTGTAAAGATATCTAGGTGTAGATTGCTGCTAAATACTGTCACATGTTTATGACCTAACTCTTTCTAGTACATGTAGATGTTTCCTCTGATTTTTCTATTAATTGTGGCAGATACACATTTAGATTTTAACTTTTCCATTTGTCTCTTCATTCTGGTAAGAGTTGTGTAACACTTGGTTTAACAAAGAGAGTGAACTGGTTTTAAACTCTAAGATCTGTAAATGTCTGAGTAAATGTACTTTTTGTTGTTGTTGTTGTTGTTGTTCTTTCTTGTATCTACTATGGGAAATGCTACGTATAGAATATCTGATGTCCTTGTCACAAACTCAGTTGCTGGGACAATGGTAATTTCCCATCTGTCCACTGGATTACAAGTGAAGGATCAGGAAACAACTAACTCAGTTTACTGCCAGAAAAAGAGGAAGTGAAGGCCTGAGAACCAAAGGAAAAAGCATGCTCATCACACATCTCTGCTTATCACATATCCCTCCATGCTCATTGCATATTCCCTACCCCCGGATCAACCTTTTTTGCTTGTTTGGTTTTGATCTGCGTCTGTTAAAGTGACAAAGGGCAGGTTTCTGTAAGCCAGAACACCAGATTTTCATACGATTTGCATGCAAGTATATTCATGAGCTAACAGCTGAATCTCCTTGTCTACCAGCTCTTTGTTTAAATAGCTCTGAGGCTGAGGTGTCAGCATCAATACCACTTATCCTGAAGCCCAAGCCATGATGCTTTGACAAAGTAACATCCAACAAATCAATAATTTGTCTGAGACCGAAGCTCCTGACTCTGATCCAGCTAGGTCATCCCCAAGTGAAGCAGCCCCAAGTCCTTATCTCCACAGAGGTTAACACAAATGGACAGGAAACTCCACATTTGGTCTCACACTGTCCAAATGAGACAATATATTTCCTTCTGATTTATTCTTCTTTTCCTTCAACTGCTAACCCGGCTGGATTGTGTTGGAGAGATATGAATGACAATGCCAAGGTCAAAAAGGCACTCCAGTTCCAGTACATCAGACAATAAGGATACAAACAAAGCTTCTTTTACAGACTTCCACTGACGCATGAAGAAACCCATTATTGGGCCATTTGTATGTTTTCTCTGAAATGGTAACCACTGGCAGTGATGTCATAGTAATGATATGTTACAGTGCCCTGCAAAGAACTCCTGTAGGAAAAGGCAAGGGAAGCCCAGACTCTCTCCTGTTATGGAAAAAGGTCAAACTCCTGTCGCTCTTGCTGACACGGCAGAAGTACTAATCTGTGCACTTTATAGTCATCTAGAAATGGAGTGGGCACATCAGACAGCTTGTTCTGTGATCCCAACTGACTCACTGTAAATCAGCTCCATCCTACACACTGCACAACTGAAAATCCCAGTTTAGACTTTCTTGCCTATAAGTACAATAATGATAGCTCTGAGAACTGTCATTGCTTCTGAAATTACAGGCAAATAGCTGTGATTTGGCCTGCTGGAGGAAAAAGTCTCTTTGTTGGGGCGCTTGGCCTAGATTATTCTACACCACTGGGGTGTTGATGCAGGTCCTTTTCACAAGACAGTGGGACCATCTTCAGAGTTTCTTCTGCAATGACTTATAAGGACAGACTCTTACTAAAGTAAAAATAATCATGAGTCCATCTTAAGTTATGCCCATTTGTGTCTATTTTTCTTTGGTTTTTAATTCACAGATACACAGGAAAACTAGGCACCCAGAATACAGAGTGCTTGTTGTCCTGGTATGGTTTTATTACTAGGGTTGAACTAATTCTTTAGACAGATGAACAATAGTCTCTATTCAAAATGCTTCCTCATGTGTTTTAAACTGCAAATAGTACCCATATTTATAAGGATTTGCATATTTTCTAAAATCTTTCTCTTCTTTGTAAGTCAAACAACTATCATTTTCTGTACCTTCCAGTTTGGTCTTGAATTTTTATTACACACAAGACCCCTTTAAATAAATAATAAGTAGGAGCTGCAGAGATGGCTCAGTGATTAATAGCATTTGTAGTTCCTGCAGAGGACCCAGGTTGGGTTCTCAGAATCCACGTGGTTACTCACAACCAACTGTAACTCCAGCTCCAGAGGATCTGATGCCATTTTTCTGGCTTCTGCATGCACAAGACACACATGTGGTATACATACATATATACATACATACATACATACATACATGTGTGTGTTTGTGTGTGTGTGTGTGTGTGTGTGTGTGTGTGCTGGTATACACATACAGGAAAAAATATCCATATACTACTAATAATAAAAAAGTGAAATAATAATTAGTTTTGGAGAATACCATAGTTCAATATTACTATCAATGAATTTATTTTCTGTGACACTTTATTCCTTGTGACATGATGTTCTTTATATTTTTCACTAGTTTGGGCAGATGTTACTAGCAAGGCAATGCAGAAGAATCTCTCTGACTTACCTGGCTCTCCTGTCTGTGTCTAAAGTGCTATGGTGTTTAGTGAAAGAGGAGGGTTTGGCTTGAGCTTGGGGTGTAGTCAAAGATCTGGAAGGACAGAGACTTCAGGAGCAGGAAGAACACTGTGGTTTCTTACCATAATTGCATTAGTGTTTCCCTAATACCTGTTAATCATTTATCTGGGTCCTGTGGACTCCTTTAAACCCATCTTCAATTGGCACCCAATGTGAGGCAATCCCTCTTCTTCTTTATAAGGGTCACATCTATACACCTGAAGCCATGCCCCTAGGATATGGCTACCACCGCAAGTCCACTGGTGTAACAAGATGCCACTACAATGGAATGTCTGTGAATGTTATGTTACCAGGACTTTTCCAGGTCACACATCCCAACACTTCATCTTAGTGTGGAGGTGGAATGTGACTACTCTAGGATTGTCGCAAGCAGGTCCTGTGGTATTGAGATTTTATTTCAGAGTGTCATTTAAAATTGAGACATAGAACAGCCTCAGCATTTACATAGAAAGTAGTATGTAACAAAGGCAGAATATGTGAAGAAATGTACTGGACCAACAATGAGCAGATATATGCTTAAAATCCTATTGGCCGGATCAGGAGAGATGGCTCAGAGGTTAAGAGCACCTGTTGTTTTTCCAGAGGACGCAGGTTCATTCCCAGCATCCACAAGGAACAGTCTGTAACTCCAGTTCTAAGGGAAAAAAATGCCCTCTTCAGGCCTTTGCAGGCCTGCACATGGTATATAGATACATATATAGACAAATCATCCACATACATAAAATTAAAATAAATAAATCCAAAAACAAATAAAAATCTCATTGGCAGGTGGTAGCTGCTGGGGGAGGGATACTCACTTTTATTTACGAGTGTGGCAACTGGAAGGTTGTCCATACACTAGTGGATGACCCCACATCCATGTGCATATGGGAGATACCAATTGGTCTTAATGGGCTAAAATTATTTTTTTAAAAATAACAGAAGGAAGGCATGGGGAGATGTATGTGGGAGTCCTGGGGCAGTGAGAGGAAGACTTTGTTGGGAGAGGATATGATCAAGATAAATTGTGAATATGCATGACATTTTCAAAGAATAAATTAAAAATATTTTAAAAATTCAAGTTTAAATATCCTTTAATTTTTGCATGAAGCAGAACTAAGGACTCAGTTCTTGTCCTCCATTATTGAGCCTCATTGTCTGACTAATATAGACATTTTTGATGCTTAATATATTCTAAAATGTAGCAACAAAGTCAGAAAATTGGTGACATTAGTAGTAAATGATTAAAAAAGATGAGTTGATTAGGTTGATGGATAGAGAGAGTGGAAAACAGGCAGTTTTAATCTTCCATTTATCTTTCTCTTCTTTGCTTGTTTTTTTTTGATGTATATTTAGTCTTATGATACCTTGGCATTCACTTGCATTTGTCTGTGTTTGTGCCACACATAAACATGAACACGTGTACACACATACATACATATACATGCACACACACAATTATTCATAAAGCTGCAAGCCATTTGGGGGACCTTTTACTCTACAACATTCAGATGTTGAGGAATCTACAAACATGCTGCTTTTTGCCCTCTGACTTTGGGGACAGTGTAATAAAATAGCAAGAGGAAATGGAGAAGAGATCATGTGACTGAATGACTTATGGACAAGCATGTTTCCCTGGTGTTCCCATTCATTTAACTCTACTGTATAATGCATTTTTCTTGTTTTACTGGGTAATTAAACCTTCAACACTCCCAAGTTTTCGAAGAATCTGAATCCCATTACAGAGAGATGCCTGAGTTTGATTCCCTGGTATTATTATCAGGAGTTGGCCTCTTTCAAAGGGAATGCTTTTGATAATGCTGGGAGAGGTCTCTAAGGAGAGTCCCCACTCTGAGCAAGTTAAGCGCTGTCATATGTCTTGGCAGAGTTTGCTGAACTTTTGGGTTAACTTCTACAGCTGTTTGTCCCCTCCCACCAAAATTTCGTTTTAAACTTATTGCCTTGCCTGCTTCTTAACAGAACAGGATCATTTTTCAGAGGTAGGGCTAATCTTGTCTTTCAAGTCACATTTTATGTAGAGGAAAAAAAAGAAAAAATCCACATCAAAGCCCTCAGAGGAGAGACCGCAGATTTTCTGCATGTGTCTGCCCTAGTCCAGCAGTAGTCTCATACAAATGCTGGACATGAATTACTTAAAGCTTATACTAGCTATGCTGACCCCTTGGGCTTAAAGCCAGCTCTGTGTCATGTGTCTTTCATCTGAAATGCACAACAAGGATCCTTGTTTACATGTGTCTATCTATCATTTATTTGCTATATATCTCTATCATATATCTACTATCTAACATCTCTATTATCTATCTTTTTACCTAATCTTCTATCAGTCTACCATCTATCATATATTTATTTATAATCTATCTATATATTCTATCTATTTATAATCTATCTAATATGTATCTATCCATTTTTCTATCTAATCAACTATCTATGTATCAACTTATCAAACCTTATCTATCATATCTATAATCTATCTGATCATTTATGAATCTATCATCTCTCTATCTATCTAACCATCTATCTACTTATCAAACCATGTATTTATCATATATCAATCATCTATTTAAGCTTTGGGAAAAGAAAGCTACAGTTAAAAAATTATTTTGGCCAAATATATATCTATATATCTATATCTATATATATCCATCCATGATAATGAACCTTTGATTAGTTTTTGGTTTTTGATTACAAATAAGCAAACTAAAGTTCTATTCAAGTTTAAGAAATCAATTCAAATAGTCAACTGTGTGCTGATATTCCCAGGTGTGTATTTTATCTGGAAATTGGGAAATAAGACAAATATGGCTGGAAGTGTAAGTTTGAAATACCATGGGAAACACAGCAATTTACAGCACCAAGTGTAAACTGTCGTAGGTGAAGAGCTGCTTTCAGTGCAATTAGCAAATTCATTGTAACAACTGCTTTGAATTGAAAATGGGCTCAGAGAGACTTCCTGCCTTGGCTAAAGTGGGGAATGTCTTCAGCTTTTTCAGGTACAGGTGCAATTATGAGCCAAAATTTTAGTGGAGTAACTTGATTATTTTTCTGAAGTTACAATTATCTTTGTATTTGTTGACAGGTATTTGTCTGAAGAACCTTTGTTTTTTTCCCCACCTCTTCTTTAAATCATAAGGTACCTCTTAAAAAAACAAACCAGGGGGCTGGAGAGATGGCTCAGAAGTTAAGCACACTGGCTTCTCTTCCAGAAGACCTAGGTTCTATTCCCAGCACCCACATGGCAGCTCACAACTGTCTGTAACTCTAGTTCTAGGAGATTCTGTGTTCTCTTCTGGTTTTGGTGGGCACTAGGCACAGACATATAAACAAACAAAACACACATACAATAAAAATAAATACATCTTTTAAAGCAAGCAAGTGAATAGGCAAGCAAGCAAGCAAGAAGCAAGAAGCAAATGAAGTCCCCCTTTCCAGTATTGTTCCAGTATTGCCAAGTCTTGTTCATGAGACTGATGCTACAGTCAGCTCTTAGGAATTCACTGAAGTTTTTATAGCTTCATGTTTAATAAACATGTTAAATTATATCTTCTTCAGGATTGGTTTCTGGAATGAGCACTTGAAACAGTGTGTAAGTCTTGTTAGAGCCCCAAGACCATTGCTTAGAATGCTGGTCATAGATTTACCTTTTACCTTTGAACTTGAAGAAAGAACATAGAGCCTTATGGGATGGCTAGAACCATCTTATGATGGCCAGGATAGAATAGAAAACATCTCAACAGACTAGTTAGTGATGCAAGAGTATAGGGCAGGAAGGAGTAGTGAGACAAATCTATTTTTTCCACTCTGTCTTAGTTGACTCACACTCAGATGCTATGCTTAGGTACAACACTTTTCCACATGGAAGAGGGAAAGGACACTTACATTATAAAGCCACACCTGGAACTTCAGTCACCTGAACTTTCAGTATATTTTCTTTCTACAACTTAGCATTCATCATGATTCCTGAAATTTTCAAGTCACTAGTGGATATTTGCTAAAAACAGAAAATGAAGAAATAAACCAAGAAGATAAGTCATTTAGCCTTATATCTATAAACCATAATGTTTTACAATATACATTTTTTGTGTATATTATAATGAACATACTAAAATATTTTTAAAAAGAAAAGACATTGCTTGAGATCTTTCCTTTTGCTAAAATCATAGGCATGCTTTTATACAGCATGAATATATTCTTTTTTCCTTTGTTCCTTTAAATTTGAAACGAACTTGTTTTACATGTCAATCCTAGTTTCCTCATCCTCCTATCCTCCCATATCACCCCATAAAACCCCAGCCCATTTCTTTCTGCTACCCAGGGATGGTAAGGCCTTCCATGGGGGAGTCTTCAAAGTCTGTGATATCATTTGGGGCAGAGTCTAGGTCCTCCCTCATGTGTCTAGGCTGAGAAAGTATTCCTCTATGTGGGATGAGCTCTCAAAGTCCATATGTATACTAGGGATAAATACTGATCCATTACTAGAGGCCCCATAGACTGCCTAGACCTCCTAACTAACGCCCACATTCAGAAGGTCTGGGTCAGTCCTATGCTCGTTTCCAAGCTATCAGACTGAGGTCTATGAGCTCTCCCTTCCTTGTTCAGGTGAACAGATTTTGTGGGTTTCCAGCCTGGTCTTGGCCCCTTTGCTCATCACTCCTCCCTCTCTGTAACTGGATTCCAGGAGTTTGGTTAGTGCTTAGCTGTGGGTGTCTGCTTCTGCTTCAATCAGCTACTAAATGAAGGCTCTATGATGCCATATAAGGTAGTCGTTAATCTCATTATCATGGAAAAGTATTAAAGGTAGCCTTTCCTCTATTGCTTTGATTGTTTGTTACATTCATCCTTGTAGATCTCTGGGAATTTCCCTAATCCCAGATTTCTCTTTAAGTCTATAAGGGCTCCCTCTATTATGATATTACTTTTCTGGTTCTCCTATAGCAGCATTATTTGTAATAACCAGAACCTGGAAGCAACCTAGATGTCCCTCAAATGAAGAATGCATGGAGAAAATGTGGTACATTTACCCATTAGAGTACTACTCAGTGGAAAAACAAAACAAAACAAAAAAACAAAACAAAAAAAAAAACAATGGAATTCTGAAATTCACAGGGAAATGGATGGATCTAGAAGAAACCATCCTGAGTGAGGTAACCCAGCCACAAAAAGACAAACACAGTATTTACTCACTCGTATATGGGTTTTAGACATATAGCAAAGTGTTACCAGCCTACAATACACACTATCAGAAAAGCTAGGAAATAAGGAGGGCCCTAAGAGAGACATACATGCTCTCCCAGAGAAGGAGAAAGGGACAAGATCTCCTGAGCATATTGGGAACATCGAGGGAGCAGAGAGGGAGTTAGGAGAAAAAGAAGGGGAGAAGAGGAGGGGGAGAGGTGCACATGAGGGAACAGGAAGATTGAGACAGGGAAAGTATTTTTTTCTTATTTTAAGAATTTCAGATTCTTAGTTGGGGTCATCCTTGTAGGTCTCTGGACATTTCGTAGTTCCACTTTTCTCTTCAAACCTATAATGGCTCCCTCTTCTATGGTATCTCTTTTCTTGTTCTGATCTATTTCTCCCTGACTCAATCTTCCAGGTCCCTCATGTGTGCACCTCTTTATTTAGCTAAGCTGATCGTGGACTTCATTGGATGCTGAAGGAGATGAATGGGCTTCCGAGTGAATGTGGCAGTTAAAACATACCTTCATTTTTTAGTCAGTGGTGAAATCTTGTTTGTTACTGCCATTCCCATTTTTTTTTATTTAGAATCAGAATAAAGTTGTATTTCAAATAATCTTAAAAGAAAGAAGAATTTCAGAGTAGAATATATAGGTATGGCATAGCTTATTTAAGTAATTTAGTTAAATTTTAGATCCCCCTGGATTTAGTTATCATACAATATTATGTGAACACACATGTTGAAAAGGAACGACACATAATTTTTAAATTTACTTATAATGTATATGAATGTTTTGCCTGTATGTACACTAAGTGTATTTCTGGTACTCCCTGAGGTTGGAGACCATGACACTGGTGTTACAGATAGTTTGAGCCAGCACATGGGTGCTGGGAGTTGAACCTGAGTTTTCTGGAAGCACAATAACTGTTCTTCACCACTGAGCCCTATCTCCAACCTGAAACTTAAATATTTTTGAATGAAAAATTCTGAAAAGCAGAGTAATAGAATCACATGTTTGAAAATGCATATATGTATGAAACTGTACTAATTCCATTTCATCATTTAAATGGATACTGAATCTTCTAATAGTGACTGAAAATTTGTATACCCATTAAGGCATCATTATGCCTATCAGTTTCATTGATGTGACAGATATAAAATGCTCACAATGAGGCCTATCAGCATTGGACAGATGTGGACATACGCTATAGACTTTCATAATTAGTAAGGAATTGTTTTTTCCCCCTTAAGCTGCATTGGAGCTGCAAGCTTGACCAAGTTGACCATTTGTTTGAGTTGAATAGTACTATATATTTTGCTTCTTTATTGTTTACTTATAGTACTGATTTCTAAAATGGTCAAGAAACTTAGAAGCTAACACAAGCAGCTAGTAGCCTATCATTGAATAGTTTACCTTGCTAAAATGTAAGGTGTGTGGAAACCATAGGGGTTGGGTGGATCTCTGTAGCAGGTGACACTCTTGTTTCTGCTGGAGCTATTTTTGTACTGTTGTTATAATTAAGTAAAGATACTGTTAACAATTATTTTCAAAATCTAGACCTACTTATCAAGAATATTTTTCCTTTTAAGGCCAGGCTAGACATATTTTTAAAGATTCTCAGGTACAAGGTGAAAAGGAAAAGGAAGATGGAGAATACAGGGGAAGATAAGATCAGAATAGCATTAAAGTATCTGATCTGACTGGACCGTGATGTCCCTCTGTTTGATCATAGCAAGCGTGAGCCTTGGTTTTCTGGCCACCAAACCTGCCTGCACAGAAGCTGAGTGATGGAGTTACTATGGTATAACACCTCAAAGTACTCAGCAGGACTGTCTGAAATACCCTCTTAGCAGCTCAGTGATTCTTTCAGTCCAAGGCTAAGGCACACATAGCAGCACTGTTACTGATCAGAGAATCATTAGATCCCAAGAGACATAATTGCTAACACTGTGAGAGGCTGGAGAGATGATTTTTTTTTTAAATCCAATTTCACAAATGGCTGTACCTTTCTCACCTTGAAAGGGAAGTAGATCTTCTGAAAATGTTTCAGCTAGCCTCTTTGTCTGTATATAGATGAGCCCTTGAAGACAGAAACCTTCTTGATCCCTATGGCTATTTCCGTTAACCCCTTGCAGACCGCATCATGTGTGCACTCAGCTGCTGAACTGTTTTAATGAGGTGCCACTGATTTTAATGGGCCAAAAAAGATGGATGACTCACACCAGATGTCCATAAGGGCCATTCGGGGATTGCTCTGCTGGACACATACTACATCATGTTGCTCATTGAATTCTTAAGGGGTTAACTTGACCTTTCTCTTTTAACACAGCACTAAAAGTAATGCAATTTCCATTTTTCGGTGTCTCTTTTATTTATATAGAGAAGCTTCATGACAAGCCCTCCAGACCTCCGAGAGCAAGTTTTCCATTTATGCCTTTGCCATCCATAGACCGTTGTGGGTGATTTTGAAAGTGGAGCAGACAGAGGTGGATGCTTCACGAGTGAGCACCAGCCAAGCTTTTATGACCAACATTTCCACATCAAACCTTCCCAGAATCAGAACTTATTTTTTGAGGACTGTTGGTCAGTACTGCATACCTTGTTCCTCAGAGTTTATTTCAGCTCAGCCAATCAATACTCTTGTCCCTTGAAGTATCAAAATAAGATAAAAAGTAAAGAGCAGGACTCATAATTCTCTTAAATCTGATGACTTTGACATCATATTTGTATTGCTTCCTGATACATTCTTGATTCTGGTAAAAATGACTCTGTATTTGTTAAAGCTTATCAAATTGAAAGTCATTATAAGATGGACATTCACTGACATCTGATGCTCTGTTTCCTTGCACCTCTCCCTAACCCTCTCTTTCTCTTCACTCTACCACCTCTCTGTTGCTAGGGATTGGACCTGTTTGAGAACATAGGTATCATATTCTGACTGTTAATACTTTCCTTCTGGATGTTGGCTCAAAGTAAGTGGTTGCGTTCTATCTACTCTGGGGTCATGCATTTATCTAATTCTTTATGAAAGGGAAGAACTGGAATGGTTGATTAGTGATTATGATCATTGCAGTCAGAGGAACCTCAACTTCGCTGTGTTTCCTTAGATGGTCAGGTATTATAACTGATTATAAAAGAAGCTCATAAATTTATAAGCTTATAAAAATCAACCAATTGTGGGAACACAAATTAGCATAGCTTATAAAGAGTAACTGTATGGCAACTAATTTCCCTCTTTAGCCCTCTGCTGCATTTTACAATTTAACTATAATTACAGTAAGCAAGGAATTATTTTTACCTTGATAACAATATCTGTATAATTGCTTATGCTTTGCACACTTTCTGCTTGTCATTGTAAATTTAAATTTTACATGTTGGGAATTATTTTAAAGACTTACTTTTATTTTATGTATTAAAAGCATTTTACCTACATGCCTGTGCACCACATGCATGCAGTGCCATTGAAGGCCAGAAGAGAGCATAGGTCCCCTGAAACTGGAGTTGCAGATGGCCATGTGGCTGCTGGGAACTGAGTTCCATTCCTATGCAAGAAAAGCTGGAATTCTTAACTGCTGACTCAGCTCTCTAGCTTGCATGTTGAGAATTTTGGTTTCTATGTATTCCTTCGTGATGCTTGTTTTTCTTGAAATACATAAAAATGTATGTTAGCCTTCTTTAGACAGACCCCTTGTGCAAACAAAGGAGAGACAGGAGGAAAGTGAGGAGGAGGGACTCCTACACACAAATAATTGTCTTTGTCTTTCTCTGATTGTTTATTTCATTGCATCGTATTTATTTATTTATTTATTTTGATTGTTAAAACAGGGTCTTTTTATTTTTTTATTTTTTTAAACATTTATTTATTTTATTCTGGACATAATTATACATGCCTTTTTAAAAATGAAAACAAACATTTATAAACAATATTTTGGAATTTGGGTGCCGTTCTTTCCAAACTGCTGGTAGGGGGCGCTGTCATGGGGGAATCCTAAGAAGATGCAGAAATCCTGGCTGTAGTGGTCTGCAGGGCTTCATTTTCCCATTGACTTTGCTTCAGGGGTTCTTGCTCAAACAAACCACATTAGTCTGGAAGGAATCCACAGCTTTTCATTTTCTGTGAAAACAAAATTAGAAATACTTTTCCCCAGTAACTTGTCCTTAGGCTTAAATTTTGAAGTCAAAGCATTAAAAACAGGGTCTTATTGTGTTTCTTAAGACTGGCCCCCAAATTGCCGTCTTCCTGTCTTAGCCTCCTACCAAATGCTAGGGTTACGGGTGTGCTCATGACTAGTCTTTTCTCATATTATTATTCATGATATATATATATATATATATATATATATATACATGTATATATATATATGTATGTATGTATGTATGTATATCTTAAGAGATGATGGAATATTGTTTTCTCTCTCTAGTTTTAGTGCAATGTTTATTTCATTGTCAGTTCACACGTACATATATGTATATACACAATACACACATACTCTCCCTAAGTGAAATATTTAACTTCATTGTAGCATGAATAATAAAACCCCAGTGACAGATATTGGGGTTAAAGCTGAAAGTCAGAGAAGCAAAACAGCCAAGTCATCAGAGGGCTCTTACCACTACCAAGACTAGTTTGATGCTGTCTTCAGTGTGGCTCGAGATTAATTGCCTCAGTGTGGCTGGAGAATAATTGCCAGTTCTGATATCGTGTTCCTCTCCGGTGCTGACATTAAAGGTGTGCACTACCATTGCCTAGGTTCTATGGCTAAGTAGTATGGCTTCTGGAATAAAATATGTGTACCACCACTGCCTGGACTTTATGGCTGTGGCTAGCTTTGCATTCTGATCTCCAGGCAAGGTTTATTAAATCATAAACAATATATCACCACATTTTATTTATAATATTCTGTCCCTGCTTAAGTACACAACATTTTAGTTATGCATTTTGATAATGCTTTTCATCATCACTGAGATGAAGAAGAATGCAAAGTTTCCTACTAGTTTTCCTCAGTGGATTTAATTTACTTTTTAATCTCTTCTTTTCCTCCTATAGCTCACTCATCTCTCCTTATAATGTCATGATTATGCAAGCTAAAACTTTGCAAATTCTGACTTTATAGAATAACACATTACCTCATGTATTTCCTTGTAATCATTCATTTTGTTATAAGTAGATATTCAAATTAAGAATAGAAATGACTCTAGACACATTGGAAGAGATGAAAATCTTTTAAGTATGTACTGCCCTTGAAAGGCTGAGACATGTGTAGCTAATAGAACACAGTGTAACTTCTAGTATCTAGCTCTGAGTCTCTAGAGTTGTTACTTGCATGTTTAATCTTCCCATACTCCTTTGCAGTCATCAAGAGACCACATCTGGAAATTTCTGCCTGATGAGATGCATATAGCCCAGTTGTCGGTGTGATCCACTAGACATGTTAGTAATGATAACCAGGGTCAGAGGCACCTGTAGCCTAGTTTAATTCTCTACCTCACAGGACCATGTTCTAAACCAATTACTGTTTGAAAACACTGGTTGTGATGTGTTTATTTTGCCATTCATGAAGATCTTCATATAAAAGTAGTTAAGGCTCATATAAACTCTTAAGAGAAAGACTGAATATTATATTCAGCATTATTATAGTCAGTCTATGAGCTTTGAATTCACTTGAGTTTATTGTGCATTGTTAGATGTTACTCTTAAAGTGACCTTTTATATTCATTGTCTTTAAGTTCAATATTGTGGAGGTCCTTTGTGGGCTCCTATAGTACAGTAAGTTTATGAGTGCAATGGCCATGTCATATCCAGAGAACATTGTTTCTCAGTATTCCTTTCCAAATTCTCACTCTTATATCTATCTGCTCCCTTTTCTACAGAATTTTCTGAGCCTTACAGGGGATGATGCAATTGTCCACTTGAGGTCAAAGCATTCCATAGTTACTTATTCTCCACCCTTTGACCAGTTGTGAGTCTCTGAAATAACAACCATCCATTTCAAAAAGAAACTTCTCTAATAAAGGCTGAAAGAAGCACTAATCTATGGGTACAAACTTAAATATTTAGAACTCAGTTTGACACCATGACCATTCAGCAAAATCGCAGAAGTAAGGTCCCAAGTGCCCATGACCTCTTCAACTATAGGATCTTGACAAAGCTTACAGTGCCAGCCATGAATCCCCTCCTATGGGGCAGACCTGAGAGAGATCTGGTCAGTAAGTGGTTGCTTAGTCCCATAATAGTCATACCACTATTTCATTGATAGATATATATTCCCAGCTAGGACACTATTTTAATTTGCGCAGTAAGGCTATGATGACTTTTCTCCCCCAGTATCTTTCATAGCACCTTCCAACGCTATGAATACTGGACAACATAGAAAAAACTTTTTACTTAGATCTGCTTGATTTCTCAGTGTCTCACAATCTAAACATGTCTTATCTCCAACATTAGAGTTTTAAAACAAAAAACTTGGACAATAGCTTGCAATGTTGTGGGGGCTCTGAGAACTCTGTGACCAACAGTTCATAAGGAGGTAGCCAACTCCTAGTTCTGGGGCTGTCAAATAACACATGACTTTAGGGAGGAATATATTGCACCCATACATGGAGATTCACACTTCATTTTAAAATTATATTTTTTATTTAAATTAGAAACAAGCTTGTTTCTCATGTCAATCCCAGTTCCCTCTCCCTCCCTTCCTCCCCTGCCCCCTACCAACCCCCTATCCTATCCCCTTTTTGGTCCCCAGGAAGGGTGAAGCCTTCCATGGGGGATCTCTATAGCCTGTAATATCATTTAGAGCAGGGCACAGGCACTCTCCACATATGTCTAGGCTGAGAGAGAATCCCTATATGGGGAATGGGCTCCCAAAGTCCACTTATATACTAGGGATCCTGATGGGAGATGCCATTATGTAAATATGTTTTTTTTTTAATTGGTTAATGAATAAAGCACTGTTGATCAATAGGAAAGCAAGATAGGCAAGACTAGGAGACAAGGAGGAAAGAGAAAGTAGTAAGGAGGAGTCAACATGGAGAGACTGGAGAAAGCAGAACACCAGCCCACTCTCTGGTAAGATGAGAGCATGTGGAAATACTTAGATTAATAGAAATAGGCTAATCATTAAGACAGAGCTAGCCGATAAGAAACAAGTAACTGGCCAACAGCTTTTATATCAAATACAGAGTTTCTGTGTGTTGCTTGGGGCTAGTGCCGCACTAGGACCAGACCAGCGGGGGAAAACCTTACTCATTACAGATTCTCTACCAGAGGCCCCATAGACTGCCCAAGCCTCCTAACTGACACCCATGTTCAGAGGGTCTGGGTCGGTCCTGTGCTGGTTTCTCAGTTGGGGGTCCATGAGCTCCCCCTTGTTCAGGTCAGTTATTTCTGTGGGTTTTTCCAGCCTGGTCTTGATCCCTTTGATCATCACTCCTCCATCTCTGAAACTGGATTCCAGGTTAAAATTATATTTTTAAATATATTTACAAAATAGGTTTGTGTAGGACTTTCATTTACAGGTTTTGAATTTTTTCAATTTATTTATTTTTTTTATTTTACATGTCCATCTCAGTTCCCTCTCCCTCCCTCATCTACATTTTTAATTTTGGCTAATCCTTCCTCCTACCTCTTCCTCCCATACTACCACTTCCATCCTCATGGAAACTATTCCACACTCAGTATGCTTTGTCCATTTCTGCATCGTATTTGATCTAGCATGCCTGCTTCCTTAATGACTCTTGTCCCCCATCATGTAGTTGCCCTTGCCTAGCTTCCTGGCCTTTACAGACCAGTTTCATAAAACTAGCATAGGAATTCAAAGTTAGGATTTGTATATTAGTAATGAGGATACCCTTCACTATCAGGAAGGATGTGTAGCTGTATCATCATTTTATAATATTAGTTTCCTTCCATTTCTTTTGGTATGCTCTTCTCAAATGAAGGATTTCTAAATGACAAACAACAAACAGACATATTGCTCACCTTTCTCACATCCCAGTACTTCTTTTTATTCAGGTAACCATGTATCAAAGACTTCACTTCAATGGAATGATTTCTTATTCAATAGAGATATCTTACTTTTTCTCAAAAAGAATGCTAGATAAAAATCTCAGAATTCATTCAATTAATCCTCAAATCTAAGAGTGTTTATTAGTCAACTCTGTTAGAATTTGTCACACTCAAATCATAATAGCCTACAATTTATGGATCAAAATATGATTATCAACCAAAAGCATATCTTCATTAAATAAATCCTAGAAATAATTGATTGTATTAACATTAAGAAATTCTTATAAGTGCTACAGCTCTTTTTCTAGAGTGTTTTTCTTTCCATTTTTCCCACAGGAGGAAGAGTGTATTTTGGATCATGACTTAAAAAAGGATACAATCCATCATGGCAAGGAAGCATGGCAGCAAATTTGAGACAACTGCTCACCTTACATCCTTAGGGCTGATACAGTACAGGAGGCTTGGCTATACAACCTTCAGAGCCACCCCCAGTTACCTATTGCTTCCAGAAAGAGTCTACCTTTCTAACCAGCATTACTAGCCGGAAACCATGTGTTAAAACACATGAGCATATGAGAGACATCTCACATGTAAACCACAAGAGCCTAATTTAACAAAAAGGCAAACACTGGACAGCTTAACAAGCAAATATTCATGAAGCACAATTCTGGAAGCTGCCTACTCAATGATCCATGTGCAGATTCATTTCTGGAGCTATTAAAGATGCTGTTAAGCAACACTTATGACTTGTACTCTCCATGTTTTCTTTGCTTATTGTCAATAACTCTCCTATTTGGTCTGTATCCAATGCAGTTCCTTTAGAAACAGAGCCCTTGACAGGACAGAGTCTATATAGTCCTCTCTAGTAGAGATTTTTTACACTGCAAAAAAATTCTGTGTATCTGTGCTTTCTTATATTGTTCCTTCTAAATACATATGCTGTTGAACACTTGATTTAAGGCCAGTCAGAGAAAGTTTTAAAATGATATCTAACACTAATCAATTATTAATTCTCACTTGTCAGTGTAGTTGTATAACTTAACAATATTTAAAGACTTCTACTGAGTCTATGTATGTATATCATGTATTATTGCCCCATAATTCATGGATGTCTACTATTTTATCTCTTTTCATTTTATCTTGGAACATTCCAATTGCTCTCTCAGATTGTCTGGTTCCTTTTCCAACTGTATAAAACTTGCCAATGAGACCTTGGAGATCTGTCTGTATTTATATATTTGGTGTTTTTATTTGGTACTTCTCTTTGGTCATTTCTTAGATATTCATAGTCTGTTAATATTACTCATTTGTTCAACATATTAGTTATAGCCATTTTAAATTCACATCTGATAATTCTAATATCAGGGTCATATCTGAGTCTGATTTTCATGTTTACATTTAGTTTCCCTTGACTTCAAAATGCTTTCCCACCATTCCTCAGAAACTAAACATTTAAATCTGACATATAGACTCAGGATGCAGGACTTTAGGGCAGGAATCCTGTTAATTTGAGCGAGACTTGGGTTATACTAATGTTTCATGCAGCTGAATTTGTTATGATTCTTAAATTTTCTTCTTCTCCCTTGACTTAGAACTTTCTGAAGTTCTCCTTCTCAGAGTTATCATGGACTTTGCAGTATTTTTCCTTTAAACTATGGCTAGTTTTCTATGTTCTTATGGTTGTGGCTGTCAATTCTGGGAAAGGAACATTGTGTATTTTTCCAATTCTCAGTGCTTTTATGGGTCAGAGTCTCAGGGCTATAACCTTCATTATATTTTTCTTCAGTGGTATTATTTTATGGCCAACTCTTACTCTACTTTTTGTCAACAGTATTCCCAATCTATTTCCTTTAAGACTGTTGATTGTGGCTTATCAAAAGTGGGAAGAATTTCTCTACTCTGGCATGGAGAAAGAGCCACTAGATTGTTTTTCTCTAGAAAGATTTAGTCTTAGGGAAAGTTGTGAAAAAAGCCCAGGAAGTGCCAAACCAGAAGGAATTCTTCACACATGAATCATTTATAATTCCTAACCAAGGTAACAGGTGTCCCATCTCCTTTATAACTAAGAGACAAGAAATTTCTCATCTCACTTGAAGCATCAAACTCAGCTTCCAGTCACTTGGTCAGTCACCATGGAAGTGTCCCCAGGTAAACATATCTCCATTTTCTGTCTGGACCTACTTCTTGATGTTGGTCTGGCTGTTTGCCCTAAGTCATCAGTTCTCTGACAGATCCAAGAAGTGCCACTGGTTTCTATTTTCCTGAATTAAGAGCAGAATGAGCATTGCTAAGTCCCTTTCATGTGAAAACTGAGACTACAACCTCAAAATAAGCACCTGGGCTCATTGAAATCATTTCTAAAAACTATAGACTGAGTCTCCCCTTTTAAATATCTCTCTTAGAAGTCTGAATTCTGCTTCTCATATACGTAGCATGCTTCTGACATGATAAAAGGTACGTTGATCCTTTACAGCTAAATAGAAGACTGTCCAGTAAATATTTGAGGGCAAAATTTAAAGTCTATTTTCTGATAGATGATACATATCACTAAATCTATGATTGAATGTCTCAAAGAATCCCTTTGGTTATGTCACATTCTAAATTAAACATTCACAGTTGCTTCTCATGTCTTAGGACACATACTGAGATCCTTCATAAAGAGAACAAGTCATTTCATGGCCTAGTACTGATTTTTCTCCAGCATCATTTTATACTTCTGTCCATCTCATTCAGTTACTCCATCCAATTGGCCTCCCACAGTTCCTTAGAGATGCTTTCAACTCCATGACCTTCACTGTGCAGGTACCTATGGCTAAAATGATCCTCCTTTCCCGTGGATGCTTCAGCTGTCAGCTAAACTCACAGAAGTATCCCTTAGTATAACTTTTGATAAGTTTCACAAGAACAATTAATTATTAAAATTAACATGTAGTTCTTCTTTTAAGATTCATCTCACCCAGGGGCCTGGAGACTGACTGGTTCACTCACTGCAGCCACTCTTTTAGCAGCAGAGCTCCTGGACAGCATTTTCAAAATCATTGATTATGGATGAATGAAAATTCCATCTCTATTTTCATCTTACCCAAAACCAAATTTTTTGTTTGTGGTTAGTTGTTGTGCGAACTATGGAGAAGCAGTCAGCCCAAACAGAGACTCCCAGGAAAAAAAAGTATGTGCAGAAAATTCATTTTAGAGATGAGATGAAAATTCTACCCTAGGGAAATGCAGAAATATTTATAAAGAGACTCTATTTCTTACTGTTTTGCAGATGTGGCCATGGCTTAATTTCTTTGGTTACTGAAGGAAAGGGTAACCCAGAAGGGCAGAAATCTGAGGGCCACTCAGATTGCAGCAGCCATAAAAATGTGATAATCATTATCAGATAACTAATCTTTTCTCTTTAAGTTTCTCAATGATTAGAATGAACCATGAAAAATTGCCTCAAAGCCACAGATGACAGAATGATTCCCTGGGCAAGTTTTGTGGTGATCTTGAGACTTCTGAAGTCATCCTAGGAATTCAGGCTTGAGTTCACTGAATACATCCAAAGCAGGCCTCCATTTACTTTCTGGTGGAGTGTGTTGGTGGATACACAAAATTAAAAATAATTTTGGAGAGATATTTAAATCTACACAATTTATCATAGGGCTACATTTGTACACAGTATCTTTTTATGTGTTATCACTCTTCATTATCATTATAATTCACTGGGATAGACATTCTTTCTTCCATTAAAAAAAATAAAAGAACTGAAGTTTAAAATGTCTCCACCAGGAAGAAAATGTAAACTCTATCTTCTGAGGACCCTCAGATGCTAAACCTCATTTAGGAGGTAAGCCTATCCTTATGAACAGCATTTATGACATTTTGGAAGTTATTTTTTTATCATATGGTATTGCCTTTACACATAATTGCCACCTTAATCATTTTAAATATTGATACCATTTAAGATGATGCATCCCCTGAGCAGCAACACAATTTTATGTTTGTATTTCCAGTTCCTGGAACTCTCATCAAAATCCAAATCACAGAGAGAATCCTTCACCCTCCAACCCAAAACTCTTAAAAAATATGCGCATTTAAAGAAGAAAAATGGAAGTGTGTGGGCTAGGCAGCTCTTGAAGCAGCTGTTACACATAGAGAGGGAGCGTTCTTTATGGCAGTTTTTAGTATCTGTTCCAGCTGTAAATGTGCAATATAATCTGAACATTATACAGAGCAGCATGTATTCCAATGTGTAAACTTTATTGACAAGAAGACAGCTTCAAAAGAAATAGCAGAGCCCATTTTGTCACTTTTGTTTGGAAGCATATATATATAATATATATATATATTAAATAAGAACAGAACAGATCATAATAGCTTACATGACAATTTGAATTGCAAGTGAAGACATAGCTAGTTTGATAAGAAGTATATACAAGAAATCAGTTTGGAATAACAAGAATACAGGACAATTGTGACAAATGTTTTATGTATCAATATTTACACATGATGTATATTTGTTGGACATGCTCAGATATTCCACATGAACAACTCGCTTGGGTGTTCTTAACCACTGCTTCAATTCTGCAGTCTTGATATTAGTTAGGCCTTAGTTATTAATTTGCTGTATTGTTTTTAGAGAACATCCACTATGTGACTTGTTAAATTTCCTTTGTGATCCAATTAAAACCAATATATGTAAATGTTCCATGTGTGTTTTAAAAAAATGTATATTCTCCACTAATTTGAAGCAAATAACTTTTAGTGAGTATTAGTGTAAGGTAGCTGAATTATTTGGTTATTGTGTGTTCTACTTGCTATCTGTCTGACTTTATCTTTCCTGGGGAGCATGGTAAAACAGTTATGGTCTACTTGTAAAACTGGTAGTTTTGATCCACACATTCTTAGATTATCTTGTAAGGCACGCACACACGCACACGTGCATGCACACACACACACACACACACACACACACACACACACACACACACACACACAAAACTCTATAATATCAGTAAGCACCACAATGTATATTTAAAGACACTGCTTTATCTTTAATTCAAATCATTTAGAAATGAAGATTGCTGCTCCAACCCTATTTATTTCCATTTACTTCACATATTATTCCATCCTTACATTGTCAATGTGCACTTTATAGACCATTGCTTTTCAAGCTGACTGTGAGGAAAAGTCAGTTTTTCCAAGTTTTTATCCTCCTTTTACTTAACATAACTACAATGACTTTAGCTTTCAAGAAAATAAAATGAATGTATACAAAGTATAAGTATGTACTTTCTTCATTTCTATAATGATAAGTAAATCCTCATTCTTAATTCCTATGTTTATTATCACAGACTAGAAAACAGAGTTACAAGCTGGAATTAGTGTGTGCAGGTTTGCAGCACACCTCAGTTTTTCCTGGTTGCCTTTTTACAAATATCCAACCTGATAGCCTTTTGTTTTAAATTTTATTCTAATTTTTAGACACTATGTTACTCCTGGTTGCCTTCAAACTCACTCTTACCTCAGGTTGGCCCTACTCAGCTCCCCCTTCCTTAGCCTCCTCCAAGCCCTGCACTCAGAGTCAGTCTCAGTTGTTGAACTTAATCCTTTCCAATTTATTGTGATCACTATTAATATTTATTTCTGTTATCTAACCTCATAATTAGTTTATTTTACCACTCACTGTGGTAAACACATTTACCAAATCTGATGAATATACATCATTTATATTGTATTTCATGTATGAAAAATTGCTTTGTTGATGGGATATTCCCGAACTCTGGATAAAATCCCAAATAAAATAAAGCATAGTGGTTCCTAAGAAATTTTGGTGTATATTAAAACATGCAAAACCACACCATATGAAAATAGGAGTATTCTGGCCTCAGGTGATTGTCCAGATATCTAGTAGACTACCATGATTTCATTTTGGAAAATAAAATTCACTTTGTGGAATATTTGTATATTTTAGGGCACTCATTATCTTTGCTTGCTGTCTGCTAAATGCTAATATATCCCAATGATTCTAAGAATGAAAAACACTGTCACAAATGCCCAAAGTACTTCTCTAATACTGTCTCACTCCTGTGGGGAGGGGAGCAGTTGCTCTAGAAGGACAGAAATCTCACAGTAGGTCAGAATCCAACTCAAGGGATTTTGTTTTTGATCAGTGTTCATGCTGTGAGAATGGCTAGAGAAATCTTTGAAGAAACTAACCTTGGCTATAAGAAAAGATTGGGGTATAGTATGACTAATGGGTGATTGAAACTGACACATGGCAAGAATGGACAATAGCTAGATCCTGGCTATGCTGATAGTTTCCTGCCTGCCCCTGACTGTGGGATACATTTCACCTTTCTAGTTTTTCTAGTTTGAATGGGTTCCTTGCTGCTAAGAGGATCTGAAAATAGTACAGGTACTTATTGATAAAATTTTATTTCATGTGTCATACAATCAGGTATTGTTAAAGAGTATTACAAACACTAAGTAAAGGTGATGTTCAGTAAGGATAAGAGGTATGAGAATTATATGACAAAAATAAGCTTCAAGGGATACTTACGAGGCAAGACTGAAAGCTTGTCTGTGTATTTCAAAAATGAAAATGGGTTAGATAGGATAGAGAAAGTCTATGTTAGTCTGAGATATTAAGAAAAAATATGTCCAAAGATAACTGAAATATTAAACCAATTCCTTGTCAATTCCTTCTCAAAGTGAAAAGCTAGGCCTTTTTATAAGAACTAGTTACTCCTTACATAATCATGACCAGGAGTCTTTAAGTGTTCTTTGGCAACATATATGTTTTCTTTGGAAATAGCCAATATACAGTAGAAAGTTTCAGGATATCAGTGTCTGTCAATGTTATCCTTGGCCCAACTTTGGCATGGTTGTTCTTTGGAAAGTCAGTGAGAGATTTCTATGACAATTGCATATTTGGTTGCATAGAGGTCAGCTGTGCAATATAACTAAGGTAGGTAAGTCAATGAAGCACTGAAATGTCAAAGAATGGTAAACATCGCTTCTTCTGTCTATGCTGCTTTTTCAGTGGATTTTGTAGCACAATCACTTTGATAATCAGCTGTTGTTAGGAATGAACACCTGAGATTTTAAGATTTCAGAGGAGAATTGACTAAAGCCCATATTGAACAACATAAATGAACATAGGTTTTGTGACAATTTGAGAAAAGTAAAACAGTTCTGGAGGTGCAATCACCAAATCTTACTTAAACATTAGACACATGACGAATCCAAGGTGTTAAGCAGTGCCTTCCTGTGTTGTGCTGTGTGACTCCACTGCATCCCTGGTTCTTCACATACAGTGTTTGCACTGAATAAACCATCATATTAACAATACTAATGAATGTTATCTGACATCCATGCTCAGCTTTGAGATTGTTAGGTGTTATGAGTTACAGTGTTGTTTTTCTATAACTACAAAGGGCTTGCTTTGTCAGAAATGCAAGAAAACAAAGATGTTAATGATCTTCCTGTTGTCATTCCTCAGGAAGGGAATAGAACGATATAGGCGATATGACGGTGGAAATGGTAATAATGAGGTGAAGGCTTATACTGGGCATGAGAAGTGAGGTTATGAAAGAAGGAGAAGGGGGATAGATAATACTAATGGCATTTCAGTTAGCCTTGGGGAGTCTTTTATGTTTACCTAAAATTATATGTATATGTATAATGAATATATATGCATGTATTATGTACATACATAGTTTAATTGAAGTTATGCTACTTTGTTTTATAGGGCCTCTCTCAAAAGCCTTGTAGTACCTAATAAAAACCCTAGCATCAGGCACAAGAAACCTTTTCGGAGTTGTTAGTCAGGAGAGTCCAAGAGATTTCCCCAAACAATATAAGCTATTGCTATTGCCATGGTTACTTCCCAGAGGGTGATGGTAAGTCCTATTGGTAAAGATGCCACACACTTAAGTCATAGGGATCAGAGGATTCAAACTTCAATCTAATTTGAAGGCTTCCTTCAAGGGGATAGTGCCAGAAGGTGCTATGCAAGCTGCCAAGGAAGGAAAGCAATCAATAGTCCTAAACAGTTGTGATACCTGTGAACCTAATGCTGACCATCAGGGCAAGATATCACTAAAGTTGAAATAGTGGCACTTATACCTTGATGGTAATAAACAATTGTCTAATTGGACATAATGGTTGCTCAATAGGAAGGAAGTAATTCCTGCCATAGCAAACCTAGTCTCGTGGCTAGTGAGGTCATAGGACAGTGGTTCTCAACCTTCCTAATGCTGTGACCCTGTAATACAGTTCTTTATGTTATTGTGACCCCCAAACCATAAAATTATTTTTGTTGTTGCTTCAATTTTGCTACTGTTATTAATTGTAATGTCAATGTCTGATATGTAGGATATCTGTGATATGTGACCCCTAAAGAGGTTGAGACCTATAGGCTGAGAACTGATGTCATAGAGCCTAGAAGAGAATGTACTATTTTCCTAAACCGGTATAACTCTTACCTGGTTTCTCAATACTCACCCTTATACTACTCACAAATGCTTGTGTGTCTCATATTCACTGAAGAACTTTTTTTTCCATAGCAAGAAGAGACCATTACAGAGAGGCACAATTATTCAAAATTACCAATTTTGCCTATCCCCCCCCAAAAAAAATCTACAGCACAATCCCTACTTCTAAGGCCCAAAGCAAGGACAGGATGATTGTTAAGAGCCTGAAGATATGCAACTTTGTTGCAGGATTATGTCTGACAGGGAGGCTGCATCCATGAAATCTCAGCTATACTGTGGCTTAAACAAGAAAGAATGACTACATCAGCTGACATGCCAGTAATGGACAGGGAAAATCCCACAAGTCCTGAACCATATATGAAGAACTACAGGAAACTGGGGATATCTAAGAAAGGGAGTTAATCTTACCCAGGCGTCACCTTAAATGGTTATCCAATCCAAAGTGGTCACCTCTAAAAACATGAAAGTACAAATAACATTAAACAGACTCAGTGGGTTGTACTTACATATTTATTCACACATATATGGAACAATAATAATTAGAGAATTAATAGGCCATGAGTTTGAAAGTGCCATGGGAGGAGCCACAGAAATGATATGGTTATGTCCTAACACCTTTGAAAAAAAGGTAGAAAGGTCAAAATTTCTTTTGTGGAAAATATTTTCTATTTTTCACTTTAAGTTTTTTAATTTACATTATTGCTATTTGTAACAATAATTTGTGTGTGTGTGTGTGTGTGTGTGTGTGTGTGTGTGTGTGTGTGTGTGAGCATCAGTGGAGATCAGAAACAATTTCATGAAGTTGATTCTCTCCTTGCACCTATATGTGGACTACTGCTGAGACTGTACTCAGCTTGTCAGGTTTATGTGGCAAGTACCTTTATCCAATGAAACATGTTTTCTTTTTATGTATTCTCTGAACATTTCATACACCATATTTTTTATCATAATCTCACCAGCCCCCAACAACCTCCATATCCTTTTCTCTCCTTGCCCATCTAACTTCATGTTCTTTCTCTCTCTTAAAACACACACACACACACACACACACACACACACACACACACACACACACACACACACACAAACACACACACACACGCAAACAAAAGAAAAAAGCCACAAACTAACATGAAGCAAGGCTTTTGTTGGCACATAATCTAAGCATGGGGTCTGGCCTGAAGTGTGGCTTGATATGCCATTTGCCACTCTATTGAAGAGAACAGATTTTCCCTACCACAGCAGCTATCAGTACTGAAAAGTTTCTTGTCAGGGAGTGGAACTTTGTGCCCATTTCCCTTCCTTTCTATTAGATTTTTGTCTGTCTTGAGTTTATGCATGCCGTGTGCATTCTGCCCATCTCTGTGAATTCATGTGTGCATCAGTTTTGTGTCTGGAAATGCTTTTTTCTTAAAAAAAATTGTTTGCTACATTTTGTTATTGAAATCTTTCCACTCCTTCTTCTGCATAGATCGTAGTCTTAAAAGAGGAAGCATGGTCAAAGGCATTCCATTCTGGGATTATCACTTCAAAAGTCCTCACTTTCTGCTTGACAAGCAGTTGTGTGTCTCTGTGTTACATAGGTATGTGAATAAATATATAAGTGTGATACCATCTACTGAAAGAAGAAGCTTCTCCCCCAAGAGTTGAGCAATGCACTGATCTATGGGCATACCAATACGTCATCAGAAGCCATTGTAATGCTATGCTTATTTAGCAGAAATTGCTAGGTTTTCTCCTGGACCTATTTAGTCTCACGTTCCTCGCCTCACTAACAATGTCAGATGTGTGTTTCATCTCAAGGAGTGGGTCTTAATTTTAATAAGGAAATAGTTGGTTATTTCCCTATTGGGGGCATGGGCATTAGATGCAGGTGTTTATAATAGCTTTTAAGGTTCATATCTATGTGAGACTGATGGTTACTTTTCTCCTCTGGTAGAAGTATAACACCTTCTATTACTATGAATACTAACCAAAAGGGGTGAAGCTTCCAGGTGAGATTCTCTAGATTTTTTGATGCTCTATGCCAGAAGTACGTGGTGTCTTCAGCAATAGGGTCTTACCGTCAAGTTGTGGAGAGTACCCAATAGTATTAGCAATAGCTTGTAGTTATTTTGGGGGGTGGGCGTTTCTAAGGGACACCTTAGGCCAACAATTTAGAAAATGTAACCTATTCCCAGAATTGGCAGTTTCATTTGGAAGAATATTATATCTAGTTGGGTCATTGTCTCTTCTCTTATATAGTGATTCCATTTAAATTAATTTCATATATGTAGATTTTAGGAGGCTTTGACAGTTGTAGGTTCTCACATGGCTTTTTCAAAGGCCTATAGTGTTAGTCACCCATGCCTATATTCCACCCTCTACTCTGCTCTCCCTTCTCTATCAACTCTAATTTTCCGATTTAGTTTCCCCTTTATCAGTGTATAACACTACACTCAATTTTCCTTCTTTGGAATATCCCTCTCTTCCTTTGTTTCTTACTAACCTCTGCAGATATTATGAACTAAACACACATATTTAAAGCATAAAAGCTAACATCAACATATAAGAGAAAACACACAATGTTTCTGAGTTACCTCATTCAGGTTGATTGCTTCTACAAATCTAATTTTTCTTAAAATATGAATGTTATTCTTGGAAACAGCCACAATGTCAATAAACTGATGAATAGATGAAGGAAAAATTGTACACCTACAACAATGGATGAACCTTGCTGAATCATCTTGCTGGCTCCTTTCTCTTTTAACTTTCATTGGCTGTTCATATATCTTATCAAAGAAAATCACTAATTTCTTCACTATATGTTGCTCAGACTTTAAGGTAATGAAAAACCTTGGACTTCTTGGATATAAGGTACAATCTATGATCTAAAACTTGTACTGAGAACATTTATGTCCGATTACATATTTTAGAATAGCTGGATAACCTTGTTTACTTTATTGTTGTTATTAAAAGTGTTGGGTAATGATCTGCAATATTTCATTATAATTCTATTTACTACAAACAGTTGGAAATCATTAGGATGAATACATTCTTTATAGTGTTTGCGTGTTTACAATGTTTTTTTGAGACAGGGTCTCATTATGGTCTTGCTGGTCTGGAACTTGTTATAGAGACCAGGCTGGCCTCAAACACAGAGAATTCCCTGCCTCTGCCTCATCAGTGCTGGGGTCAAAGGCGTGTGCCGTCATTCCCAGGATTATCTTCACATAATTAAGATCAATAAATAAGAAAGTTATGACAAGCAAATATATTTATGAGAATTATCTGTTCAGAGAAATTTTAAAAACTTTTTCGATCACGTAAAATTATGTTTGAAAATGCTTTAAAAATAAATATAATGGTAAATTAAAAGTATCTCAATTAATTGAATGGGAAAAAGGGCAAATCTGGCAGCTAAATATTTCACTTTACCTTATTTACAGTATTTTAAGTAGTTTGACAAAAAAAATTGAGTTAGTATTATAGGTGAACATAAACAGTGCACCAGAATTATTACTTTGACAAGATTATTTAATCTAAAAAAATGAATGTTTTATAAATTTGTCATATATATCAACAGAAAATAACTACTTGAAAATCTACCCACAGTAGATAATTAATACAATCCAATAATCTATAATAATCTAATCTGTATTTTTATATTATCTAGTTGATTAACTATTTTGTTTAAATATATGATAGCTTAATGTTTTTAAGAGTGTTTTAAATTGTTATTTGCCTTAGAAAAATATTTTTAGTACTTTTAAATATTCAACTTTGGTCAGTTTTTCTCTAGCAAAATAATGAGATAAAAAGCAGTTTTATGTCATTTGTTTAGAATCTGTGGTCATGGGCATGCAGGGAGGTTCTCAAAATAATTCTAAAAGCCTTATAGCTGCTCTTCTGAAAAGCTATTTATACCAATTCTTGGATATATGAATAAATTTATTCAGTGCCTTTAATATACCACTTTTGTTTCACATACTCAGAATCTTAATTATAATTTTTATGCACATACATGTGGTAGCTTGGCTCTACATGCTTATTGACAATTATCTTCACTATGCTTTCAGCTTCCCAAGAATACCATCACTTTCTTCTTTAACTCGATTTTGTATACCTGATATCTTCATATTTTTGACGTTGGAATGTATGGCAAGGAGTTGCAATAGCTTTCCCTGCTATTATATCTTTATAACATGGGCAGGTGATGAACCTTGCATCACAAAATCTTAACTATTAAATGATCTCCATGAGTGAGATCTTGTTTCTGTAGCACCCTGACTGTGGCATCCTGACAGTAGCAGTTTGCTCTGACAGTAACCGTGTGCCTGGTTTGGGAAAGCAGCCCTTCATCCTTGCCCATTGTTAGTCTTATGCAAAGCAGGGTATTTGAGATTAAGAAGTGTTCACCAGTTTTAAGTAATTTTATTTGTGTTCTATAGATGTGGAAGATATTTTTTGAAAGTAGGAGGAAAACAAACCTTAACATACCAAACCAGAACTGTTCTTATTTTGAATGGGTGTCTCTGGCATTTCACTCATTGAAATTTGCTCTATCCAAGAGCAAAAGATCACCAGCCTATAATTCACACTGCCAGAGAAAGTAGAATACAAGGTCAATTCTAAGAGATTTATATAAGGTCCCTTATAGAAGGGGAAAGGGACAAGATATCCTGAGCATATGGGGAGTCGCGGGGGCGGGGGCTCAGTGAGTAGAGAGGAAACTAGGAGAAAGAGAAAGGGAGGAGAGGAAAGCACAAGGGACTAGGAAAATTGAATCAGGGAGGAATAGAAGACAGAAGAGAGAGAGAGAGAGAGAGAGAGAGAGAGAGAGAGAGAGAGAGAGAGAGAGAGAGAGAGACAGAGACAGAGACAGAGAGAGACAGAAAGAGAAAGAGAGAGCCATAAAAGAGGGAGCCATTATAGGTTTGAAGAGAAAACTGGATCGAGAGAAATGTCCAGAGACCTACAAGACTGACCCCAACTAACAATTTGAGCAACAGTGGAAAGGCCACCTTAAATGCCCTTCCCTGATAATGAGACGAACACTAACTTATCCACCCATAGAGCCCTCATCTAGTAGTGATGGAAACAGAAGCACAACTAAACACTGGGTGGAACTGGAATCCAGTCCCCCTGAACATGGATCTCAGTTAGAAGGCCTGGGCAGTCTAAGGGACCACTGACAGTGGAACCAGGATGTATCCCTGGTGCGCAAAAGGACTTTGGGAGCATGTTCCCCATGGAGGGATACTCCATTAACCTAGAGACAGGAGAGAAGACCTAGTCCCTATTCCAAATGACTTGACAGATTTAGATGTTCCCTCCTGGAAGGCATTACACTACATGTGGAGTTGGGGGGATGTGAGGGTGGTCAGGGGACATTGAAAGGTGGGAGAGAGGAAGAGAGGGAGGGAGGGAGAGGCAATTGGGATTGATATGTAAAATAAAAAGAAAAAAGAAAGAAAGAAAAAGAAATTTGCTGTATTTATTGTTAAAAAGAGCTAGTTAATAAGATCTTTACCATTCACTGTCTAACTCATTTAGTTTCTATATAGTCACTCAGTATTGCTTCATTCTTAGAGGAAGACAGTGAGCTGGGAAGTAGTTATACTTTAAACAGCTCTGCTTTACAATTTCTGTGAAGAAAACTGATGCTTTGGTGATGAAAGGAGTTTAACCAAGTGAGCATCCCCCCCAATGCATGTTCTGTATTTTGCTAATGCCAGGATAGAGATTAGAAACCTGACCATGATAAAGTCAACCACTTAAAAAAAAAACCACACACACAAACATTTCTACATGTTGACAACCATTTCTTCTTTGAGTCTTAATAATACCAGATTAGAAATAGTTTGTGAAAGAAGGAAATTAGAACAGTTTGGGCTAAAAATATACTGTATATTTCTTCTTTCCCTATACTCCCACCTTCTATCTCTTCTAAGTGTTTCTTACATTCCTCCTCCATCTACTGTAGCTTGAGGAATATTTCCCATTGACACTCCTACATTCAAAAGCAAAAGAATTGAATGGTGGAAAAGAAGAATGGGGGAGAATGAATGAGCACGGAAGAAAGCCAAACTATCTTTAAACAGCAACAAATTGATAATAGGTCATGTCATCAATTTTCACCTGTAATCCTACCTATCTTTTATCCCCAAATTCATTCACTCACTCTTGGGAATTGTGTGTGTGTGTGTGTGTGTGTGTGTGTGTGTGTGTGTGTGTGTGTGTGTGTGTGTTTGTGTATGTGTGTGCATGTATGTATAAAGTATGTGCTCAATACACAACAAATCTAATTGTGTGGTTTTCTGCTCTCCACTTGCATAACTGACCTTTGTACCTCACTACAATGATGATAGCATGCAAATATTTACACAAGAACCTTTTGTAAGGCTTCTCCTCTCTGTCACTCTTAAAGCCTCCTTGCAGAGGGTAGAACATAAAATTTTGCCCTTATGTTTCCTATTTTCCAGATCAATCTGTTTTTCTTAATTTTAATTTATAATCAGTACAGCTGAAGCTTTCCTAATCATATCAGACATGCCAATCCTCCCAGAAGCAAATCTGATTTAGCATCAAGGAGCCTGGCTTGTGTTCACAGAGGGAGACTTCCTTCCCCCTGCTCTCCAAAGTTTTTGGCTGTACACACTCATACAGCTGAGATTCAAACCAGTTTCCCAATACGAAGTGGACAGCAATCTCTTTCCATGGATGTATTTATTCAAACAGTAAAGCAGAAGGCATGCTCAGAGAAACGACCTTGGCATTTCCTGTTTATATTTTGGTAGAGAGGAAGAGAAAGAAATACACACAAAAGAAAATCAATCTTGAAAAATTATGGAGTGAAATAGAAACCATTGCAATGAGGGTGGAAATTTATTCACCTTCAGCTTCCAGTGCAATGTACTGGAGAGAAGCAGTGCAAGCTTACCATCCTATCTGGGTTTGCATCAAAGAACAGTTTAACTTAATAGACAGATAGGGCTGGTCCTGTCTAAAAGGATATGCAGTTTTCCAGGCAGACACTTTGCTGGTATTTGGGACCTATAAAACAGAGCGGATGAGCTTTCCTTGCTGCTGCAAGCTGGAGCTTGTGTCAGGCTTCACTAGGCACACAAGGCTCTGATTTTGTATCATTAAAGACTCATTATCTCTTTTAACTTCTGTTGAAAGCATTCATCCATAGATCTAGCTAGTACTGAAACAATAGACGTTCCTAGCACAGTAATAATGCCCCCTCCCTAGCCTAGCTTAAAGAGCCTTTAAAGGATGGATTGGCTTTCACAATGCAGAATCAAAAAGCTACTGTGCAGGAAAATATGAAAGGTTATTTCTGTGCATAACTTCAATTTTAAAGAGTGGAGGAAAATAATCTGCTCAGAGTTTATCAGAGCTGGGAGTCTGAATGCACCTGAGTGCTCAGTCCCTATTGGGGAAATATTACATTTTCTGGAGGAGAATGACAATGCCTTACTTATGCTCAGTCTCAAAGAGAAAAATACTTTAATAAGAATGAAACAGGCTGGGTGTATTGATCTTACCAATTTGCTCAGTATTAATATATATTTGGCAGGGAGTTAAACTCTCCATTGAATTCAGCAGCGGGTTATATGAACAGTAATTTCTACATTTACTGGCTTTGTTTACACTTTCATTATACCTCTACTGCATTATCTGATGCCTTCATACTGTTTTCAATCTTATAGCCACTCTAACCTCCTCCCGTACTCAGCATATCTGAGTGTTTGTTGGCATAAGGGAATTTTGAAGGTTATATTGCAGTGCATGAATCAACAGAAAATGACATGCGCTGGAGACACCATCAGCCAGTTTTAATTCATTGCAGAAAGTTATAGATACCAAAATGCATAATGTAATCTGATCTTTTTATTCAGCCCTGTATTTATGAGCAATTCACCAGGAGTCAAATGACAACTTTGTTTAAAAATAGTAGTCTATGTCGAATGGCATTTTAATATATCTCTGACATATTTACATTTAAAGAGGAGTGAAAAGTGGAATCTTTGAACATCAATTTCTCTATTCATAGGAAAGCAAAGCCTAAGAAAGATGATACTTTTGTTCATTGTAACATTATCTGTCATTATAACATAGGTCAGTTTCGTGATAACAGCTGAATAAATTCAGGTCGTCTGTACAGCTGGTAAACAGATTAGAAGCCCCCAAGATTACAGAGTATTTCATTTTTAGAAGGAGGCACAAAGTGTCATTGTGTTCAGCTTTATAAAAGTGTTTATGTCAAGCAGGTCCTGTCTTTGCCTGAAATGATCAAGTGTTTGTGACTCAGAATAGTCAACTAGATGATGTGGACAGTGGTTCTCACACAATTTCCCCAACAGTAACGTGAGAAGATGCTTAACATCAAGAGGTATAGCTGGTCAGCTAAAAGACATGATCCTTCATTCTGGGACTTAAACTGTTCTTGGCAGACTTAACCCCATCACAATCACTGGACTTATCTGGAAGTACATAAAGTAAGCCCTCCCCCCACTCATATCGGAGAAATCTACCTTTCTGACATCACAATACAGGCATTAGTTTGAAGGACAATGTAGAAATTGTCATGTTTTTCAATTTAATATACAAAATCTGAAATCTATTACAAAGAAAAGACATATTTATTTTTTGTGTCTATGGAAAACCCATATTTTTATGGGTTATATAATTTTCATTTCTAAGGAAACAACATAATTTTATAATGTATTGTAGCATTGTAGATTGTTAAATGTAGAAAACATTTATAAATTTGTATTGTATAAAACCAGCCTACAATACTGATAGAAAATATTATATGTGTTTTAGGTTGTCATGTGTAATTCATGACTGCACAAATACCCCTTGTGACTAAGTGTGTGTGATAATTTTGAACTTTCATCACAGATTGTATGGAACTGAAACACATGAAGGGCAAGTGTTTATTGATTAAGAGGTAATTTTGGAATTACAACTGAGTACTACATTACTTCACTGTTGCAGTATTCAAGCTATCAAGGTTCAAATAGCTAATTCTTACTTAAAAGATATAAAGTTGCATTCTAAGAACAGTCCAAATCAAAACTTAATTACTTGCAAATAACAATTGTGGTCTTAGGAGATAAAGGATTAGAAAGGAAAGGGTTTTTGTTGTTGTTGTTTTGTGGTTTTTTTTTGTTTTTGTTTTCAGAATCAATAAAAAAAAACCTTATAAAATTGTTGGTTCAAAGCATTGTATTAGAAAAGAAGTTTGACCTAACCCAGATCAAGCCAATAAAAGGTGTTCCCATTTTCATTGTCATTTTTTTTCTTTAACTTTTTTATTGTTTAAATGTATTCTTTGACAATTTCATACACATATATAGTCATATATAATATACTCTGTTTACTCTTGTCTCCTGTCTTCTCTTGTCTTCTCCTCTCTTCTCTTGTTTCTTTTTCCCACAGTCATCCCTATCTCCTGCCCACAGGCCCTCTTCCCACATTCATGCTTCTGTTTTGTTTTGTAACTCACTGATTTTAAGCAAGACCATTATGTGACCTGGGGTTCAGACTGTCCACTGAATCCTGGTCCAGGCTCAGTATTATTCAGGTCCAGTACTGCTTACTACATCTTCTGTGATATCATGTTTGTATTAACTATGTTATTCCTTAAAAAATAATATTTCTATGTCCTTTATCTTCCAGATATCATGTTCTTTCTGATTTTTCTTCAGCAATGTTCCCTGAGACGCACAGAGGTGATACAGATGTTCTAATTAAGACTGAAAATGCAACTTTCCTACATTTTAAGCACTCAGAGCAGTCATGAGTCTCTACCTTTATGATTGATCACTGCAAAGAAAGGCTTCTCTGATTAAGAATGAGAGTAGTGCTTGTAATTGGGAAAAACATAAATATTTGGACTGCAGTTTGACACTCTGTCAATGTGTTGGACCTTAGGGCTGATGACTTTCCCATTCAGTGGGGTTTTGGCTGGGTTTACAGGCATGTATTCTACCTTTGTAGTAGGCCTCAGATTTAACACAAGAGTTGCTATAACAGTTGTGCCACTATTCTATCAGTAACTACATCTTACCTGACAAGCTGGCACTATAATTTATAGGAGTCAAATATTGTAATAGAAAGGTAATTTTTCTTTTTGATAATATTTTTTATTTAAATTTGCAACAATCTTGTTTTAAAAGTCAATCCAATTTCTCTCACCCTCCCTTCCTCCTTGTTCCCCTACCAATGCCCTTCTCATCCTCTATCTGAACCTCAGGAAGGATGAGGTCTTTAATGAGAGATCTTTAATGTCTGTAATATCATTTGGAGCAGGGCCTAGGCCCTCCCCCGTGTGTCTAGGCTGAGAGAATATCCCTTTATGTGGAATGGGCTCCCAAAGTCCTTTTGTATACTAGGAATAAATACTGATCCACTACCAGAGTCTGCCCATTTCTCCTAACTAACACCCATGTTCAGGAGGTCTGGGTCAGTGCTGTGCTGGTTTCCAAGATATCAGACTGGGATCCATGAGCTCTCCCTTGTTCAGCTCAGCTGTTTTTGAGGGTTTTTTCAGCCTGATCTTGACCCCTATGCTCATCATTCCTCCCTCTCTGCAACTAGATTCCAAGAGTTTGGCTTAATGTTTATCTGGAGGTGTCAGCTTCTGCTTCCATCAGCTACTGGATGAAGGCTCTAGGAAGGCATATAATATAGTTATTAATCTCATTATCATGGAAGGGCATTTAAAGTAGTCTCTCCACTATTGCTTAGATTGTTAGTTGGGGTCATCCTTGTATATCTCTAGATAATTCCCTAGTGCCATATTTCTCTTTATAACTATAAATGGCTCTATTATTCCATCTCTTTTCTTGCTCCTTCTATTCTTTCCCTGATGCAATTTCCCTGCCTCCTCATGCCATCTTCCCTCCTCCTCTTCTCCCCTTCTCTTTCTCCTAACTCCCTCTCCCCTCCCCCCATGCTCCCAATTTGCTTAGGAGATCTTGTCCCTTTCCCCTTATCTGGGGGACCATGTATGTCTCTCTTATGGTCCTCCTTGTTTCCTAGATGTTCTGGTGATATGAAATGTGGATTGTAGGCTGGTAATCCTTTGCTCTTTGTCTAAAATCCATATACTATTGAGTACATACCATGTTTTTTCTTTGTGTGGTTGGGTTACCTCACTCAGGATGGTTTCTTCTAGTTCCAACCATTTGCCTGTGAACTTCAAGATTCCATTGTTTTTCCCCACTGAGTAATATTTCATTGTGTACATGTACCACATTTTGTTTATGCATTCTTCAGTGGAGGGGCATCTAGGTTGCCTCCAGGTTCTTGTTATTACAAATAATGCTGCTATGAACATAGTTCAACAAATGTCCTTGTTATATGAATGTGCATCCTTTGTGTATATGCTTAAGAGTGGAATTGCTGGATCTTTTGGTAGACTGATTCCCATTTTTTTCTGAGGAACCGCCACCCTGATTTCCAAAGTGGCTGTATGAATTTGTACTCACACCAGCACTGGAGGCATACACCCCTTTCTCCCCATCCTCTCCAGCATAAACTGTCTTTGATTATTTTGATTTTAGCCATTTTGACAGGAGTGAGATGGTATTTCAGAGTTGTTTTAATTTGCATTTCCCTGATGACTAAGGATGTTGAGCACTTTCTTAAGTGTCTTTCAGCCATTTTAGATTCCTCTATTGAGAATTCTCTACATAGTTCTGTACCCCACTTTTAGTTGGATTATTTGATGTTTTGGTAACTATTTTCTTGAGTTCTTTGTATATTTTGGAAATCAGCCTTCTGTCACATGTGAGGTTGGTGAATATCATTTCTCATTCTGTGGATTATCAGTCTGTCTTATTGACTGTGTCCTTTGCCTTATAGAAGCTTTTCAGTTTCAGCAGGTCCCATTTATTAATTGTTGACCTCAGTGTCTGTGATACTGGTGTTTTGTTCAGGAATTGGTCTCCTGTACTAATTTGTTCCAGAGTACCTTCCACTTTCTTTTCTAGAAGGTACAGTATGGCTGGATTTATATTGAGGCCTTTGGTTTATTTGAACTTAAATTTTGTGCATGGTGATAGATATGGATCTATCTGAAGTATTCTACAAGTCAGCATCCAGTTATACCAGCACCATTTGTTTGAAGATGCTTTCTTTTTTCCATTCTATAATATTAGCATCTTTGTCAAAAATCAGGTGTTCATAGGTGTGTGGGCTAATATCAGGGTTTTCAATATGATTCCATTGATCTACCTGTCTATGTTTGCACCAATATCAAGCTATTTTCAGGAATGTAGCTCTATAATAGAGCTTGAAGTCAGGGATGGTATGCCTCTGGAAGTTCCTTTATTGTATAGGGTTGTTTTGGCTATCCTGGCTCTTTTGATTTTCCATATAAAGTTGAATATTGTTCTTTCAAGGTCTGTTAAGAATTGTGCTGGGATTTTGATGGGCATTGAATTAGGCCTATAGATTGCTTTTGGCAAGATTGCTAATTTTACTATGTTGATTGTATCTATTTAAGAGCATGGGAGATGTTTCCATTTTCTGGTATCTTCTTTAATTTCTTTCTTTAAAGATTGAAAGTTCTTATAAATATCTTTTATTTGTTTGGTTAGCATTACACTAAGATATGTTATCTTGTTTATGGCTGTTGTAAAAGGTGATGTTTCTCTTATTTCTTTCTCAGCCCCTTTATCATCTGTATATAGTAGGGCTATTGTTTTATGTTTTTGTTTTTTTGTTGTTGTTGTTGTTGTTTTTGTTGTTAATCTTGTATCCTGACACTTTGCTGAAGGTGTTTATCAGCTGAAGGAGTTCTCTGGTAGAGTTTATCTGGTCACTTATGTAAACTATAATATCATTTGCAAATGGTAAAAGTCTGACTTCTTCCTTTCCAATATGTACCCCAAAACCCCTTTTGTTTTCTTATTGCTATAGCTAGAACTTCAAGTACAATATTGAAGAGATATGGAAAGAGTGGATAGACTTGTTTTGTTCCTGATTTTAGAGGAATTACATTCAGTTTCTCTCCACTTAGTTTGATGTTGGCTATTGGTACATTGCTGTACATTGCTTTTATTGTGTTTAGATATGTTCCTCTTATTCCTGATCTCTTCAAGACCTTTATCATGAAGAGGTGTTGGATTTTGTCAAAGGCTTTTTCAGCATCTGGTGAAATGATCATGTTATTTTTCTATTTCAATTTGTTTATATAGTTGATTACATCGATGAATTTTTGTATGTTGAACCATGCTTGCATTCCTTTCATGAAGCCTACTCGGTTATGGAGGGTGATTTCTCTGATGTCTTCTTGGATTCAATTTGCCAGTATTTTATTGAGTATTTTTACATCAGTGTTTATGAGTGATATTGGTCTGTAGTTCTCTTTCTTAGTTATGTCTTTTTTTGGCATGGGTATTAAGGTAATTGTAGCCTCGTAAAAAAAGAGTTCAGCTTCTATTGTGTGGAACACTTTGAGGAGTGTTGGTCTTTGAATTTCTGGTAGAATTCTGCACTGAAGCCATCTGGCTCTGGGCATTTTTTGGTTTGTGACTTTTGATGACTACTTCTATTTCATTAGGGGTTATAGGTCTATTTAAATTGATGATCTGTTCTTCATTTAATTTTGGTAAGTGATATCTATCCAGAAAATTGTCCATTTCCTTTGAATTTTCATATTTTGTGGTGTACAGGTTTACAAAGCATGACCTGAAAATTCTCTGGAATTCCTCAGTGTCTGTTGTTATGTCCCCTTTTTCATTTCTGAGTTTGTTAATTTGCGTTGTTGAGTATGTGATTAATTTTAGATAAGGTATCATGTGGTGTTGAGAAGAAGTTATGTTCTTTTGTGTTTTTATGGAATGTTCTATAAATGTCTGTCAAATCCAATTGGGTCACAACTTCTGTTATTTGCTTTGTTTCTTTGTTAAGTTTCTGTATGGTGGTACTGTCTAGTGTTGTGAGTGGGATGTTGAAATCTCAATATATGTGTATGAGGTTTTATGTGCAATTTGCGATTTAGTAACGTTTCTTTTAAAATGTGGGTACCTTTGTGTTTGGGGCACAGATATTCAGAATTGAGACTTCATCCTGATGGATTTCTCCTGTGATGAATAAGAAATGACCTTCTTCATCTCTTTTGATTGATTTTAGTTTAAAGTGTAATTTGTTATTTGTAATTCCTAAAATGGATTGCTACATCCACTTGTTTCTTAGGTCCATTTGATTGGAAAATCTTTTCTCAACCCTCAATTCTGCCATAACATCTGTCTTTGAAGTTGATGTATGTTTCTTGTATGCAGTGGAAGAATAGATTCTGTCTTCTTATCCATTCTGTTAACCTGTGCCTTTTTATAGCTGAGTTAAGACCATTAACATTGAGGGATATTAATGACCATTGGTTGTTAAATCTTGTTTTTTGGATTTCTTGTTGTTAGTGGTATTGCGTGTGGATTTCCTGCCAATTTTCCTTTGGCAGTTGGTAAAGTGGGATTATCTATTGCCTGTACTTTTGTGGGTGTAGTTGACTTCCTTGGCTTGGAGTTTTTCTTCCAGAACTTTCTGTAGGGCTGGATTAGTTAATAAGTGTTGTTTAAAACTGGTTTTGTATGGTATATCTTGGTTTCTCCATCTACAGTGGTTGAAAGCTTTGCTGGGTATAGTAGTCTGGGCTGGCATCCATGGTCTCTTAGTGTTGGTAGAATATCTATCTAGGACCTTCTTGCCTTCAGTGTTTCAATGGAGAAGTTATATGTAATTCTGGTAGGTTTGCCTTTATATGTTACTTGGACATTTCCCCTTGCTGAACTTAATATTCTTTCTTTATTCTGTATGTTTGGTGTTTTGATTATTATGTGGTGATGAGTCAATTTTTCTGTGATCCACTCTATTTGGTGTTTTGTAAGCTTCTTTTACTTTCATTGTCACGTCTTTCTTTAGGTTGGAAAAGTTTTCTTCTACGATTTTGTTGAATATGTTTTCTGCACCTTTGAGTTGGGTATCTTCAGTTACTTCTATTCCTATTATTCTTAGATTTAGCCTTTTCAAGGTGTCCCATATTTTTTGGATATTTTGTGTTAGGGATTTGTTGAACTTCATAATTTCTTTGGTCGATGAATTTATTTCTCCTAGTGTATCTTCAATCCCTGAGAGTCTCTATTCCATCGCTTATATTGTGTTGGTTATAACTGCATCTGTAGTCCTTGATCATTTACCCAGCTTTTCTAATTCCAGCTTCCAGCATTCCCTAACATTGTGTGTGTGTGTGTGTGTGTGTGTGTGTGTGTGTGTTTAAACTGTCTATATTTCAGCTTTCATACCTTGCAGTGTTTAAATTGTTTCTTGCAATTTTTGGTTTCTTTTCTTCTATTGCTTTAAAGGATTTTCTCATTTCCTCTTTTAGGGTCTCTATCATCTTCATGAAGTTGTTTTTAGGTTTCTTCTCTTCTGCTTCATCTGTGTTGGGATGTGCAGTTCTTGCTAGTGTGGAGTCTCTAGACTTGGGAGCATCACATTTGTCTTTCTGTTGTTGACTGTGTTCTTATACTGTTGTCTACCCATCTTTTCTTTCAGTGTATACCTGTGGGGATCTTCCCCTCTCCTTCTGGGTACATGACCAAGGTTCTCTTCCAGTGGGTGCAAGCAGGTCCAATACTCCTATGGCTCTCTTTTTCCAGTGGGTGTATGTGGGTCAAAGGTGCTGACAGACTCTGGATGGGTTGGTCCACTGGGATGGGTTACCCTGTGCATAGACCTCAGTCCTCTGGAGGCTCTGATAAGGGTACTGGATGGTAGGCTCCTTCTGTGGGTTTAGGCAGGAAAAGGATCTGGCAAGTCCTGGATAGATTGATCTGCCGAGACGGGTCCCCCCCCCCATGTGTGTTCAGTCCCCAGGCCTCAGGAGGCTCTGACTTGGGCCCCAGAAGGAGGGCCAGAAACAGACCCTGGCTTACCCCCTCTAGTAGGTTGAGATGTGACTAGAAAGCAGGCAGACTGCGATGTGCAGGTCTGCAAGGATGGTCTCCCCCACACGCAGTCCCCATTCCTCAGGCGGTTCAGAGCAGGGAACTGGAAGGCTGGTTCCTTCTGTGGGTAGAGGTGGGACCAGGATGCTGGCAAAGAAAGGTAGTTTTTCTTGATTCCAAAAATTCTGTGTTTTGAATTTTTTTATCACAAATAGGTCAAATATTCCTCTTTTCAATTTTCAATCAATCATTCTCTTTCTGCTCAACTTCTTCTGTGGTTATTCCTGGTTGGTCAGTTAAACTCTCTTTCAAGCTACATTTACTTTTGCAATATTTTATTATTGCTTGATCTAAGGTATTTGTTATTCTTATCTAAGAGCACTGCCCTTCATCCACAGGAAACATGTGTTCTAACTCAAACCTAGTATAAATTAATTTTTCTATCCCTTTTGCGTCCATCCAGGTTATCACGAGTTTTCATGGTGTCCATTTGTGTTTATTTGAGCAGTCTCCTTTACTCAGTCTAACAATTACAATGCCCATATTTTCTGGAAGTGCTTGTGTAGGCACCCACAGGAAAAAAATTATCTGCAGTCTTGATATCTATTGGCCTAGGTATATGTGGTCAGTTTTTCTAGTCCATCAGGGTTTCGATTGCTTTCAAAGTGTCCAAAATACAATCTGTAACAGAGAGACTATTTTGTAATGGACAGACATATGATAGAACTGATATATGTATCTGAAACCTATAACACCAATTGGCAAGTATGAAAATAGGTTTATGTTTTCCCAATGTTAGAAACACTTAAACCTTTTAAATCTTGGTAGAAAATGAAGAAGGAGAAGTAATAGGAAGAGAAGAAGGAGGAGTACAAGGAGGAGGAATGAGAATGAGGAAGAGGAGGAAAAAACCCATAAGGATTGTTCTAGTTATTTCCTCATTTCTATATCAAATAGAAGAGAAGTTTTATTTTTGTTCATGGTACAAGCAGATATAACTCACTATGGAAGGAAAGACAAGGCATCAGTTGTCAGTTTGTGTTGTCAGGCAGATCAGGTAGCAGAGAGAGAGATGAGTGTGGCTTGCTTCCTACTTTTCTGATTTTTCTTCAGTGTAGGCCTTCATCCATCCTCAGTAAAATTCTCTGGAAACACCCTAACAGACATGCCCACAAGTAATTTTCCTAGTTGACTCTAGGTCTAGTAAAGTTGACAAGGAAGAGTAACTATCATCAGGATCAAAGCTTTTGAGAGATAACCATTTTCTTGCCCTTATCATCTGAGTCTTCTTCAACAATTTATAGTTTGTTTTGCCTCTAAGGTACTCTGTGGCACTCCTTGAATTTGACATCTGGTCTGTCATTTATTTTCCTCTTGAGACCATGGGTTTTCTCATCATAAGGAAGTCAAGTACACTGACAATTTTAATTTGCTCAATGATTTAATAGCTCCCTGAAGATATTCACAAATATTACAAATGTTAGTGCAAACCATGGCTCTCAAACACACTGTGAAATTTGCTTCTGTGATTGGTTGCCAATAGACTACAATAATTATTCCATTATATGTGTATTAATGAATATTTTATGACTTTATTGTACCTTGAAATTTGCTGTTGAAATATATTTCCAATATACAAACAAAGGAAGAAAGCACCTAGAGTGAAGTCAAGGTATAAAGTACTAACTCTGAGTAGAGTTGAACCTGATGGCTGGCTACATTTTGTAGCTGAGCTACAAAATGACATTTGAATTGGTGTTGCAATAGCAGTCATCCATTTGAGGAAATGCAAACACATGATAAAAGTGAAATGACCAAATTCAATTATCAGCATGAATTCTATCTCCTTGAGCAATTATTATCTTTTATAAATTATAATTTTGGCCACTTATGTGTACCAATCCTGAACTGTCAGTAATTCTCTAGTTTTATAGCATTGTGTAACAATATATTTATAACACAACACAGCTTCTTCCAGCTATTTACAGTCCACAATTGAATTACCCACCAGATAGTCTTCCAAGAAATCATGGGATAGAGCTATTTATGAAAGTCTCAGGTATTTTCTCTTCTACATGGAATCTTAAATGTGGTGGCTGGTAAAGAGAATATGTGCTGATGCTGGGTCCCAGTCCCAGGTTGCTATTTTCCTTTCTATACCGTGATCTCCTCAAGAATTATCTTAAGCTATTTCCTTTATTATATGAGATAAATGTAGACAAGGAAAATCATGTTTATTGGGATACTCTGAAACTCTGTTTTCCATGAAAATATTGTTTTGATATAGAATAGGAACTTTTCAAAATATGCAAGTAGTTCAGTATTGAGGTTTAATAAGAATCAGGAGAAACAGATAGGCTGAATAGATGTTTATTCAGGGAGAAATAACTTAGAAACAACATAGGCAGAACCAGCAGGGTCCTGGTCCCAAGGATGCCTCCGGATGTTCTCCTATCCCCGTGCTGCAAGCAAGAGAGCTCCTGGAGCCCCTTCCTCAGACTTAGTTCCCCCAGGACATCCGTCCTTGTCCCCACCCCCAATGAGTGTGGCCTGTGCCACAGGTGCGGACAAAGTGAATATCTCACTACAATTCCCCTTTTCGTCTAAAGAAGAGATTTAGGCTTGATACAAAACTATATACAAAACAGTGAATAACAAGTGTGTTCTAACAAAAGGAAAATCAAGAATATATAAACTTAAGACCTACATATCTAGTCCTAGGGTGAAGGCAAAACAGGGTTTACAATAGAGTTGTCCTAGGCTGGAAAGCTTAAGTCTAGTACCTAATATTTCTAACTAGGAAGAGAGTATAATAGTTGTGATAGTTTAATATTCAACCTCATCATAGACCTGAGAAGGAAAATAACAATACTATGGTAGAAAAGAAGTGCAGATGGGCAACTTTCACATGGTACAATGAGGACAGAAACAGCAGGCTATCTGGACAGTCACCCAAGGTCTCATAGTAGCATTGGTACAGCCAGTTTTGGCTAAGGCCAAGAGTACCTGACAGACCACAGCAAAAGCAGGGATGTAGAACTGCTGTCTTATTTTGACTTGGCAGGGTTTAACAGTCTTCTAAGTTTGTCTCCTGGAAGCACACAGGACCGCACGTCCAAGTCAGTGGTGGAGGTAGGGACAGTTCTTTGCCTAAGAGGCCATTAGCTGAAGTAAGGATGGACTCCAGAAGGAGCAACAACAGTATTCAACAGATTTTCACGAAAGTGCAAGAGCAATAATATCTCATGTCAACGGAGTACTGATTTCAGCCCTCAAATTGATTATTTCCTGGTGTCTACTCCTCCGGGGTGAGTTTGCTTCTTTTTGCTCTAAGGCTTTCAGTTGTGCTGTTAATTCTCTAATGTGACTATTCTTCATTTTTTTCATATGGGCTCTTAGTGCAATGAATTTCCCTCATAGCACTACTTTCAAGGTGTCCCATAAGTTCGGGTATGCTGTGTCCTCATCTTGTTGAAATGACCCACATCCATGCAAAGAAGACAACTGTTCAACTATGTTCATAGCAGCACTATTTGTAATATCAAGAACCTGGAATCAACTTAGATGCCCCTCAACTGAAGAATGGATAAAGAAGATGTGGCACATTTACAAAATGGAATACTACTTTGTGTGTGTGGGGGAAACAATGGAATCTTGAAATTCACAGGCAAATGGATGGAACTTGAAGAAACCACCCTGAATGAGGTAACACAGTCACAAAAAGAGGAATATGGTATGTAATCATTCATATATGGAGTTTAGACAAAGAGTAAAGGATCACCAGCCTATAATTCACACTGCAAGAGAAACTAGAATACAAGAAGGAATATAAGAGATTCATACAAGGTCCCTCACAGAAGCGGAAAAGAACAAGATCTCCTGAGAATCTGGTCCTCAGACCCCTTGAACATGGGTCTCAGTTAGAAGACCTGGGCAGTCTAAGGGACCTCAGGCAGTGGAACCAGGATGTATCCCTGGTGCACAAAATGACTTTGGGAGCACATTCCCCATAGTGGGATATCCCCTTAACCTAGAGGCAGGAGGGAGGACCTAGTCCCTACTCCAAATGCCTTGATAGATTTAGATGACCCCTCCTGGAAAGGATAACCCTACATATGGATGGGAGAGTGGTTGGTGGGCATGGGAGGGTGGGAGAGAGGAAGGTAGGGAAGAAGGGAGAGAGGGAGGGAGAGGAGACTGGGATTGATATGTAAAAGAAGAAAAATTAATAATAGTACAAAGGGGGATTTTGAGAGGAGAGAATTAATTTTTCTTAAGGAAAGTAGGAAACAGATTAATGAAGTTTATGTAATAAATTAGAAGAGCAATGAGAAGAGACAGGTAGATGGGGGAAGGGAAAGAATGAGAACAAAGCATAAGGACACATAGATATGGAGATGTCATAATAAGTCTCATGGCTTTGCATAACTTAAAGTATTAGGTAAATTAAAATTGTTATTAAATTATTAGTATTACAATTTAAAAATAAATTCATGACATTTTTTATTTAAAAATTACATGTTGCCTCATGCTTACTTCCTCATCCACTCCATGAGGAAACTGTATTAAATTTGGAGGGCACCATGGTAATTAAATCTTCTTAGCTCCTAGTGATTTGTGAGTTATGTACTCTTTCAATCATTTCCTTGCTTATAGTTATTTTCATCCATGTCTATGAGATGCCTTACAGTCTTCCGATTCCTAATTCTTGTTTGTTGTCTCTTTTTAGTGCATTTAAAAAGTCTTCATATAAGATCATGTAAAGAATTTCTTTCCTTATTTCTTTAGTCTTTTTGAACCTTTACTCCTATCGTTTTTAGACTGCTAAGTAGAATGTACATTTTAACCTCCCCCATTCTTGATCCTTACTGTTGGAAAAGGCCTTGTTTCAGATTTGATTCTTATTTCCTTGTTCTCTTCATGATTCATTTTGTTAATTGCCAACCTGATAAAGTCTTTGAGAAATGAATATGTTGTACATTCTACAGTTTTTCACTTTTATTCAAAGTCTATATTCTTTTTTTGATATTTTAAAAATACTTTTACTTTTTTATTTTACATATTGACCCCAGTTCCCTCTCCCTCCCTTTCTCCCTCTCTCTCTTTCTTCCTCCGATGCCCCTCCAACCACCCTCCCATCCCATACCCCCCCCCAAAGTCTATATTCTTAATTCATGTTTGGAATCATTTAAAACTTCTATTGTAGTCCTTATTTATTTTTCAAATCTAATCAACATCTGTCTCTTTCCCACCATACCAACTCTTGTGTTCTCACTCCTATTTAAGATCATTATGCCAATACCAGCAAGCTTTTACTGGTAGAAACCTTGTCATTGTCCTCGGTCCATGCTTCCCTCTCATTCTTTCTATATCATATTACTGTCCTCACTGCTGTAGCATCAGTTTATGCATTTCACTCCAGCCTGTATCTTGCTATCATGTCTGAGGACAGAGAATCTTTAAAGTAACACCATATGAAAGGAGGTCTTAAAAACCAATCATGCTTCTGAAAAGCCAGATTGGCTTCTCTTCTTAATAAATCATTTGGCTTGGCTGCTGACTTGTTCATTTGCTCCACATTTGTCAGAGTAGAGCATACGTAGTTGCAAAGAAAGAGATGAGAGAGCAAAACACAGAAAGTTTAGCAGAATGTATTTGCACTGGACATCAACAAAAGATTCTAATTCTTCATGTGTCAGTAGGCATTGCAGTGGCCAAGAGGCTGGGACAAAGGGCTGAAAACAACAACAACAACAACAAAAAACAAAACTGGAATGCTATTTTTAGGGAGAAAAGCACTAGAAACTCTGAAAAACTCTGAAAGATGTGGAGGTAAGCCTTCTTTCTTCAAACACAGAAGTGCTAATTCAGGCAGAAATGCATAGGCAATCATGTGAGTCATGGCTGTAGAATTAAATTTTGAATGTGTGGTGGAGGATCTGTATCAGGGTGGACTTTACATCCCTGAGCATACCTCCAACACCCTCCAATCCCTCAAGTAAGGTTAAAGTTCAGAAGGAAGAATTAAAAATACCACCTGCATGTTCCTTCTTCAAGTCTCCTAAGCCACATACCTGGCCTGAAATGAATAATTGAGTATATTTAACTGTGGTAGGAAGAACGTGTTTTGAATATTAAATAGTGAAAATAAATAGTTTGACAATGGAAAATACTCAAAAATTTGAAATATACCCAAGAAATGTACTTTTTAATTTTTGAATTAATTGATTTCATTTTTATTTTAATTGTGGGAACGCTTTGTTTGAAGGCATGTCTATGTACCATGTGTGTGCCTGGTGCCCACAAAATTTGGAAGAGAGCATTGTATTCTACAGGGATTAGAGTTAGAGATGGTTGTGAACCACAATGTGGGTTCTGAGAATTGAACTTGGTTCTTCTGGAAGAAAAGGTATGATGCCTCTAGAAATATTTTTGGATATGTTCATATGACAGGTAAATATGGCATACTGCAAAGGGATAATGATTTCAGAAAAAGCATATTGTATTTTCACTCCACCAGAGACATCAGGACAAACTACATAGCTATTATTACATTGCATGTTTTCCTAAGTGTCTATTTCCTGTTTAATGTAGAAGTCAGTGTACCTGGTTTCTTATATCTCATAATGCTTAAATACTTTGTTGAATGAGTGAAGGCATGCATACATGAATGAGTGAGTCAGCATTCAATTCACTATACCGTGGTAAAGCGAAAGGCATTAAAACTGGAAGATATGAGGGGAAAACCCCAAATCTCATAATCCAAATATCCAAGGAACCAAGTATTTGAATGCTACTATTTATTTATTGTTAATTAAATTGATAAAAAATGTTGCCTGTATGTACTGTATCAATTCCCATATTGTCATGTCCTCTTTCTTGTAATTTACCCACTCCCTCCCCGTACACACACTCTATAAAGACACAAGACCACCATGTATGTGCTTTAGGATGCTGTTTGTACTCTTTGGTCACTATCTATTGACTTGTTAGTCTTGTGGGCTAACTATCATTAAGCTACTATGAAGACTGAAAACAGCATGAAAAACTGTTATAATGAACCATTATTTTTTTTCTAGGTCATTTTTCCTTCCATATTTTAAAAGTGGAATTCCTAAATCATCCAGTGTAGTTCTCTCATATTTTGAACCTATATACTTGTACTCTTCATGGGTTTAGACCCACATCCACTTGGCTCTTTCAGAAGATCAAGTCTGTGCTACTTTCTTTAAGAAATTGCACTTTCGGTTGCTTGCTTTTAGAGTTGCAAACCAACACTGCCATCCACTGTTCCTTTGAATAATATTCCCCCCATAGTTCTCACCAAGGCATTTTGAAGAAAATCTGATGACAATATCAAGTCCTTTGAAAGGATGGGTAGCTTGTTGATTTTAAGTAAGCAACACACTAAATCATAAAGGAATCAGAAATGACTCACCTCCTTTTACAAATGCCTAGATATGGAATTTACTTTCCATATCTAGGCATTTGTGACCCAGTTGATAAGCAGTCTTTAAAGTCAGTGTTAAGTTTGAATGCAAAGCATTTCCCACAGGCTTCATGTCTGAACATTTGGTTTGCACTGATGGTACAGTCCTAGAAAGTTCTAGAACCTTTAAGAAATGGGGCTTAACTAGATGAAGCAGGGTGCTGGCAGAAAGATCTTCAGAGTTATAGTTTAGCCTGGTGCCTAGCCACATTTCTCTCTGTTTCACTATTTAGTGGGGTACAATAAGCTGTGTGGGACCTCCTACCATAGACCCAGTGGATTCAGCTGCCCCATCTTTTTGGTCACAACTGACCACATCCTTTAAACCATTAATCAAAAATAGGCCTGTCATCACTTAATTTCCTCTTGTAAGATACTTGATCACAGTGATGAGAAAAGTAGCTGACATAATTTCTTTATGTACCATATAGAAAGGGAGAGTTATCTATTTTCTTCTCAATTATGAGTTGGGTTGCTTTATAGGGCTCTCTAGGCTCAGGGATGTTTCTCAGTCACAATGTAATACATCAGGATGAAAACTAATCTTCTCCAAACAAACAGAGGGCCAATGTCCTTTGCTCCATGTTCTTTCACACTTGGAGGAAGGAGCACACATTCCTAGATCACTCTCCTCATTTATTCCTTTATGTTTTCTCCTATCCCCTCTTAATTAAAAGTCAAGTTTTATCTTTACTCTATTTTCACTTCAACTTTCAAATTAAGGAAACTTTAGGATTATGAATAATTTTTAAAATATTCTTTATATGTTTCTCTTATTGATCCTTCATATAATCAAAGGACCAAAATTTGAGGTCACTAGTGTCATTGATGAAAGTCCTGGTGACTTGACCTGCCCAAAGACACTGGGGCTCAGAAGAAGCAAAACACACAGAGCACAGAGCTGACAAAAGTCAGGTCTTTGAACTGTGGTGACAAACAATTTCCTGCAAATGTCTCTCCAAGTAGTGACAGGGCATTGCAAGTGGCATTTTCCATAGCTTACCCTCTCAGAGAGTGGCTTCATTCTTGCCTGCTTCTCCTCACTCCTGTTGATAAGCAGAATGTTGAGGCTGAGAAAGAGCAGGCAGTGCCCATATACCTCTTCTATTAATCTCTGGAAGGCATGTGAACTGATGGCTTGCAGAGGACAGGCAGGTGAAATGTCAGTCTTTTTGTCCTGGTCTATTAAGAGTACAATTGAATGCTATTTTACTTATCTAGATATATAGTGCTTCCACTAGAGACCTCAATGCCTTCATTCATTCAGGAACCATTTATATTTGAACTGTTCCCGGAATGTATACAGGTCACATCTCCTTTTTACCTTTTGAAATGGGGCTAAATCAGCCTGAGTATAAGGGTTACAGAGACAAGACGCCAAGTTGGTGCTTTTCCGAGGCTATTCCTACAGGAATCACAGCCTCACCACTATGTGATTCTGGAAGTCAGTTTCCAATTTGTTGAGCTGTTTGCATTGTTTTGTTCTCTGGGCTGACTATCTGTGGGTGTAGGGTTAAGCTGAAAAAAAAAATAATTTCAGGAGATAATGACGCTAGAGTGTCTTAAGAAAAGTCAGTTCATTTTCTAATAGAAGTTTTTTCTAAGTAGATTATTGAGTGAATACATGTGATTTGGAGAATTTACTGGAAATAAGGGAATAAAATATACTTTGAAAGAAAGAACATATAGAGGAGAGAAAAGGCCACTAATCATCCTGGTTATGAGAAAAAAGGTAGGAAGGAATAATTATTTAATCAAGTTTTATTATATACCAGGCATTATAGTAAGAGTTTAAACATGCCATTTCATCCTCTGTAAAGTTCTGAAATTAATCATGATTGCTTGTACCCATTTTTGGATGAACAAGCAAAGAGCAGGACAGTAAGACACTACACAGAGGCCACTGGTAGCGTAGATAAAGGCCAACTTGAAGAATGAGTCTTGGTGGTCTGTATAAAAAGCTTAAAGGATGAAAGAAACTGAAGGACTAAATTAGCACTATAAAGTTAATTTACTTATCCCATAGGAGATATTGAGGTAATAGCCTACAAAGATGGGAACTCAGAAAGCTAATGTTGCTCATTCCAGGGCTGGGGATGTGGCTCTGAAGTTTAGAGCACAGACTTGCAGAGGACCCAGGTCCTGTTTCTATCACCCACTAAAATGTCTGACAACCACCTATAACTCTAGTTCTAAAAGATCTGCTGCCCTCTTCTGGTATCTCTGGGATTCTGAATGCTTGTATGACACACAAGTTCAAACATACACATAAATAAAGTAAATCCTTTATAAAAAGTTGTTAATTAAATTGTCTATACATGAAGGATAATTTATGGTTTTTGATATAAGAGGGGGATTAAGGTGTGTTTAGATAAAATGATTTTAGATTCATATGCAAAGAGACATTGCAGTAATACACTCCAAGGAAGAGTTGCTTCTACAGCCTAGGCATGATAGTACAGACAAGCTGAGAAGAAGCAGTTTGTATAGGCTATCTTAGTTGTCTTGGGGTGCTGCAACAGAGTACCAAATGTCAAGTGGCTTCTAAATGATGAAAGTCTATCACATTCTAAAGGGTAGAAAGTCCAGCATCAAGTGTACTCTCTGGTAAAGGCCATCTTTCTGTCTCTAACTTCAAATGGAAAAAGTGCATGAAAAAAATTTAGGGCTTCTTTTAGAAGGGCATCAATCCCACTCAAGGGCCTCACCTCCAAATACCATCACATTGTGTGCCTCTACTTAACATATGAATTTTGTAAGGAAACAAACATTTGGTCACTAACATCTTAAAACAAATCCTTTATTTAATTCACACTAAAATTTTATTCCTCTAGCATTTACTTTAGTGTTAATTGGCATCTTATACTTTAGTAAGGAACCGATTTTATTAAATCAAACATTAAACTTTCAAATTCAGATTCATATGCACATAAGAGAAATAATGCAGTCTCCTTCAGTGGTGATATGTTGAAAATTATACTACATCATTACAATAGAGTATTGATGTTGCGATATTCTAATAACTTTGTGACATTTCCTCAGTTTCATTTGTGCTGCATGGGTTCAAATAATCTTATTTATTTTTTTCCAGCCTGGTTAATTGTTAGCATGCTTAGATAATATGTTTTTTATATTTTTTTAAATTAATTTTTATTTAAATTAAAAGCAATCTTATTTTACATACCAATCCCAGTTCCCTCTCCCTTCCATCCCCTCATTCTCTCATTCCCTCCACCATCACCCCAATCCACCCCCATCTGCTCCTTAGAGAGGGTGAGGCCTACCATGGAATATCATCTGAGTCTGTCACATCATTTGGGGTAGGACCTAGGCCCTCCTCCATGTATCTAGGCTAAGAGAGTTTCCCTCCATAGGTAATGAGCTCCTAAAGCCCATTCTTGCACTAGGGATAAATACTTGCCCCGCCTGCACAGCCAGGCTTGGCAGAGGGTATCTGGATTGAAAGACTTAACAGACCACCATGAGAAGTTAAGATGAAGCTACTGCCACTTTTTATTACAGAGAGTAAATGAGCTTATATATCCAAGCCAGGGGATGGGCTAAGCATAGGAGGAAGTCATGCACCACCCATACCTGGGGTCAAGGCACACCTGCACTGCGCACCTGCAAGTTTTGAAAACAACCTTGTTTGCTCAACTTTGTTTGCATGGAAGTTCTACAGCTGGGTGGGGAAAAAAGAGCTGTGAGAGACAAGTACTTAAATTTCCCAACAGTACTGACTCCACTTCCAGAGGCCTCATAAACTGCCCAGGCCCCCCAATTGACACCCATGTTCAGGGGGCCTAGTTTATTCTTATACTGTTGTCAGATTGGGTTCCGTTTGCATCCACTTGCTTAGGTCAGCTGTTTCAGTGGGCTTCCCCAGCATGTTCTAGACCCCTTTTCTCATTATTCCTCCCTCTCTACAAATGGATTCCAGGAATTTGGTTCAGTGCTTAGCTGCCAATCTCTACTTCTGCTTCCATCAGCTACTAGATGAAGGCTCTGTGATGGCATTTAAGGTAGAAGAGCAGGAGGCAGGAGACTATGAGGATCAGGAACGTTGAGTTGGGAGAACAGAGGAAAGCAAGGAAAGAGATACCTTAATAGAGGGAACCATAATGGGCTTATGGAGAAATCTGGCATTAGGGAAATCTCTAGGAGTCCATAAAGATGACCCCAGTTACAAATCTAAGCAATAATTTAAAAGCTACCTTAAATTCCCTTCCCCTATAATGAGATTAATAGATAATAAGTTTCAATCATAAATCTTTCCAAACTCATGTGGGATACAGTCTAAGAATCTTGTTAAATGCATCAACTACCATGTCTACCTTTATTTAGGACCCAAACCAATAGTCCCAAACATTCTATTTTCATACAGGGTGGGCATTGTCTGCTAAATTTTCAAAACAATTTCATATCTAAATAAACATGTATTTTGAATTATTCTATAACATTGCATGATTATGGCCATATTAAAGTCCCCACTAAGAATAACTAGAAATTTGATTTGATTTATAAAATTGTTTGGTAGTATCAGAGAGTGTTGAAATAATGGATGATGAGGCCTAAGAAGTCAAAGATGGAAAAGTTGTAGAGATGTAGGATGATGTTTAAAAATGTTTTAAAACTCTAGTAAGAGCCTCAAAGATTGGGAATACACAGGAAGGCAAGCATCTAGGCTTTTCCCGGGCCAAGGATAGTGACTGCCAGACTGAATGTCACCAAAGAAACTGGGGATGTTTATGTAAAACCTCAAATTCATGCTTGATTTTTCCTTTTAGATGATACTGACTCTGAAATCCAAGCTATGGAAAGATAAGCACATTAGCTGAAGACAGAAAAACAGAGCATACTTTACCAGTCTTACGTCCAGGACACAAAGGCTTCATGCTCTGCTATAAAAAGTACACTTGCAACATTAAAATCTTCCAATTGAAATTCCTGGAGGGTTATGCCATTTAAGTAGATATGAACCAAAATTAAATCATATTCAGTTTATTCTGTACATCCATGCACTCCAGATGAAGAGACAACAAGAATCACTTAAGATGAGAACAGCCTTTCTAGTATCTTCATGCAAAAACACCTGGCATTGATTCTAAAATTACTTTGCTGACTTGAAAGATAAAGTCAGGAGAATCAGTACATTGTGAGAACACATGAAGCCCAAACAAAGATTATCCATTAATTAAATATTTTTTTTACAATTATAAAATATATCATTAATAGGTTAAGAGACATGGATTAAAAGACAAAGAATTATAGATAAAAAGATGGAGAATTTCATGAAAATGTGGACTTTATATAATAAGAGGAATTTTAAATATGAAATAACAATTTAGGAGTCATCCTTGTAGATCTCTGGACATTTCCCTAGTGCCAGGTTTCTCTTAAAGCCTACAATGTCACTCTTTATTATGGTATCTCTTTTCTTGCTATCCACTATTCTTTCCCTGACTCAATCTTCCTGCTTCCTTATGCCCACCTCCATCCCCTGCCCATCTCTTGTCCCTTTACCCTTATCCAGAAGACCATGTATATCTCTCTTAGGGTCCTCCTTGTTTCCTGGCTTTTCTGGTGGTGTAGATTGTAGGCTGGTAATCCTTTGCTCTATGTCTAAAAACCATATATGAATGAGTAGGAAGTTAACTCAGTAGCTATATATTGATCTACCCACTCAATGCATCAGAAAACAAGATTTATGAACTGGGGGCCAACTTAATACAAAATATCCATATTGATGCTTAGATAGTGAAGTGATTATACATATGGAAAAGAGAATAGAAAACATAGTTTGTAGTATGTTGTTCTACATACTACATAACATATGTAGTACTGCATACAGCACTTCAAGATGTATTAAATATTTCCTTTTAATAAAAAAACAGAATAAAGTAGAAGTAACATTTGAGGAGTTGATGGGCATGTATGTCCCCAAATGCATGAATGCTAATTATCTATAAATTTAAGAAGTTTAGTGAAGAGCTGTGACACTATTCTTTAGAGTAGATCATTTGGCTAATATATAAAAGAACCTGATAATTGCCAGTACCATACATATATAAAGAAAATTAAAGAAATCTTGACACATAAACCTTCTAGTTAACTTCTTAAAGTTATGATAAAAAGCTTTGAAGAAGGACACCTTATGCAAGCTTTTAATAACCTTCAGATAAGAACTATGGATTGGAATTCTCCATATTTTCATCTATAATTCTTCATCTTTCAATCTATGTCCTTAAATTAAATACAATGAAATAGGAAAGTGTCAAGGTTTCTATGGATAAAGCTTACTTTTCAGTGTGTCCATGAGGATGTTTCCAGAGGCAATTGACCATTAAGTCAGTTGAGTGAGGAAGCCCCATGCAGAATGCAGGAGGGTACCAATCGATCAGTAGAGAAAATGCAGAAGGGGCTCAAGTTATCTCTTTTTTCTTCCTTTTTTCCTAAGCAAGCACATTTTTCTTCCTCTGCTGTCATCTTGGACATTAGATATCATGCTTTTTCTCTTTGACTTGAACTTATACCAGCAGCCCAGAAGACAGCTTTAGGTTTTGGTCTTCATCTTTCATCTTGTTTGAGACAGGTCTCTGTTACTCACTGCTGCATATTCCAGGATAGGTAGCCAATAAGTTCTGAAGACACTCCTGTCCCTGTCTTCCATCCTACCAGAGGAACACTGGCTTTGCATGGACTCCAGGGATCCAAACTTCGCTCCTCCCACTTATGCATAAGTGCTTTAACAACTGAGCAGTCTTTACAGCCTGAGAAATTATGCTTGGTTTGTGAGGTGTAGCTGTGTAAATTGGCAAACCAAATTGAAAATTTATTTGGCTATTTCTTATAAAATACAAACATACTAAGTTATGTTATCTTGTAAACATAATTATAATAACTCACACCTGACCTCCTATGTGATGCTTAAGAAGAATGCATATGTTCACCCAGGGACATGTCTCACTATGGAGTCCCAATTAGCCTCAGACTCACAGTTTTCCTGCTCAGCCTCCTAAGTGCTGGGATTACAGGCATTTATCACCATGCCTGGCTCAAGACATTCTTAGTAAAATCACATCCAGCCCAAATATCTACAGAATGTATAAATACATTTTGGTACATTCATAGATTGAAATCATGTTACTGTAAATAGAAAAATCCATAGTTACTTACAACAGTATGATCTAAAATCACAAGCACCTGAAGGAAAGAAGCAATCTGTGAGAACATACAGTAAGTTCAGTTTAACTTTCATAAAGTTTAAAATTGGGGAAAAATAATCATCAGTGCTATAAAAATGGCAGAATAGTCATTATTCTTGGTATCAAGGAGATGTAGGGACTCACTTGTTGCATAAGCTTTCAGAGTGCTGATAATGTCCTGTCACTTTGCCTTGCTGCTGGCCACATGTATGCTCATTTAGTGACCATCTTTGAGCTGAGAACTGAAGAGCACCTGCATGTTTCTGTATGCATTCTGTAATTATGAGTCTCCTTATGAATTATTGACTGTATACTGAATACACAGGACAGAACTGTGTGACTCTTGCTCTGTTTTAGTTTGCTTGCTATTGTGGTGATAACTCATTCTTACTGAAGGTTGCTGTGGTCATTTTGCATATACTTACATGTCATGGTCCACCAGTGAGGAAGGTCAACTGGAAACTGAAGCAAGGCAGGAATTTGGAGGCAGGATCTAAAACAGAAGCTATGCTTTGCTTGCAATAACTTGCTCAGCCTACTTTCTCGCACCATTTAGAACCACCTCCCCAGAGGTGGTTCTTCTCCAAGTGAGCTAACCTTCCCTTATAAATCATTAATCAAGAAATTCCCTACAGAGCTACCAAAAGGCAGTTGGATGAGGCATCTTCTCAGTCAGGGTTCCTTTGTATAGGCTTGTGTCAAATTAACAAGAATCCCACTAGGATAGGCTGATAGGTTGCCTTTCTACTATGAGTACTCTGTTGTAATTGCCCAGTGTCATATGCCCTAAAGAATTATAGAGTGGAAAAATAGTAACATGCAAACTGTTTATGGTAGTCACCATACCACAGAATCTATAAACATCCTAAATTAAAAGCGATGAAGTTTTTGTTAATATTACTGAAAAAAGTGTCTTTAGTTAATTAATTGGAAGAAAATAAAATAGAGTTTGACTAACATTTCATAACAATATTAAACCTCAATCCCAAAACTTCTCTGATTCTTTAAAATGAATCTGTCAAATAAACCCAGCACTTAAAAATTTATAAGCCATCCTACTTTGTGGGGGCAGTTAAGTAATTCAGCTAAAGGATGTCCGAAATTTACTGCATTTGTAGGATTGCTAGAAAAGGTGCAAGTTACAAAAGAGAACCATGAGATCATGGTCTGACCTTCAAGAGTCAACCCATTCACTAGGAGATGCAAGAGTTAAATCTGCAAAGCCACATAAAGAATTCTGTCTTAACTACGAAATTATGTCATGCATTCCATAGGTAGAGTGAAAATGAAGGATGCAGAATGGGCTGACAGGAAAGCTCACTGGAGGAGATAGGGCAGGAATGGGCTTTGTGGAAATGATTGACTAGCAAAGTTTCTTGGAGATCTAATTAACACAGGTTGTGTTGGACAGCTGAAGATTACCTGTTCTGTAATAGTATGAATTGATATCATAAATGGTTCTGATGCCATTATGATGTATCATGTGTAAATAATTCATGCATAGACTAATGGAGCCATACAATAGAACTGCAGGGGTGTTACAAATGAGAATTTATGTGCATTGACATAGCAGTGGGTAGAAGCTGGTGCAGTGTTTGCCCCTTTGCCTAGTCACACACAGTTCCCCCTTGCTGCCAGCACTAGTATTATGTGTGTGTGGGGGGGTTAGGTGTGCAGGTGCATGTGTGGGAGGGTTATATGTCTATACATGCCAATCTTGAATTATTATATAAACAAAATCCATATATACATTTATTCACAAAAATCTTCCTTAAAATAACATATAAAATTGCCTCACAATACAAGTTTCAAGGAAAATTGGAGAAAGGTCTAAAAATCCAGGTGAAGTAGAGCCGTAAGTATGAATGACACCCTGAACATTACTTTGTAACTTCTCTTCAGGTAGAAATACAGTTGAAGACATAATCTTATTATTTGAAATATTAAGTATTGTTAGAGAATTTCCCTGATAGAGTCACTCTCTCTGTCAAGTGACTTAGGTTTTTATTCTTCTTCTGAAATTATCAAGTCTTATGTGATAATTTTGATTGTCATATTGATGGAATTTAGAATAGCCATGGAAACAAATTCCTGGATGTGTTTGTGAGGGATAGCTGACAAACATACCATACAATGGATTGGTGCCCTACTCTAAATACAAAAGAGAAAGAAAGCCCTGCAGAAGCATTCTTTGCTTTCTTCCTGCCTGACTATGGATGCAATGTGACCAACCATCTCCTACTCATGCCACCATATTTCCTTAGCCATGATGGACTGTGTCCCATGATCATCAATGTAAAAATAATCTCCCTTGCTTATATTGATTTTGTTGGGAATATTTTTCATAGAAAAGAGACAAGTAACTAAGGAAACTGATGAGCTCGTTAGTTCATCACTTTAACACATGCTAGCATCATGTGGGAACAGGGACCCACAACTGAGAAAATCCCTCTATCACATTACCTGTAGGGAAGTCTGTGGGGATATTTTCTTGATTAAATATTGATGTGGGGAAGCACTTCCCACTGGGGACCCTGGGAAGGTGGTCATGGGTTGTAAAAAAAAGCAGGCTGAATGAGCCATGGAGGGCAAGCCAGTAAGTATCCCTGTTCCATGGTTTCTTCAGTTCCCAGTTCCCACCTCCAAGTTTTTGCCTAGAGTTTTTACCCTGACTTCCTTTCATGATGGACTATAGGCTGTAAGAGGAAATAAACCCTTTCTTCCCTGAGTTGCTTTTAGTCACAATATTTAACACAGAAAAAGAGAAACAAACTAGGAAAAGAGGTATGTTAGTTTGCTTGCCTAGCTCCTCCTGTCCCCCAAAATGAGATAATTTGCACAATTTAACCAATAACTATATAGCACTAAACAATTAAGAATTTTTATATTTTACCTTCATTATCACAAGATTAGACAAAAACACAATGGTACACCTTGCTTACAGTATAGCTACCTGTATGCAAACAAGACCATTCTGTTAAGGCAGGATTTTCCTTCCCACCAGCGCCAGCCTGGTAGCCCACCACCCGCCTGCCACCAGTCTGGGCCCACAGCCGTACCAGCCCCAAGTAATACTCAGAGACTCTGTATTTGATACAATCATGTTGGCCAGTTACCATTATTGTTTATGGGCTAGCTCTGTCTTAATTATTAACCCATTTCTACTTATCTAAGTATTTCCACGTGGTCGTCTTATCAGGGAGCAGCGGCGGGTGTCTTCCTTCCTCCCTGGGCTCCATCTTGACTCCTCCCTACTACTTCCTCTTTCCTCCTCCTGGTCTCCTAGCCCCACCTATCTTGTTTCTTATTGGCCACAGTGCTTTATTAATCAATATGAGAAACATGCATACAGAATAACATCTCCCATCATCTCTTTTCTGTCTAAAGTAAAAGAAGAGGTTTAACCTTAACATAGCAAAATATATCATATAACAGTTTTCAAATAAGAATCACAGTAAACAATATTTAGTCCATTAACATTTTGTAAGACTTAAAGAAAATATCATCTATCCTATCTTTGTGAGTCTAAAGTCCTATATGTAACTTATCTTTAATCCTAACTAAGGAAAACTATAAACAAAACTATCTGTCTTCAACTCCTTCAAAGACCATAGAAGGATAATATATAAACTCTAGAAATGACAGGGACAACTCATTGCCTGGTCAGTCACCCGAAGTTCTTCTGTAATGTTCCATCTTCAGCCCATAGTCCATAGTGTGTCTCCAGACTCCTCAACAAGGCAGGAAACTTTAAACTGTCCACCTGTAATGGCAGTTTGTCAGTCACTTTTCTCTGTGTCCTGTAGACTGTCTGGCTGTCTGGCAGCCTCTTCCATGAAGCAGGAATCCTGTATCAATGTCCAGCTTGAATCAGCAGTCACCTTTTTGTGGGTCCTGCATGTCCAGTTTCTACAGCATAAAGTCAAACAGTCCAAAAGAGCAGTACCTTGCTCAAATGGCTAGTCTTGCCATATTAGAAGCAAACTCCATAATATGTTTCTTCAATGTCCATCTTCCTTTCTTCTGTAGGTGGTGTTACCAGGAGCAGTTGTGCCTCACTGTCAAGAAAAAACCTAAACCATTTTAAATGCCATATTCTGTAGGTCTTTGAAAGGTTTGAAGAATGCCTATTCATCTCAAATACATATCTGCATATGTAGAAATCCTAACTTACTTAACTTCAAGTATTGACTATCATAGGTAACTCTTTAATCTGTACTAAATTATACATTACATTTTCCAATGAGCTATATAAACATAATACCTAAACAAGAGGAGAAATATTTAAGGTCACAAAATTGACCTTAAATTGTATCAATAAAAGAAAATCCATTCCAAAGCAAAGTATTCATACCTATACCATAATTCCCTTTTTATCTTTAAAAAGATTGCTTGTGGTCATTAACCATTTATAACCAAGTCCATTTAAATGAAAACAAGCATTTATAAACAATATTTGGGAATTTGGGCGTCATTCTTTCCAAACTACTTCCTGCTGGTAGAAGGCGCTGTCATGGGGGTCCAAAGAAGACGCAGAAATCTTGGCTGTAGTCTGCAAGGCTTTGTCTCAACTGCTTTGAATGTTGGATTACCTGGGGAGCTGTTTCAGGGGGTCTGGCTTGATCAAACCATATAAGTCTGGAAAGAATCCACAGCTTTTCATTTTCTGTGGAAACAAAAATAGAAATCCTTTTCCCCAGTAACTTGTCCTTAGGCTTAAATTTTGGAGTCAAAGCATTTTTAAAATATATAAATTGAATTAATCCAGCAGCATTTCTTTTATCAGTAGTTATTTTCTCAGCAATCAAATAATTTAAAGACAACAGAATCGCATATATTATCCAAAATTTATCTGTGCTTTCCATCTTTATGTAGCTTTTTTATTATTCTATTTATTCTACTTCTATTTTTACATATTTTGAGACAGGGTTTCTCTGTGTAACTTTTATCTGTCCTGGAATTCACTGCATACCAGGTTTACTTTGAAGTCACAGAGATCTGCTTGTCTTTGTCTACGGCGTGCTGGGATAAATGGTCTGCGCCATCATATCCATCCATTTTATTTTCTTTTTTCCTTTTTTTAAACCATTGTATCCTGTTTCTTTGTCTCTCCCAAGCCAGCGTATTTTTTTTTAAAAACACAGTGTAAACCTTCATTGCAGCTCTCGTACACACCAATGAATTGTTAGCAGACCTAACAAAAGGCAGTTTTTAAAAGCAAGGCAGTTTTTCGCCACTTATGCTAACTTTGGAAACCTCCCTTAAAGGAGCAGTGCAAATCTCTGTTGGCAGCAAAACAAATCCAACCAAGAAAATGCTGCTACCAAGAGGTCTTGTTAGTCTCTGTTCTTTTGTTTCTAAAAGCTATTTTTTAAGCTTTTGTTAAGTTTTAAGTGAATGTTCTCAGTTCCACTCCTGACACCATTATGTTTGGCAGGTTGTTCCTCACTGGCCTCCCACCATGGTCCCACCACCAAGTGAGCCCAAAATAACATTCAGAGACTCCGTATTTGATACAATCCTGTTGGCCAGTTACCATTATTGTTTATGGGCTAGCTCTGCCTTAATTATTAACCCATTTCTACTTATCTAAGTATTGCCACGTGGTCGTCTTATCAGGGAGCCGCGGTGGACGTCTTCCTTCCTCCCTGGGCTCCATCTTGACTCCTCCCTACTACTTTGTCTTTCCTCCTCCTGGTCTCCTAGCCCCACCTATCTTGTTTCTTATTGGCCACAGTGCTTTATTAATCAGTATGAGAAACATACATATAGAATAACATCTCCCATCACCATTCAGATGCAGAGTTCATTCTAATACTTCATACTTTTATATTGCCATGATCATTCAACAATCTCGATTCTTAAAGAGACTTTAAAAGTTCATGAATTTCCAAATAATGCTCATATTGATCAACAACAAGGATTCTGCCATCCGTTGTCAAAGAGAGGAAGGGTCTTTTCATGTTACCTCATTATTAAATGTAGCTAGAAGTTCATCTTTTTAAAGCATGTGTTTTTAAATTTTTGGAATGAATGTCTTTAATTAATGCACTGTTGGCTTATTTTTCTAAAAAATTAAAACACAGTTTATTTTATAAAATGATATTTGACTTTGTTTTGGGTTGAAAGTTTTTACTAAACATCTTGTTTCATTTTTAAAGATAATTCCTGATGTATAGAATTTTGACTAGGAGCAATTAGCCTAATCTAGTGTCCTGTATAGCACTAAAATTTGCTGCATAATGTACTCACCATACTGTGGCCTTACATCCTTACGAAGAAGAAATTCAAGGAAAGTGAGATAGTTCACAGGGTCAGGAGGCTTGCCTTCAAGACTAACAATCTGAGCTTGATCACCAGGACCCCAAGGAGTAAAAAAAATACTGACTCCTGCGAGTTGTCCTCTGACCTCCTCATAAACACCATGATATCTATGTACATGCATACATACATATGCACATACATACACACATAAGCACACACATAAACATGCATGTACACACACATGCACAACATATGCACACACATGCACAAACACCTGCCAAATTTAATTTATAAATCTCTCTTAAATATACAACTTTGCATACTCACTTTTCTTAGCAAACTCTTTTTAAAAATTTAGTTGAGATTTTCTTTAAAATTTTCCTTTTAGATTATATCTCCAAAACCATTGTAAGATCAATCCCTTTTGTAAATGCAGTCTTTCAAGCTGTGGTGGCACATGCCTTTACTCCCAACACTCGGGGGGCAGAGACTGGTGGATCTCTGTGAGTTCAAGAATAGTCTGGTCTACAAAGCTAAGCAGAGAAACCCTGTCTCAAAAAAAAAATGCAGTCTTTCCAATACATGAAGAAAAGTCATTTTTCTCTTGAATTTCTTCTGACTGAATAGTGCTGTTTTCTCTGTTCCTCATACAAGATCATTGCAAGTCCCTCTGCTTTTTCCCATTATCGCCCTCCAACTTTGGTTTAAGGTGTTAGTGATACTCAGATTCCTGGCCTGTGGTGTCCAGTTGAAGACAGTAGATACAGTCCCTAGTAGAAGAGAGCTATTGCAACCCAGACTCTTGGATCCTGCCTTTGTCATTGTGCTACCAATCCATCAGCCATCCTATCAACTAAAATTTATCTCTTATTTTAATTGAGTGAGTGCTTGACTTTTACTTTTTGAGTCTGGCTTACTGCTCTTACTCATGAGAAATGACAAGTTTAAGCTAAGTCTTAGGGAGTCCAGGCAAATCCAGAGCCTTTATTAGGCAAAAGATGAAAAAAAAGCAAGGGCTTCCCTTTTGGAGAGTCATCATCTTGTCAAAATCAATACCAAGTAAAGAAAATGATGCATATTGGTAGTTAACATGTTGATTCTCCCACAGACATTATTCACTTCATCAAAGATCATGGTTGTATACTAAAATAACATTCAGCATGGAAGGCAAGGAACCAAATTTATCATGTTCTTATAGCCCCATGAATAAAATTTTATTTACATAAGTTCTATTAATTTTGTATTTAACATCACACCACATTATCAGAATTGACTACTACAGCTGGGACAGAGACAATATGACTAACAAAATCCAAGATTTTACTACCTGGACTATTTTAGAAAAAAGCAAAACCAAAACCAAAAAACATTTATTCATGAACTATGGGATCATTTCTACTATGGGTTCTTGGCAGAGGGTAGGGAAGAAACAGATCAGAGAGCACTGAAAAGAATAAGATGGGTGAAAGCAATGTTCATAAATACCTAAAAGAAAAGCCAAGACCTAGCTCTTAACCTTCCCACATGTGGTCTCCACTGTCTGGGAGAAGACATGAGAAACCCTGAGATAACTGGTATAGTCAACATTTTCCTGAGAAAATGCTCATTTCTATAGAAGATCAAAAACTGTGCCCAGCTGCTGAGAAGGATGCCATGCTGACAGGCAGCTGTTGTACACATGCTCCCATTTATGACAAAAGTCACACAGGCACTCTGTTTGTTGCAATCTTACAGCTCAGAACTCTCTTCAGTTGGAAAAGAAGGTTGAGTCAAAGAATCCTAATCTTCTCACCATACAGAGGAAAACTGAAGACTAAGGAGATCTCAAACGAACCAAATTAACACCCAGACATACAGCTTTGGGGATGAATAAATAGTATCTGAAGAGATGCTCAAACTTAAAAAGAAATCAGATTCTGTTTTTATCAATTATATAGAAGCCAGAGAATCATCTTGCAGATGTAATTCATGTCTGTGTGATAGTTAAAATGTTCCCTTTACACTCTAATATGAGGGTCTAAAACAAATAAGAAACCGAGCCACCCTTGGTTTCATTCTGTGAAAGGCACTCATATTTACAAAGAAAACATAAAATCTGTGGAAGAAGAAAGGCAACCAATAGGAATACAGTTAAAAATATTAATTTGCAAATTAATAAGCCAATACACTAATGAGGAACTGCTTTTTCCATGGGATGAATTTTCATGTAATAGCATAGTTTTACAACTGGGGCAGGATTGCTTTCCACATCCATCTTCTCCCTCTGTTTCTCAGTATTTTTGTCTCACATGCTTCTTAGTGGTTTCAAATCCTTATGATGCCCTGCACCCTTTAGTTGTGTTTACAGGCTCAGTGGTTCAGACTCCAACTCTTCACTTTCATCAGGACTTGCTGTGCTATATTCTATTCTCCAGAGGTTAAGAACAAAGTTAAAGCTCCCACCCATGGAAACCACAGACACATCCATGGAGAAGGCTTATCATCTGTGGAACAAGTATGAGTAAAATATCTATTTCCACAAAGTCCAAGATTTCATATTCTATGACACTCCTGACCAGAAAGGTCCATAAGCCACAGTATCCCACTTAGTGGCAATTGGAGAGTGTGTCAGAGAGCTGAGAGCTTCTATTTACTCATCTAGACATCTTTTCACAATATGAACCAAAAATCTTTAATGATGACTTTACGTGGATTGAAGGCACAGCACAGCATTGGTACAGTATGCACATGTCTCTGGGTTCAAAGCCCGGCACTTAAAACAACAAAACAAGATGATATGCAGAGTTCTGCATTGTGCAAGCTCACAGAGCATCTTAGTGCTTGTAAGGCTTAGAGGAAGAAGATGTGTTTGTCTGTGTTTAACATGTTATTGCTTGAAACTATTATGCTCAATCTTTATTTACTTTTGTTACTGAAATTTGTGTTTCTTCTCTAAATGTTTCTGAGACCAATGTGTCAGTCTATTCTGATCAGTTAGTTGATCTGGCCCAATGTGTTACATTATGCTACTTGTGTGAAAGAGAAAGGAAGAGGGACACACACACACACACACATAGAGAAAGAGAGAGAGAGAGAGAGAGAGAGAGAGAGAGAGAGAGAGAGAGAGAGAGAGAGAGAGAATAATAACCTCAGTATCTTTTCCATCTTTCCCAAAACATGCTCTAGGCCCTGAGTTTTCCAAATGTTTTAGAAATGCGGAGAATGCAATAAAAGAATTATACCGCCAAGAAAGCTTGAGCAACTGCATGAATTGCCTTTCCTCTGTCTCTTTGTCTCTCTTCATTTCTGTAAACTCAGTTATCATGTTAAGGTTGTGCCAAGCCTCATTGAACACAGTATACTTAACACAATTCCCAGAGTATCTACCATGAACTTTAGTGGACATATGTATTGTTGAACTATTTCTGTTTAAGAGATAACCCTGAAACTTAGTGGTTAAAAATGGTAACAAGTGTGAATTATTCTTGCTTTCTCCGGGGATCTAAATTTAACGTATGTTTAACTATAATACACAACAGGACCATAGTCATCTATAAACTTGATTGGGAGAGGAGACAAGCTTCCAAAGTGCAGTGGTTCCAAGTTGTTGGTGGCTATTGATAGAAAGCTTTGTCTTGAAAAAATGTTCACATAGGTCTTCCAAGAGAGTGTTTGAATCTTCATGATGTGGCAACTGATTCTTCAGAAAGGACACACACACACACACACACACACACACATACACACAGAGAGATAGATAGATGAGAGAGAGAAAGAGAGAAACCGAGAAACCCTTTTTGTGAATTAGTCTCAGAAGTCAAATATCAGTTTCACAACCTTCTGTTCATTTTACAAGTAAGGAGGTCCAGCCCACACTCAAGCGGACAGAGTTCTGCTTCACTCTTTAGAGGGAAGGGTGTTAACTAAATTGTGAATCTATTTTTAAAAGCCTTCACAGATCATAAAAATGTTGGGAATTTCATTGCAGTCTTTCTATTTTCTACGAGGATATTTTTCCTTATTGAAGATAGAATTCCTGGGCTGGAAAGATTGCTCAAAAGCAAAAATATAAGAGGGCAGAAATCCTATCTTAAATTGAGTCCTACAACTGAATGGTTACCCACTCAGTGTACAACACTACATCTGTGTGATAAGAAGTGATTCCATTTTCCTCTTTGTGTTTGACCACTGTACTTTTCCTTTAGATAACCACTTCTATACACTCCATTGTTCTTGGTGGGAACACCCATCATGTCTTTACCAGCATCACTTGTATAGGACCAGGTGGCCAATTGAAGGCTATTTTCATGTTCCTGGTGACTGTTTCTGTGATAGATATATAGCCTGACACAATAACAGATGCATATCACAGGAGGGAAAGGATTCCTACTGGATGAGAACAGAAAAATAAGAAAATAAGAGTCATCAGCTCTCAGTCATGAAGACCAACCTATTCATTTTTTAAATTCTAGTTTCTATGAAGTTATATTATACCAAAGGAACAATGCATTGCCCTGTTCCTTGTAACTCTAGAAATGCAGATTTTTATTTCCTGGAATAGGTGATGCCTACAAATCAGTTCACGGGCTTGGCATCTTCAGTGGATACCCTTTGCCATTACTATCATTGATCTTGACTTGTATGTTGTCAAATTCACATGGTGGAGCTATCATAAATAGGTTTTCAGTACCATAATTGATAGAAATGCTTGCTTATAAAATGTGTTCTTATTTAACATGGGAAAATACAGAATTATAGAAAGTCACAGTCTGAAAAGATCTCAAAGTCTTTGTGAATTAATATATTCCTATTCAAAATATGCATTCTTAGTGTATCTGGTAAAAAGAATACAATAGTATGTATTGTAATTCTTAATACAGAAAGTCTTTTCTGGAGAAATTACAAAGTAATAGAAAATAGGAGGCAATCTAGCTAAATACAACAAAATGTATTTTGTAAGTTTTGCATTCAGTTGTTTAAAAGATATGTCCCTTTTTAAAAAAGTTGTCTCGACCCAATTGCAGACACTTGGCATTTCAGATTCTAAGTTTGTAGTTATTTGATTTCATATATATATATACATACATATATATATATATATATATATATATATATATGTAAAAAGATATAGAGTGGCCTTCTTTACCTGTGGAAACAGAAGTTTCTAACCTTTGAACAGAATGAAACAGTTTTTTTAAGGTTTCTGCAAGCTGGTTGCTACAAAGTATTCCTTTACTGATTTTTAAGATGCTTTAATCAATAGTGTAAACCCTTCATAGCTAATTTAAGCACTCCCCTTATAATTGCTTTCTACTTTTTTTATTTCTTACAGAATTTACCTCTAATGTATCCATTTTTACCTGTGGTTGTAATTCTGGTTTCTGCATATAAGTTACTCAATGGTATAAATTTGGCCTACCTAGCAGCTGTTATCCTGAAAGAATGATGGCATTGTGTGATTCAGGGATGCTTTATGCATAATAACCAACTGCTGGAGAGATAGCTCAGTAGTTAAGAACATTGATGGCTCTTACAGGAGACTTGGGTTGCATTCCTAGCACCACATGATAGCTAGCTCATAATCCTGTACCTTCCATTCTAGGAAATTCAATTCCCTCTTCTGGTTTCCTTGGGCATCATGCATACACATGGTGCACCAACATAGATACAGGCAAAAAATCCACAGACTTAAAAAATAAAAACATACATGTGAAAATCAAGGGGGTTTGCCTACCTATCTTGCCATGGTTGCAAAACAAGTACAAAGAAGATAATAGAAATATAGAATTTCTGAATTCATATAAAAAAGTAAAGACTTTTAAAGTTTTTCAATTTAAGATTTAGCTTTATGATATGAATATAAATGTAAAATTTGAAGAATAAGAATTGTATTGAGAAAATGTACAAAATCTTTTTGAGGTACTCCATGTCTTGCAAGCGAAGAAAACTATGATTTTTCTGCCTCAGAATCTTTATTCATATAAAGTGCAGAGATGGTTACAAAGATGACAGCTAGATTTGAAAGGGGTACAACAGTGGCGTGATTGTGGGTTTGGGCTGAGATTAGATTGTGTTAGCTGTCAAAAATGTGTAATGTATATTCTTCATACTGTAGGTGGGAAGATGTCTTCAGAGAAATGTGAACAAGGGTGTGGCATGAAAAACTCTTTGGCTGGCTCAAATATGGGAGAAACTGATTACAGTGAAAGACAGAAAATAAACAAGCTCGTAAGCAGGCTTCTAAAATGATCATCCTGAAATGTCATAGTAGTCACATATCATACCATGGGAGATTGTTAATACCTATTCCTATGACTAAGCCTACAGTTAAAATATGTTAAACTGTTTTATTGTTTAATCATTAGGTCAAGTTCATTTAGAGACATCTGTGGGCATTTATGCTGCTTTTTGTCTGGTGATAATAGTTCAAAGTTCTACACATGAATCAAGATTTCAATGTTAATTCTGAATGCTTTGCTTCCACTCAGCCCCTCCTGGTATCTTACATTATCCAAATTTCATGATCAGAGACTAAGATGCTGGAAATGGGAAACACTGGAAGTTGGAGAATTTGGGAACTTAAAGTATAAAGGCTTTTGCTCTTAAGCTATTAATCTTTAGGCTGGTAAATTTGACAATGAGATTTTCCTTCTAAGGAATGTTTATAGTTTTTTAGTTAGGATAGTGACAAATATTAAAATTTGATGATACAAATCAAGAATGTTAGCAATAATTCAACACAGTATCTAAGGGGTACAAAGGTGACACATTTTTATCATAGGCTTTTTTCTATTTTATTTAGGAGACAATGATCTTTTATTCAGCCTCAAGCAATGATAACTAAAAGGAGTTTAAAGAAAAATGGATGGAGGAGGGAAGAGAGTCTTTTCTGAGGGAGAGAAATAGAATAAATAGTTATGGAAAGACAGGAGTGGGAGTATTAAATGGAGAGAAGTACAGATGAAAGGGATAAGAGGGAATATGAAGAAGGACAACTAACACTAAGGGATATTTGGTGGGTCATATGGATACCTTTCACTTAGAAGCCTCTTAAAATACATACTTATATGAAAGGAATATAAATCGAGTAATAAAAAATGGAGGTATGAATGACATAAGCAGGTGTCTTTACACAATACGTGAAAACTCCAGTGCCAGCAATGGGCTACATCTAGTTGATTGCTGACCAAGGCGGCCACATGGGAACTCCCAAGCATCTCAGGCTATTGTTGAGGCTGTTGATTGCTCTCCACAAACTTCTGATTGCCATAGATAATAGCAACCTCATTGACCATGGAGAAATAAAGATGGAGACTGGCTAGAGCCTTCACCCATACTGTCTAGTGTTCATTTGTTGTGTAAGGTACTTTTCGTATTAAGAGAAGAGAAAGATGAACACCAACCCAGCTACAAGCTATGATCTGTGACCTGCCTTAAGTATACTAGTGCAATAGTGGCCCAAATGTTATAGGAGTAACCAATCACACACAGATTGTACTTAAGGTCCACTCCACCAGATGGAACTCTAGTTTCCCTCCATCTCACCATACCTACATATTTCTATAGATTCTATTTTTCTTCACAGGGGCTCCCTTCCTTGAGTCATCTTTCTTAATATTCCTTTGGGTGATTATTACATGAAGCCGAATAAAAGATCATTGTTTCCTAAATAAACTAGAAAGGAGCCTATGTTCAAAATGGCTTTTGTGACCATTAATATTAGGCTGGATAGACCATGGGCTCAGGGAAAATGCAAATACTACTGTGCTAAAAAAATGATTCCCAACAATATTGTATTAAACCTGAATATGTTGGCCTTGCTTATCCATCATTAGAAAAGCTTCTTGCAGTAGATGAAAACACACAACCGGACAATGTGCATAGAGTAAGAAGTTTTGGAACACTCAATCCTAAATGGATGTTTTTAACCAACCTCATTCCTCAGGACTCAGAGAACTCTGCTGGAGTGGAGGCAGAATGATTGCAAGAGTCAGAAGAGGTGGAAACACTTTTTTTTCTACATATAACAGGACTGATGCACATGCAAACTCACAGAGATTATAGCCACGTACATATTGTCTGCACTTTTTCAAGCCTGATGGGATCCCAACACTGCAAAGTGGAAGTATGCATAGGCCCCCAATCTAACCAGGAATCTATAGGCAATTTATACTCATTTACAAAGAAAAAAATAGTTTTCTCCAATGGATTCTCATTAGATGTATTAGCCATACTTCAGGGTAGGCACAGTGTCCAGCAATACATGGTAAACACAAAATGAACCCAATGGTGTTTTTTAGACCTTTTGTCTTATGTCTCATATTACTCATATTACTCTGTTTGGGGAATTTTGTCTTCTGGGTGTTTTATTTTGGTGTGTGTGTGTGTGTGTGTGTGTGTGTGTGTGTGTGTGTGTGTGTGTGCACATGTGTGTGTGTGTGTGTGCTACATATGTTTCTTGTGCCCTTTCTTCCTTTCTTCCTTCTTTCCTTCCTTGCTTGCTCTTGTTTTTTTTTCTTTCTAAAGAGAAGTAAACGTCATGGAGTTAGGTAGGTGTTGAGGTGAGAAGGATCTTCAAGGAGATAGAGAAAACAGTGATTATAATATATCGTTTTAAACCTCTTTTAATAAAATAAAAGAAAATAGCATGATTATTGGAAAAGACAATGGCTGTGACTTTGAGTCACAGTGCACTGAGCTCTGTATTTCAATGGGAAGGGAAGCTTTAGAAAAACAAGTGATGAAGGATTCACTTAAAGATTGATTACTAGCTCTCAGGATCTTCTGGCTCTCATCAGTGAAAGCTAAAAGAAAAGGAATCTGAAAAATTCAGGAAAGATTCAGGCTTCACACTTGTACTCAGAATCACTGAACTCTTATCTCCTGAGAATAAAGAGCTTTAGATTTCAGGGCTGAAAGGGATGAGGGTGTGTGCGTTTGTGTGTGTGTGTGTGTGTGTGTGTGTGTGTGTGTGTGTGTGTGTGTGTGTGTGTGTGTGTGTGTATGCGTGCATGTGTGTGTGTGTAGTATTTGCTGTTAGTTGGCAAGTTACTGACTTTTGATGAGAGAAAACCAAAATCGTTTCAAATTATATGTCACAGACCTCAATTGCCCTGCATAACTGTTTTCCAGCTGGGCGAGTGTCTTTCTTGATTCCTGTTTATGCTTTCAGTCCAGCTAGGGAAAATGAAACGGATCCTTTTCAGCTATCCTCCTGTCTTTGGGTCTTGTGAACTTAGTGGCTTGTTCACAGTGTGCTAACACAAGTCAACTAGTTTTTCTGCTGGAAAACTCTATAGCAGGCCTCCATCTCAAATCTGTGTACCTCAGCACCCACAGGCATTTTGAAGGAGCATAGATTTTACAACGGCAGCTTGAATGCAGCTGTGTCTTTTCCAATCTAAGTCCAAGAGACAAAATTCAACATGAGATTTTTAGACATTCCAAGGCCCATCTGCCATGTAACCCACTTATCTTTGTGGCTGCAAGTTTTTTATTGATCCAAAATGGTAAGGGGTGGGGGGAGGCAACAAAGGGGAAAATGCAGGGGGAGAGAGAAGCCATAAATCCATTCTTTTGTTGTTCATCCAGCAGCATCTGCGAGCAATTGTCACAATTACTAGTCAAACTGTATTTGACTTTTTGCCAACATGAATTTTCCAAAAACCCAATGTAAACAAACTCTGCAAGTACTTCCTCATTTGCCAAGCCAGTAATTATTTACTTTGTTTGGGCCTAGCATTAATGTCAGTTCAGCTTTACAGTCTGTAATGTGTTTGTTAATGAAACTGTGAGGTCTAAAGCTACATATTAACCTTGCCACCCTTCAATTTTGAGCTCAATAAAGTTGCACCATGGTTTTGTAAACTAGTGTTGGGGGACAGGCAAATGATTAATTATATTTTTTCCCTTTTCTTTTATCGAAGCAAATTGTTAATCTTTAAACCTGCCTTGCATTTTAAAGTTAACAAATTGAAATCCAGCATCTGAAAGATATGATATGTAGACAAGTTGCCTAGACTATTTGGATACTATGTTTGGAAGTTGCCTGCAGTGGGGCTTGCATTGATGTGTGATAACCTTGAAGGCTCTGTGTGCAAATTGGATAGCTTGGGAAATACCTTAAGGAACTGGGAAGTCTCTGTTGGATAGTAAAGCAATAGAATGCATGGTCAGAATCTAGAATTCACTTTGCAGAAAATAAATCAATGCCAGGTGACTTGCGGACTTCTGAGGAGTTTAGCTGAAAGGACAGTTCCTGCTCGGGGTGAGGAGGTAGAAATGGTGGAGGAGGGGACCAGCAAGCTTAAGAATATATTTTTCTTGAGCACATTGCAATTTGCTGCAATCTCTGGTCCATGAAATATGTACTGTGCACTGACTATGGCCAGATCAAAGTCCAGTTCTCATGGAACATAGGTACTGAAGGAGAATGGGAAGGAGAATAATCAAGGAACACACGTTCAATTTAGTTCCAGAAAAGAATGAGTCTGAGATAGAAGGCTAAGACATGTGGTTATAGGTGAAGCCACATTCGTTTGGGTGACCAAAGAAGGCCTCTTTGAAAGATAAACACATGAACTAAGACCTAAATAGTGTGCAGAGCTGCTATAAGAATGCATGGCTCGTGTTTTCCAGAGAACAGGAACAGCTCTTTGCTGTTCATGAAGAGGAAGATATGCTAGTATACCCTGTGAGCCTGGAGGGCAAGTGGGCAGGTGAGTGGGGAGCCATGAAATTGCTAAGTAGGAGAGTATGAATGTGTGTGTTCCCCAAAGGATGTTGGGTATAAAAGAAGAGAGAGAGAGAGAGAGAGAGAGAGAGAGAGAGAGAGAGAGAGAGGATGGGCTTTAGAGCCACACCTTTCAGGAACAGGGAATCCTCTGAGCATTAATAAGGTCTTGAAGTCTTGATTTGATTAGGCTAGGAAGGAGAATATATGTTGAAAATTCCCTGAAAAAAATGTCACTTTTGATAAATATCTTCATGACTTCCTCTTCTGGCGTAGTATTTGGAAGCTTAAACATCTTGGAAGCTCTTTAGAACTCTGAGAGACATGAAATGTAGGTCTGGACTGTGGAGTTGTGACTGACTGACCTGGTTTGGAAACTGACTCTTGGCAGCAGGTCTACTTTACCTGATACATCACTGTAGTGGTAGGATGGTAGGTGACTATTCTCTCCTTTACCTCCAGGGAAGGCATGAGTACCCTCCACTACTAAAGGGATCATTTTGTTTAACATCAGAAACTGATGATTGTGTTTGATTATGTAGTTCTAAGCTCAGAATGGTTGTTTTATGCAAAAATCAATATGAATTATGGAGAGAATCTAGCCTTTTAGTTACACAGTGTAAGAATTTTATAGTTAGCTACAGTAAGGAAGGAAACCACAGAAGGCAATTTCAAGAAATCTTTCAGGAATTCTTTTTCTGGGGAAACACTTTACACTTAACCATAGGAGCTGATGAAAAAAAGTGCACACATTGGACATTCTCAAAATAAATGGTGAGAAGGAAAATGTAAAGAATCTTATGAAAAATGTCAATTCCTTATGATAAATTGTATTTTAACTGTCTTGTATGCCTGGAGTCCTTACATTTGCATCTTGTGGCTCTTACTTAACATATTTATTTTGAGGTAATCTTAGCTTATGAGCTAAAATTTTCAACTTGTCATACCAAAAATATTTTTTAAAACAACAATTCTCCAACCCTGATATACATGAATCATGAGCAGATCCTCAATGAGTGAATAATTGGATTGGGTTCCGAGCTTAAAGATGAAGGGAAAAAACATGTGCCCCACATAAGCATTTGATGTTCTTAGTCTTATGTGTGGATGTTCTGTGCCTGGAGTGCAGGCGGTATTTGTTTACAGTGATTTGTGTTATCTGGAGGGGCATTTTATTTGAGCTGGTACCCTGAATCCAAGCCAGAACATCTGTGTGCAAGGGTCTGCTCTCAAGCTGGTCCAATGATGTGGATTTTGGAGGCCTTCCTGTCAAAGAGGAGGTTGGTGTAAGCACACAGTCCATAGAGGGAGAATGATAAAAGAAGACAATGACATGACTGACATGATATGGGGGCAATGCACCAGCTGTTGCCTTTATAGGGCCAGAAAGGACTCTCTCTTCCAGCAACATTTGTTGAGATATAAACCTAAAATTTGTAAACTCCCTGGATTTGGGAGTAATCATAAGCAAGTTTTCCCAAGGCCTTTGTTTCTTAAGCAAACTCTGAAAATCCTTAGCAACAGCTGAGTTCTTCGAAAGAATCAACCTTTGTGATAATGATAACATGAATATATACAAAGCTGTTTCGTATGACTTTTGCCTAGGAGTTTGGACAGTTGCTGCATGAAAGAGTGAAGTGGGCTTCCATGACACTGAGCCTGTGAACTACACATTTTCATGCGTAGAGATGAACTATGCTACCCAGAGGCATAGGTAATGCTCAAGGCATCTCCAGTTTCTTTCTTGTTCTGTCCTCTAAATCTTCTCCAACCATTGTTTGCAGAAAAGTTCTCTTCTAATTCTGTGATGACAATCAAGGCTGAAACTAAACTCAGCAGATTGTGAAGCTGAACAATAAATGAATGTTGAGTTCTTGTGAAAATTTACTTCATGTTGACAACTGTGAATTTTTTAAAAATATTTTAATTTGAAATACTTACCATCTTTGTAAAGTGAGAAAAATAAAAAGGGAGAAAGTTAAAATAATCTAAGAAAGAAAAACAGAGTTAATGTTAAAATCTAACAAAAAGGTGTGGTGTGTTTGTTTTAAAAATGCCACATAGAAACTAGTGTGTCTATTATAAGAGAAGCAGTAAAGATAAAAATTAAAACTGACAAACTGGGGAGATGGTTTCATTGGTAAAGTGTTGGCTAAGCAAGCATGAGATACCACTCAAAAAATCTGAGCACACTGCACCTGGAAAGATGGCTCAGCCGTTGAAAGCACTTGCTCTTCCTCCAAAGGACTCAGGTTTGAAGTTGCTCACAACCATCTGCAATTTCATTTCCAAGAGAGTCAATGACCTCCTCTAGTCTCTGGGCACCACATACATGTGGTACACAGACACGCATTCAGGAGAAGCATTCATACACATAAAATAAAATAATTTAAAGAAATACTTAGCATGAAAGCCTAGTAGCATTCATCTGTAATGCTAATACTGGGGATTCAGACAGTAGAATTCCTGGGCTCACTGGCCCACTGGTTTAGCTGAATTGATGAGTCCCAGATTTAAAGAACCTGTCTCCAAAAAGAAAGTAGAGGCACTAGAGTAAGACACTCCTCATTGACCTCTGGACTATACATTTATGAGCATATGCACCTGTATGCATACATGCACATACAAAACATGCTCACATATGTAACATGAATAAATAAATGACCCAGAGACTGATACTGGGATTCAAACTTCAAGCTGAATATCAGAAAAGCAAAGCAGCTGGCCACTAGCATCTTACCTCTACCTCAGTCTGACTAGGCCGATCCTGTCTCCAAGAGTCTTTTTACTTATAGGTTTTGAGTTACAAACGAAGCAAAAAACAAATAAAACCCCAGTTGTTTGTAGTATACTAGTGAGTGATTCAATGTGCTAAACAAAAATATTTTTTGATTTATTGGCTGATAAATTAATTTATTTTGAAACATATGAGAAATGCCAGTTGAGAACAATCAGATAAGTTTAAATTATAGCTCATATGTAACATGTGCTCACATATGTGGACACATTGACTCTGCCATGTATATTCTTATAGGCTGACTTGAGTTTAAAGTCAGTACATCAGATCATCAGATTCAGTCTGGAAGATTCATAGCCTTGCTATCACATGCCCTATGGTTTTACTATAGCTTTGTTTTTACCATCATCATGAAAGCGGACTTAGTTTTATCTTCTCTACAGCCCCAAAATCCAACTTTAGTGAAAAACATGAAAGCCTTGAAGACAAAGGACTTAAAATGAAGATTGCAGTGTTGGTCTGGGAGGCAGTAGCATCATGGGATTTCCAACATAAAGCATATTTTTGAAAAAGAAGCAAACAGTTTCCAGTTCCGAGAAAATTCACTTTGAATAGTATGATCTGCTAAACAGATAGAATTCAAGTATAAGATACCATTTACTGGGCTCTTAATTTGGAATAATTAAGAGTCTGTGTGTCAGGAGCCTTTCATACAGTCTATCATTTAATACTCTTAATCATGGGGGTGACATATATGACAAAATGCTGAGATAGAGAAATATAAATTTCATGGGGATAATGATTTTTTGTCTTACTTTGTTCCTTGTTTGTGTTTTTGGTACCTAGAATGATGTCTGACACCAGAGTAGAGTTTATCAAGAGTGAAAAGACCACACTACAAGTATCAGGGAAATCAGAAGGATAAGGTATTTATCTGTATTAGACTATATGTCATTAGTGTAATGAAAAACTGAAGCCTATCCAGCCAGGTTTGCTTTGCTAAATAAATGGATTTATTCAGTTAATTGTGTTAGAGGCCACAAGTATTAAACAACTTGGCATAGGCTCAGTTGAGCATCCCTGATCGTTGCCTACAGATAGCAATGGTGGGAACATGTGCATGTTGGCAGGTAGGGTCATATTATTGAACATGAAGCCTGAGAGAGACTGGGTTCACACAAGCCCTTCTGAGGACCTGGTCCTCTTTGAAAGGAGGACCTTATTTGGATGACCTGTTCAAAGTATAACTCCCATCATTACACTGAGAATTCAGCTCACACCTGAACCATTTGAAAAAAAAAAAAAAAACATCCAAAACACTGCACTGTTTTCAAGGTCTTAAAAGAGAATATCTCACTTATAAGACCTAGACTAGCCAGAAATTGCATCAGATTATTTGAGTATAAGCCAGCCTTCAGTGAAGCTATAAAGAAGGAAAATAAGCTATAAAGATGAGCAGAAGATTTTGTGTGATCTAAGCATCATGGAGACAAAAAAAAACAGTAACCAACCAAACAAACAAACAATGAGTCAACCAATAAACCAGTCAACCAACAAACCAGTCTACCAACCAAACAACCAACCACCTAGCCAGCCAACCAGCTATCCAGCCAACCAACCAACCAACCAAACAATTAACCAACCAAACAACCAATCAACAAACCAACCATTGAACCAATTAACCAAACAAATAAGTAAGTAAACAAATGCAACAACAACAAACAAAATATCCCTAAAACCAAAAGAGAAGGGCAATGTATGACCTGGTGGCAATCAGAGTTGAATGAAGATTTTCTTTTTACCTTTCTTTTTTTTCTTTTTTATTTTTTTATTCATCTATTCATTTTACATCCCAGCTGCATTTTTCCCTCCCTGCCCACCCCCATCCCATTCTCTCCTGTCTGCATCCAGGAAAGGGCCGATCTCCCATGATTATCAACAAAACATGGCATATCAAGTTACAGAAAGACTAAGCACTTCCCCATGTATTAAGGCTGGGCAATGTGACCAAGTATTAGGAGTAGGGTTCCAAAAGCCAGTAAAAGACATGAGACAGCCCCTGTTACCATTGTTAGGAGTGCCAAAGAGGACAAAACTTCAGAACTGTAATATATGCAGAGGGCCTAGGTCAGTCCCATGTAGGTTCCCTGGTTGTGAGTTTAGTTTCTGTGAGCCCCTATGAGCCCAAGTTAGTTGATTATGGGAACCTTCCCGTGGAGTCCTTGACCCATCTGTCTCCTACACTCCTTTGTTCTCCTCCTTTTTCTCCTCCTTTTTTTCTTCTTTATGATTCTGAACTCTGCCTAATATTTGGCTGTGAGTCTCTAAATCTGCCTCTGTTAATTTCTGGGTGATGTCTCTTTAATGACAGTTGGGTCAAGTACCAATTGGGCCACAGGAGACTGCAAGTTCAGGCTCTTATCTACTACTGCTAGGAGTCTAAGTTGGGATACTCCCCTAGACTCCTGAGAGATTCCCCTTCACCAGGCTTACAGCTGGCCCACAAATGCTCCCTTACTCCTTCTCAGCACTTTCCTCCTCGGGGTACCCTCACCTCCAACCTGATTTCTCATGTACCCATCCCCACTAGCCCTCATTACACTCACAAATCTTTTCTATTTTCCCTTCCCAGGGAAATTTGGGTATCCTCCTCCTTGTTACTTAGTCTCTCTGGGTCTGTGAGTTGTAGCATAGTTAGCCTTTATTTCACAGCTAATGTCCACTTGCACAGGAAAGCAAATGCACACACATACAGGTGCATACACACACACAGGCACATATGAACACAACCACGCTAGGGCCAGAAAGAGCCCAGAGAAGGAATTGTGCCTAACTGTAACAAACATTCAAAGTAAGACCCTAAAGAAATGGGTATGAATAAAACTTGATGCTAAATAGAATTTTCAGATTGTGTGTCCCCCATATTAGGGCACAAACTACAATCAGCTTCACATTCTGATGGTGACAGTGTACATCAGTACACCTAAAGAAGCCTGTCAGGTACACATCACAAAAGCCACAAAATGTGGTGGATGCTGTCTCAGCAGTTTACTCCTAAAAATATAGAATTACCAAGGTATCTAAAAACATGATATTATTCAGTAAAGTATAATAATCCATCCAACTTATTGTCTTTCTCCCTAATACAGAACCATAAAATGGCATGAAAATAAACAGGCATGAAAAAACACTGGTTTTAGAGTGAGGGAAATGGTTCAGACAATAAAGTTCTTGCTACACAAGTGTAAGCACCTGAATGTGGTACATGGTTTAGTCTCATGCCTCTGGAATCCCTACTGGAGCAAGGTGGAAGCAGGAGGCTCCCTGGTGATTGCTGCCTTAAGTCTAGCATGATGGGCGAGTTCCAGGTGAGCTGTTGGTTTAGTGGGAGATCCTACTCAAAAAATGAGATGGTGAGAGATTAAAGAACACATCTTATGTCAACTTCTGTGTTCTATACATACAAAGGAATGATTATAAAAAGTAGACTTTTAGGGGTAGCAAGAGGACTTACCCAGTAAAGACTCTTGCCACCAAGCCTACTGGCCAGAGGGCCAGAGGGAGAGAACCAACAGTTGTCTTCTGGCTTCTAGACACATTTCTACCACTCATATGCCCCCTCATTCACTTACTCATTCAATAAACAAATAAATAAATACTTTTAAAGGCAGATAACACAGTAGTTTTTCTACAAGATTATTTTGTCCATGAAAGCACTTTATCTGTACTGATATGTACATCCTCACAAAAAAAAAAAAAAAAAAAAAACCTCAGGATTTTTTTTACCATGAGTTTTCACCTTGCTTCCTCAAGGCCCATGGTTCCCACTGAAGTTGCCAGCACAGTGGACCCAAACTGTGAAGATGAGAGCAGAATATCCTGCCATTTGTCAGGTATTTAAACTACACATCAGATCTGGTGCCATCAATTTTACAGTTCAAGAAATGGGAAAAAATATAAACCAAAAATTGTAAGAAACAATTCAAATAGTACAAGGTTTGAAAGCTGAAATAGAGACAAAACAAAACAAAACAAAAACAGTCTGAGGGAATGCTGGAGTTAGAAAAACTGGGTAAGTGATCAGGAACTACAGATGCAAGCATAACCAACAGAATACAAGAAGAGAGTCTCTCAGGGGTTGAAGATACACTAGTTGAGATAGATGCATTGACAAAAGAAAATCTTAAGTCAAACAAATCCCTAACACAAAATATCTAGGGAACATGATAGGTATAGAAGAAGTTGAAGATACCTAACTCAAAGGTGCTGAAAACATATTCAACAAAATAATAGAAGAAAACTTTCCCAACCTAAAGAATGGCATGCCAATGAAAGTAAAAGAAGCTTCCAGGACACCAAATAGAGTGGACAAAAAAATAAAGTCCCCTCATCAAATAATATTCAAAACACTAAACATGCATAATAAAGAAAGAATATTAATAACAACAAAAGAAAAAGGAAAAGGCCAAGTAACATATAAAGGCAAACCTATCAGAATTACACCTGATTTCTCCATGGAAACTCTGAAGGCCAGAAGGTCCTAGATGGATATTCTACCAACACTAAGAGACTATGGATGCCAGCCATGACTACTATTCTCAGCAAAACTTTCAATCACTATAGATGAAAAAACCAAGATATACCATGACAAAACCAGATTTAAATAATACTTATCAATTAATCCAGCCCTATAGAAATTTCTGGAAGGAAAACTTCAACCCAAGGAAGTTAACTATACCCACAAAAACACAGGCAATAGATTATACTACTTTACCAACAGCCAAAAGAAAATGGGGGAAAATCCACACACAATACCACCACCATCAACCAATACAAAACAACAAGAATTAACAATCAATGGTCATTAATACTCCTCAATATAAATGGCCTTAACTCGCATATAAATAGACACAGGCTAAGAGTCTGCTGCATATAAGAAACCCACCTCAACTTCAAAAACATTACCTCAGAGTAAAGGATTAGGAAAAGGGTTTCCAATCAAATAGACTAAAGAAATAAGCAGCTATAGAAATTCTAATATCTAACAAACTAGACTTCAAACTAAAATCAATCAAAAGAGATGAAGAAGTAATTTTTATTTACCACAGGAGAAATCCATTAAGATGAAGTCTCAATTCTGAACATCTATGCACCAATTACAAAGGCATCCACATTCATAAAAGAAACATTACAAAACTCAAACCACACATAAAACCTCACATACTTATAGTGAGAGATTTCAATGCCCCACTCTCAACACTAGACAGGACCCCCAGACAGAAACTTAACAAAGAAACAAAGGAACTAACAGAAGTTATGAGCCAATTGGGTTTAACAGACATTTATAGAACATCCCATCTGAACACAAAGAATATATCTTCTCCTCAACACCACATGGAACCTTCTCTAAAAAACTCACTATATACTTGGCAATATAGCAAACCACAATAGGTACCAAAAAAAAATGGAGCAACCCCCTGTATCTTATCAGACCACCATGCTTTAAAGTAAGAATTCAACAACAATGCAAATTGTAGAAACCCTCAATGGAAATTGGGCAATGCACAATTGCACAAATCCTGCGTCAAGGAAGAAATAAAGAAAGAAATTAAAGACTTTCTAAAATTCAATGACAATGAAGACACAACATACCCAAACTTATGGGACACTTTAGAACAGTGCTAAGAGGAAAGTTCATAGCACTAAGTGCCCACATGAAGAAACTGTAAAAATCATCACACTACAAGATTAACAACAAAACTGAAACTCTAGAACAAAAAGAAGCAAATTTACCTTGGAGAAGTAAACACCAGGAAATAATCAAATTGAGGGCTGAAATCAATAAAGTAGAAACAAAGAAAATAATTCAAAGAATCAATATAACAAAGAGTTGGTTCTTTGAGAAAATCAACATGATAGAAAAACATTTATCCAAACTAATCAAAAGGCAAAGAGAGAGAGAGAACATGCAAATTAACAAAATCAGAAGTGAAAAGGGAGACATAACCATGGGCACCTAGGAAATCCAGAAAATCTTCAGGTCATACTTTGAAAACCTGTACTCCATAAAATTCAAAAATTTTCAAAAATGGACAATTTTCTGGATAGATATCACTTACCAAATTTAAATCAAGAACAGATAATAATAGACCTATAACCCCTAAAGAAATAGAACCAGTCATCAAAAGTCTCCCAACCACAAAAGCCCAGGGCAAGATTACTTCAGAACAGAATTCTACCAGAAGTTCCAAGAAGAGCTAAACCAACACAACAGAAGCAGAAGGGTCATTGCTAAACTCTATCTACAAGGCTATAATTATCTTGGTACCCAAGCCACACAAAGTCACAACTAAGAAAGAGAACATTCTTCCACTGTTGGGAGCGCAAACTTGTACAGCCTCTTTGGAAATCAGTATGGCAGTTCCTCAAGAAAATGGCAAAAAGTCTACCACAAGTTCCAGCAATTCTACTCTTAGGCATATACCCAAAATACATGCATTCATTCAACAAAGACATATGTTCAACTATGTTCATAGCAGCATTATTTGCAATAACCAGAACCTGGAAGCAACCTAAATGTCCCTTGCCTGAAGAATAGATGGAGAAAGTGTGACACATTTACACAATGGAGTACTACTCATTGGAAAAACAAAAACAAAAAACAAACAAACAAAACCCAAAAAACAAAACAAAAACAATGGAATCTTGAAATTCATAGGCAAATAGATGGAACTAGAAGCAACCTTCCTGAGTGAGATATCCCAGTCACAAAAAAGACAAACAAGGTATGTACTTACTCATATATGGATTTCTGACATAGTAGAAAGGATTACCAGCCTACAATCCACACAGCCAGAAAAAAGAAGGGAAAAGGAACAAAGTCTTCTGAGCAAATTGGGAGCATGGAAGCATGGGGGGGGGGGTAGGGGAGAAGCGGTTAGGAGAAAGAGAAGAGGAGAAAAGTAGGGGGGGAGGAGGACATGAGGGAGCAGGAAGATTGAGTCAGGGCAAGAATAGAGGAGAGCAAGAAAAGAGATACCATAATAAAGGGAAATCTGGCACTAGGGAAATGTTCTAAGATCTACAAGGATGACCCCAATTAACAATCTAAACAATAGTGGAGGGGCTACCTTAAATGCCCCTCCCTAATGATAAGATTTATGACTACTTTATATTCCATCCTAGAGCCTTTATCCAATAGCTGATGGAAGCAGAAGCGGATACCCACAGCTAAACACTGAGCCAAACTCCTGTAATCCAGTTGCAGAGATGGAGCAGTGAGGATCAAAAGGGTCAAGACCAGGCTGGAGAAATCCATAGAAACTGCTGACATGAACAAGGGGGAGCTCATGGACCCTAGTCTGATAGCTGGAAAACCATAATAGGGCCGAAAGACCCAGAAGGTGAGTATTAGTTAGGAGGACTGGCAGTATTTGGGGCCTCTTGTAATATATCAGAATATACATAGTATATGAATAGACTTTGGGAGTCCATTCCATGTAGAGGGATAGTCTTTCAGTCTAGGCACAATGGGGATGGCCTAAGCACAGATCCAAATCATATGAGAGACTTTGAAAATTCCCCCATGGAAATCTTCGCTCTCCTTGGGGAGCAGAAATGTGGGGGGATGGGGTGGGGTGAACAGGGGAGGAGGTGAGAGAGAGGGAATTGGTATTGACATATAAAACAAGCTTGTTTCAATTTTAATTTTAAAGAAAAGGGAAAAAAAAGCAAAAGTATCCCTATGCTAAGCTTGTAATTGTGTTATTTATTGGTTTTAGAATTAACATCTGATAATGTCATAGTTTCTTTCTTTAAACATAGTATTTATTTTCCAGGAAACTTTTGTGTCCTTCTAAAATTTCACCATTTTCCTATTAATGCCTTAGAACATTTTCTTTTAAATGTTTCACTTTTGTGTAGTTGACATTGTCGATATGTTTTCCCCATATATTAGAGTAATTAATTATTGATTATACAAAAAGGAGTGTTCCTGATTTCTATGTATTCTGTTTCAAACAGTCCTGTTAATGAAACCATATTAGTTCGAACCTATAATGTGCCAAGAGGTTCCAGTTACCTTAGCAATCTGAATGACCTTTGACCTAAATACTTCAGGATGACAGGTTATAGATGAGCCACAAGTTGTATAACACCATTGTGTGCTTCACTTTCCAAAGTTGTTAAGTAGAGGTCACTGGGTACTGGGGACTTATGAACATTTATTGTGCCAATTCTGTTGAAGTTTAGATTATTTACTGTAAATATTAGACTTTGAAACTTTGACTGACCATCTTGAAAAGAATTCTAGAGTGTGGATTGTTATAACAGCATGTATAGAAAATTAGCTGTCTAATGGGCAGTGATTAGCCCTTCACAGAATCACAGAGGATATCAACCATTAGGTAAATTAACAAGCTATTTGGTGGGCATGGACTGCCTAGCACAGAGTTATCTACTATGGCGCTATTGGCATGAGACAGATGTTTCGGGTAACATTTAAGAAGCCTTTAGCCAGGAAATGAAGATTTTAGTTGCTACTACTCAGTTGATGATGTATTTTGCATTTAGAGACACTTGTTTGCATAATTGGATACTCTAATTATCAGATCATGGTACATGGGAGAAAGAGAGGAGAGTTGTAGTAAACTCACAAATACAGAAGGAAAAGGGTGGAGTTAACTTGGATATGTGAAGCAGTGTGAGAATCAAATTCAACACACACACACACACACACACACACACAAATTGTTAAAGCTTTGCACATCTTTACTATGGAGAAATTATGTCCAACAAAGTCAAAATGGAGATCTAAACTCAGCACTTCTGTCATATCTAATATATATTTAGAAAAAGAGAAGTCTATGAATTAAGTAGGTCTATCATATTACCATATTTTGAGCCCAGTAAATTATGTTATCTTGTAGCATATGTACTTCTGTATCTTTCAAGGTTCCAAGCAATAAAAAAGGATTCTGTAATATTTGTACAGAGATGACATTTATTAAAAGGATATTGGAGCATGCTAATCTGCTTTGTTTACAAATGTCGTAGCTCAGACTGTTGAGATGACTCAGTGATTAAAGTGCTTGCCTCCCAGGTGTGAGGACATCAGTTCAAGTCCTCAGAACCTAGGTCAGTTCCAGGAGGCTTGCTCACAATTCCCCTTTCAGAAGGTGGAGATAAGGGATCCTCAGAGGAATCTGGATAGCTAGACTAGCTGAATCAATTGCTCTGGGTTCAAGTGGGAGACCTTACCTCAATATATAAGATGGAGAACAATTGAGGAAGACACTCAGATATCAACTTCCTACAGACACCCACACCTAAACCCCCCCCACACACACACACACATGGACACAAAGACATGTAGGGCCCTGAACTGACTTTGAACTACTAGGTATGATGAAAAAACATAAAGATATTTTAGATTTTTACTGAATCAAACTACATACCTCTCATTGTACGGTGGTTAGAAAAAGCTTCCTTGGTTAATTAGGAATATTCACCTGGTCAGCATCGTAGCCCTTAATATTGGCCACTTCCTTTTTGACACAAGGAATTTGAGGAACATATTAAATATGTGGAGCAGACTATGGGATTTGTGAAACAGTGAAAGTGTACAAAGGCACAAAACCCCTAACACATAGACTGAAAGCCAACTGGTATGTCTTGTCTTGAAATAGACACAAAGCTCATATGTAGCCTTGTCAGCTGTTTTTACAAACTTGAAAGACTCTATGCTTGGGGTTGGTAGTGGTGACAGGTGGTCTCAGCAGGTGAAGGTGGTTACCATGGAGTCATGAAAACCTGAGCTTGGTGGAAGAGGACTGACGGCATAGAGTTGCCTTTTAACCTGTAATATATTCTGTGGCATGAATATCCTTACACATATTATGATTGTACAAAAACACAGCAGAGTAATAAAGAGTTTTTTAATCCATGCATCAACTCTTTTCTGCTTTCCTGGTCACCTACTTCACATTCTTCTAGGATGTCATCTTTTTATCTACTTGGTTACAAAAATTTTTCGTAGGCCTATAGGTGAGAACTTGCACAAAATGAAAATATTCTCATTTTTGGGTTCTTTCCTGAGAGCTATTTCTCAAATCTATTGGTTCCAAGTGGTCACTTTTAGTCTAGTCATGAGGAATGCTCCATGGATTTCGGTATGTTGGAGGAAATGGCTGGTTGGTAGAAATACATACCCACTGTGGGTAGGAGCACTCTGGAGAATTTTGGAAAACTGGGTATTAGTTATATTGTCCATACTTATCACATTCAAAGCTTTAAATGAAAGAGAGAAGTGTGGTCACGAGAATTCACATATATTTTAAAGATCAGAAGAACACCTCCCTTTCATGCTTCGTTTGGGTGCAGGAGGTATTAATTCTGTGTTCAAGGGTATTTTATTCATAAACGTTTCTCAAGATAGATGACAAATGTCAATATCTAGGCACTAATGCAAGAGATTCACTGAGAATTGTGGCACAGTGATAAATTATCATTTTATATCATGATGGGGGATGTCCCCATCAATATCATGATGGATTGAAATGTTAATATTTTTCTTAGAAATCTATTCTCATATTTGTTATTGGTCAGAATTTCCTTCTCCTCAAATTTAGAAAAAAAGAAGACCCTGGTGTTATTTTCTATGACCCTCGGTCATCATTTTCTAGAAACATTTGCAAAGCACTGGTACTGTTCCACTTAAACTATACCATTAATGCCACTAAATTTTGGAGTTAGTTAGGGAAAATTTAGACTGTACGTGTTCTATTTATGAAACAGGTATCTCTTAAGACTTCCTTGGTCTTCTTCCCTTGTACTAATCTTGGTAAATCTACATTTACAAATTTGTCAAAATGTTTAAATTATTAAATATACTAACAATGATGGTTATAGAATTCTTTCATCTACTTTTCATTCTCTGATTTCATTCCACAATTTTGTTTTGTTCAGGCATAGGTACTTTATGAAAAACATTTGAAGAATCAGATCAGAGCATGATTGATCCTATTTATTTTGGCATTTACTTCATCAAACTCTACCCTACATACCCCACAACTCAAAGGTTGCATCTTTAGTGGAGCTTGTAGTAGTGAACATTAGAAGCACTGAAATACTATTAATGGGAGAATTACAAGATTTACTATGGGGCAGTCATGCAAAGGAATATTACATAGCGAAAAAAATAAAGTGGAACTGTGCACAATAACACTGGTTTGTTTTAAAGATATAATGGTAACCCTATTAAATGTGAGAAACTCTGCATGAAAGAAAATGTGCCATATATCTTTATTTTTGGAAGAGGAAGAAAAAAGTCTTGATTCTGCAGGGAATGGAAGGAGGTTTCTTTGGAGTTTGTGATGTTCAATGCCAACTTGAAGGGTATTATGACTTTGAAATAATTTTTTTGTAATGCTGTGTATTAAGCTCTGAGCATTCTGCATACTAGAACCACTGCACCACATCCCCAGCTCATGACCAATGTCTCTCTATTTTTTGTCACTCAGTTTGCAGATATGCTCTCCTTTGTATTTTTTTTTTTCTCTAATATCATCAGTACAATGTGGATTTACTCTGGGAAGACATCCTGATTACTGTTACATGCAAAAGAATCACAGACACTGTATTTTTAAGCATTTTATTCACTATAATTTAGTGCATGGATTATGTGTACATACACTTGCCGTGGCGCACATGTGGAGGTTAGATGACCACTAACTGAAGTCCCTTTTTACTTCACATAATGTGGGTCTCTGGGAATGAACTCAGATCATCAGACTTGAAAGCAAGCAACTTTAACTTATGCAACCATTTGGTGCTTTTTTTCTTTAAGTAAAACATATTTTACTTAAACATACTTGAGACACAAAGCAAAAAACAAACAAACAAACAAACAAAAACAAAGACAAATACACTTGGTGAACTGACATACCCATGTGTACTTTCTCACCCCTTTGAGATGGAAAATGAAGAGTACAGGAATGGTCTCTGGCTGTGGAGTCTTTTCCAGGAAGTTTGCATCTTGGGCAGATACTCAGCCTGGCTGGTCCGAGAGCTGTGACAACAGAAGGAAAGACTCTGTGTGCTGGGCAAGGACTTAAGCATATTTCCACTGGAGCACAGAGTTTGTCAAAGAGCCTGTGGAAATTTCTCAGTACACACTCTCTGTGGTCATTTGAATGAGATTGGCCCTCATGGGCTCTCATATTTGAATGTTTAGTCACCAGGGAGTGGAAATTTGAAAGGATTAGGATTAGCAAGTGTGACTTTGTTGGAATAGGTAAGCATGTCATAGGAAATGGGACTTGAGCTTTCAAGAGTAGGCTCACTTTCTCCTTCTCTTTGCCTGTGAATCAGGAGGTAAAGGTCTCGACTACTGCTCAAGCACCTGCCTGCATGCTACCATGATGCCCACCATGATGATAATGGACTAATCGAGCACCTAATTTAATGCTTTCTTCTATAAGCGTTTCTTTGGTCATGGTGCCTCTTCATAGCAATAGAACACTATCCAACTAAGATAATTTTTGGATAAATGTCTAAATAAATAAAGCAGGAAATTCCCCTCATTGAGGCTGCTGACTCACTGAAAAACCCACAGAGCTGTCTTGCCTTCCAGTTACCTTCCTCATTGTTAAAACACAACAAAGATGAAGGAACAATAGCTCCCATCTCTGTGGATTTTGGAATGATTTATTTATTTTTATGTTTAAGTATGTGTGCATGTTACTATGATCACCTGTATTGGTGTCACTGCATACTCATGCAAGTCAGACGACAGGCTCAGGTGTCTGTCCTCACCACCTTACTTGAGATGGTGTCTCTTGTACTGCTATGTATGTTGGGGCCTAGCTTGCCCTGAAACTTCCAGTCTTCTTTCTCAGCCTCCTGTGTTAGACAGAAACACTGGGATTTCATATATATGTTACTGCATTGGTTTCATGTGGTTTCTGGGAATTAAAACTAACGTTCTCAGATTGGTGTAGCAAACTGAGTCGTCTCCAACCAAGTCCCTGAAACAGCTTTAAAAATCATCTATGGATTTTGGAAAACCATCAGGAAATCAATTCATACCCAAAAATGACTGCATCTATACACTGATGTGAGACCCTCTGTGTGGTTTCACTGTATATTTTGCTATATTAGTCCAGCCACGAGTGCTGAATAAACACTTCACAGCTATGCTGAACCATCATGCATGCTGAACACAACATCACACAAACACGTGGGAGTGCCTTTTCTCTTCCCACATACTTCTGATCAATTCCTGTAAGATACTCTGTATCCACCCACTTTCCACAGCTTGTCAATTACGAATTCCCATTCAGAGTGAAATGGCTCTTCATGGCAAGCAAATACATAATTAAGATTTACTTTGGTTCAGTGAAAATATGCTTTCTTTCTCAAGGAGTCCCCAAGGCTAGGCTCAAAGTAGACAAGTTTAGATATGGTGGATTTATCAGTAAATTTAGCCCAATTTAAGAGGCATGCCTTCAAATTTATAAAAGATGGTGCTTATGGGAGTCTGTAATGCCTTTAGCCTCAGAATTTTGGCAACCCCTGCAGTTTACTCTAGCCTTGAATGTGAATTTATGTGAGAGAAAAGGAAAGGACTGAGATTTTTTTCTCTGGGTTTAACATCCTCCCTTTGACCGCAGAATAGTCCAGAAACTCACACAAGCAATTCCATATGGAGAGGAGGGATGTCTAGCCAAAACAAGTTGTTCAGCTTATTAGTGTTGGGCTGAGTAAGTCACTTGGAATATCAGGCACGACTACCCCACTTACAAAGGAGAGATGCAAAGCTAACATTTGCCCTTTCACTCTCCTGCTAGAGTTTCAGACAAGAAAACAAATGGTTGGTTAGGAAGCACTAGAGGCCACTGCTCCTCAGTCAACTGTTTTCCCTGAACATTTAAAAAAGTTCCCACAAGCAGAAACACAGCTTTTTATTTATTTTTTATTTTTTATTTTTTTCTTCTCTTGACTGACTGCAGAGAGACAGGAACATCACACAATTTTCATTGTCATCTATTTTCACGTTCCATCCCTCTTGGACAAGACTATCAAGTTGCCTTGGTGTGAATCTTGGCAGCAAATGTCTCTTCTCTCTAAAGAATGTGAAATGCTGTGAACGGCAAAATAAATTGGCTTCCATGCCAAGCTCTATCATGGAGGAGAAATAAGATTTTCAGAAGAATTACAATAGGTTTTAAAGATCTCCTTAGGATTAAATTAACTTGCAAGGTAAAAGGAGTGTGAAAGCGCATTCAGATTTAGTTGTCTTACATTTTTAGGTATCCTGATAAGGTAAATAGACTAATGATTTGTTTGTAGTTCAACTACTAATTGCCTCAACATGCAATTGTTTTGACTGCTCTTCTTGTCATAATCCAGGCACATCCATCCATAACAATCATTACAGCAGAAAATTTTCCCACCAACTTTTTCTTATTATATATTTTCAACTGTCCTTCCCTTCCTTCCTTTCCTCTCTCCTTCCTTCCTCCCCTTTCTTCCTCTTTCCTTCCCCATTCCCTCTTTTTTCCTTTCCTTTTTTCTTCCTGTCCCCTTTCATTAATACACACACACACACACACACACACACACACACACACACACACACACACTCACACACACACACTCTCACTTTCAAGTAGGCTTTAGTAGGATCTTTAAAAGCATTTCTGAATAAAGTTAAAGACATGTGATGTAAGACTTCTCCATAAACATTGTCTGTGAAAATGGATTTATTTTTCCTTGAAAAATATCTTGACTACTAAAAATGTTTAACTCTCTCCCCTTTCTCCTAAAATTATTATTGACTGTCTTTGAAGAAAGATCCTCTAGCAATTACTTGTGATTGTTGTAGCTTTTAAAGTGAACTCAGCTGTGTGGCCACACAGAAGACCCCTGTAGAATTGCATGTTTTAAAACACACATCCAGAAATGTTAAGTAACATCCACCCAACCCACCAAAACTCAGGATGTTGGATGACACTTTCAGGCAGCGGGGAAGAGAGATTGTGGCAACCACCCACAACACAGCTTATTTCGCTTGGTTGCAGAACACTTGCATGGTTTGCAATTTGCCAATAATTACCCAGATATTTTGACGGGGCCTGGCTTACATATTTGTAAATATTTGTGGTTGCTAAGTTACCAGCTATAGTTATTTGTGTTTATGTACCATGTCATTTTGTGGCAAAAGGAGCTGCTGTAGACTTCACAGCAAGAGACTTCTACCTTCTAATGGGTGCCTTCATAGCATTTGCCTATAGCAATCCTTTAAAATGCATTTACTCTGAAAATTCCAAACCGCTGAAAGGATAGTGTATTTCTGGCTTATTATGCTACCTTTTCTAGCATGTAGGCTGCTTGTATGCATCAGATATCTATTATTCTTTTATTTATTTGGTCTTCGATTCAGCATACATTTTTTTCAAGACTTGTCACAAGCCCTATGGCATTTTTAGACTGCATCCCAAATTCTTGAAGACTAATTGGAGAGGTAAGGTCTGACAAAGCAACTCAAGTTCCTGTATAACTGAATTTTCCATACAGATTAGAGAAACTTGCTATCCACTCACATTGGAAATTGATATGGGAATACTGCCCCCTCCCAAGCATTTTTGGGAGAACCAAGAAGTGCTTCCCATATGCTCAAATGCCTGGTTGTCAGCTCTAGTCACTAAGCAGCTTCTAGCATGCCTATCTTTCTCTATGCTGCTTGCCCATTATTACTTTATCACTTTGCTTTACTTTGTCGTTTCCCCCTGCTTTCCTTTACTTTTCCATTCTTTTATGTTCTCTTGGTTTTTTTCTAATGAAGCCCTTTCACAGTCATCATATTTACATACCTCTCAGACATCCAATAACTTCTAGAATCTAACAAAAAACCTGCGCCATCTTTCTTTCAGGATTAAGTAAGAACTTGACAGGCCAAACTCTGAACGTTGTGTGTGTGTGTGTGTGTGTGTGTGTGTGTGTGTGTGTGTGTGTGTGTGAGAGAGAGAGAGAGAGAGAGAGAGAGAGAGAGAGATTATGATAATGATGGTGAGGAAAAGCATATACAGGGACAAATTAAGGTGCTAAAGTATCCCAGTTAGATTTCCATTGTTGCAATAGAACATTCCTACCAATAGCAACTAGGAAGACTTATGCTTAGAGATCACAGTCCATCAGTGACTGACGACAGAGCAAGAGCTCAAGGCAAGAACCTGGAGGCAGGAAGTGGAGGTCACAAAGAAACACTACTTGTTGACTTTCGCTCTATGGCTTACTCAGTTTCTTTCCTTATACAACCCAGGACCAACTGCCTAATAAGGTGGGGCCTACAGTAGGCTGGACTATCCCATATCAACAATTAATTAGTAAAATGTACCCATGGATTTCTCTATAGGCCAACCTGAAAGAGGCACTTTCTCAAGTGAGTTTTCTTTTATTGAGATGACCTGTGTTTGGGTCAAGTTGACAAAAATATAGTCAGCACACAAAGCAAACACATTTCACTGGGTTTAGACATGATGACTGTGAGATTTTCTGCAGGGGATCCACTTGACTAGACAAGAAATTGCTACTGTAGTTAAGATTATAAAGACAATATATCTACAGGGCCAGGATTCTGTGATCTATGTATGTATTCTCCCTTCAAAACCTCACAAAACCAAAAGAGCTGTGGGAGGACAGTGCATCCTTACTGTTTGCCCCACTGTCTATGCAGATACCTATCTTCCACACAGCACTAACACCATCCGAGCCTCACCAATATCTTCCTCCCTGTTCTGCTTAGGTATTGATTGGGGTTTGTGGAACCAACAGCTGTGTGGCTAGTATAGGGCTCTGGATGGACTCTGAGGCACCTTGAGCAAGCCTGAAGCTGTTGGCTGGAACATCTTACCCCAGAGTTGTTATTGGTACTCTTCCTGTTTTCTTGCCCTGCTCCCCCCGCCCTCCCGAGTTATTATTGGTACTCTTCTTGCTTTGCTATCACACATCTGCTAGGGAGGAGCTAAACCTGAAAACTTGCACTCTGGACCCTGGGTTGTTTTCCACTGTGCTTTGAGTCAGTATATAAGCCCCCTCCTTCCCCTCAATAAATGGCATAGACATTATGACATTCCTGTTGAACGAATGACTCGCTGTCTTGTCTGTTTTTTTCAATCTCTAGTCCTTTGCCTGGTTAGTGAAACAGGTTTTTCTTGAGAGAAAGTAAGATTACAAAATTATATACAGAGAATTAGAAAAGTATGGAATTTAGTCTCCCTTCTGTCTGAAATGGTGTATCTCAAACACACACACACACACACACACACACACACACACACACACACACACACACACACACAGAGAGAGAGAGAGAGAGAGAGAGAGAGAGAGAGAGAGAGAGAGAGAGAGAGAGGCAAGACTGTTCTATCTTTTATTTCTATTCATGCCACCATCTGCATCTCAATCTGAGCCCTTGTGCCACACAAATGAGATACATTTGCCACATGACAGATAAAGACAAAGATGAGAATTCAAAAACAATATTGCATCCTGGGACTGGTAACTAAGAGTTTAAATGACATCAAGGCAACTGCTCTTTATTATTTTTAATTCTAATGGGCATAGATGAATAATACAATGACTCAGGACCAGGTTCTATCATACTTGTCTCCCTATGTGTGAATAGTAAGGGCATTGGCAACAAAAACAGTTCATACATTCTTTCCAATAAGGTTGTTCACGCGTAAGCTCAGATGCATTGGAAAATACTGCCCACTGTTTCACTGATGTTTGATGTGTGAGGATGTACAATTCATCTGTTGCCCCACCACACTTTTCCCCTGAAAGAGGCAAACGTGAGTGTAATAGAGATAACTGTTAGCTTCTTTCTAGAGAACAGATTTAGAGAAACCAGGGGCAAGGGAGAGAAGGGTGAGGTAAGGAGGTCTGTATTTTGTTCTATTTGTACCTTTCTGTAATGTTTTGACTCATGTCTTGGCTGAACTCAGAGGAGGGCTATGATACATAGCAATCACCATGTGAGAGAAAGGATGGGGCTTGAGTCATGACTAGCCATTTTATTCTTTTGTTACAGTCCTCTTTAGGGAGAAACTTAGAGCAGAGAAACAACATGACAAACAGGAAAAAGTGGCCTCCTAGTAGCAACCCAGCCTGCAGCCCAGCCCATAGTCTCATTGCTGGTGGTCTGTCAGCAACCTTCCATCTGCTCATAGTGCCTCCCTCTAGGCGTTCCTGGAAACTTCATATTCTTTGATTCAAATTGCAGTGTGTTGTGTTTCTTGAGAGAGTCTCATTTGCGAGTCTATGAGGGAACTGACATAGGCATGTGGTTCTGTTTTTAAGACTACAATAGATGTTGAAAACATGCTTAAGGAAACACATAGTCCATGTATCATTCCAGAGAGAATGCTTGGTCTACTTGGAACCTGTAAACAGTGGTTACCTTGACTAGCATTTCACTAAGTCTGACAGGGTGTTGATGGCTTGTACTTTACAGGCGTACTAAAAGTGCCAGAGGGTACATCACCGAGTGGGCAATCACACTTTTGTTAACTAGAGCAACAGGGAAGGCTATCTTTGTATCAGGCCTGACACTATTGTAATGTTTCCATTTAAATTTGTAGAAGGAAATTAATTTGATGTTATTCTATTTAAATTAATATTGGTACAGGGCTTTTCTTTAAATGGCCTTATATGTGATGACATGAATCCAGGAAGGTCGGTTCTGTACAAGGCAAAGAAATGCACCTTTAAAAGGAAGGAATGCATAGATTTTGATTCTGGTTCTTGTGCTTATACGAGAGAAACAAGAGTTAGATATAGTGACAAGAGTGTTAGATACTTGCCATTTCAAGTGGAGCACATGTGCTGAAATGGTCTTGTGACTGTCATTAGTGCTGCTTGTCTGCTCAGAAGTTTCAGTTGTTCCACCATGCTCGGAAAAACTCTAATCCATTGGAAGGTCTCTTCTGATCCTCTAAATGTAACCTTTCTACTTCCAAAGCCAAATGTTCAGTCAAATAAGGATACACATCCCAATTTTATCTGCTTCCTAGATATTTAACCTTAGGTAGTTTCATTTTTCATTCTAAGCTTTGGTGTCTTTCTCTGAAAAGATTTGAAGCAAATTAGCCATTTATTATTATCATCATCATCATCAACAACAACAACAATTTGTCTTCAAAGCTTTTCCATAACAAAGCTGAGAAGAAAGGGCCATTTTTAAAAATGTCATCTAAACTCATATAACTTGAAACTCACTTCATAACCATCATTATCTCTGTTCATTTGACATTCAGGAAGAATTATGTGTAACTGATGCCTTGGACTTACTACTTGTGTTCACCAAAAATTCTTGTGGTGAAGCTTAATTCTCACTGTGATGATGTTTGAAGACAGGGTCTATGGATGTAATTAGAACTAGATGAAACCATGAAGGTGGAACCTTATCATGCCATCAGCATGCTCAGTTTTTAAAGATGGGAGAAAGGGACAAGATCAATTTTTGTCTATATCCACCAAAGAGAGAGAGAGACCACATGATAGAAAGGATGAATATTAACAAGGCACATCACATGCATATGTGCAACCATTATAAGGAAACCCGTTTCTTTGTAAAATTAGATGCTAGTAAAAATGAGAACATGAGAGACTATTTGAAGTCGTTAGCATGAAGAGGGCCTCTTACTCCATTTGTGCTACGATTAATAGTCTACCTAGGTCTAGCTTTCTTTTGTTTTATGTTTTTGGCTGTTTTGAGTCTTTCTAGTCAGATTACCCCTGAACTTTCTGTAAGACTCAGGATAAAGTTGAACTTCTGATCTTCCTTCCTCCCTTTCCCAAATGCTGGAGTTATACCATGTGTCTTCACCTTGGAAGTTACAATCCCTGTATTACTGAGCTGTAGCTCTATCCATGGATAATTTATCAATAAAAAATGCTACAGTCACACTTCTGGAGCTTGGGACTCTAGATCAAGGCACTGACATCTGAGGAGGAGTTTTCCTTCTTTTTCATGTGACAGAAAATGGAAATGAAAAGGGGGAAAACATTGTATCCTCACTTGACTATTGCCATTACACCACTACTCAAAAACAAACAAACAAAAAAGTGTCATCTTACAATGATATGGACCCACTCGTAAGGATGGAATCTCTCTCTCTAAACACCAGCATGCCCCACCTCCTAACAATGCTATACTGGAGATCAAGTTTCAGACACACAAATTATGGAAGACATATTTATAAAGTAGCAAGAACCCTGACCACCACCCCAAAAAACATGAGAGTATTATGATTTTGTGTTTTCAGCCTCTGAACACTAATGAATATGTGTTGTTTAGTTCACTCGGTCCATGGTATTTATAGCATTCTGAACTATAGAGCTAAGTGTGCTGGTCACAATTACTGCACACAAGCTCTGTACCATAAACATTTGCTTTATAATACTGAGTGCCAATCCTTCATTGCAAAGATGAACTGAAAACATAATGGTTGTTTTATTCATAGAAAGTGCTTAGAACAGTTTCACATACATAGTAAATGTTCAATAAATGTTAGCTACTATTATCAAATATTCATTATGCATCAGGCATTATGCTTTATGTACTTTATTTAATATCCCAACATCCCAAGTATATACATTACTATCCCCATTAAAGATTTAACAAAACAGAAATATATTTTACCGAATTTATGTAATTTGTCAAGAATACCCTTATTAAACTGTAGAAAGAGAGCTGAGGATCATAGAATTTCAATCCCTAACTCAGATTCTAAACCATCATGCCTTTATTGGTTTGAAATAAAGCCAAAACAATGGTATGCTAAAATTGTTTCTCTGGTAATTTTAAATGTAACTGGAGTTGAAAGCCATTATTCTAGACATTTTTAGCTCGTATCCTTTCAAATCCACCACCTACATTACCTGGGAAGAACCTCTGTGTAGTCCTTGGGAAATTATGACAAATTGCCATCCCTACTGGGCCTGATGACTAGATAATCCATTTATTCTTGTGTTGCTTTCTTTTACTAGGTGACTAGTTGTTTAAGATCATGCACACTGCTGGGTGGTGGTGATGCATGTAATCCCAGCATTCCAAAGGTAGAGGCAGGTATATCTCTGTGAGTGTGAGGCTAGTCTGGTCTATGGAGTTCCCATCAGGACAGCCAGGACTGTTTCACAGAGAAATCCTGTCTCTAATAACCAATAGAAGAAGGAGGAAGAAGAGAAGGAGAAGGAGAAGGAGAAGGAGAAGATCATGTAGTCTTTCTTTTCCTAAAGGAATAATCATGGCCTTTAGTTTACTGATATATAGGTTTAGTAAAAATAAACTAGCATGAATTGTCAAATAGTTGTAAGAATCAGGTGTTGAATCAATTTTCAGGTTTGGATTTCAAGTGTGAAGCACAGCCCCAATGTTGCATACAGGTAGATGATACATATCTGTACAAAAGTACAGTAAGGCAACTGTAATTTTGGGCAGAAAAGTACAGATACGTAGTATATGTTCTGTTATAATTCATTCAATTAGGACAAGATCATTCTCAAGTAAGGTAGGTCTCTAATACAATTGGACTGGCTTCATTATTGAGGCACAGATATTGGTACATGAACTCAGAAGATGTCCTGTGAGAATCAAGACAGATATTGGTGACATGGTATGAATATCTTTTATTTCTCTCCATGGTTCATGTTGAATATGTTCTACTATGAAAAGGGTCAGGAGCTGGGGCCTCTAAGAAGTGACTAAATCATATGGAGAGATCCTTTACAGGAACAGGACTAGTCACTCTTATGAGGGGATTAATAGGGGAAACATTGTCCCCTTTTCCCTGTTTACTTGCCTGTGAGAACATGGTGTTCTTGTTTGGGAAATACAATGTCCAACACATCATCTTGGAAGCAGAGAGCAGACTTCATTAAGTTCTGAACTTGCCAGAACCTTGATTTTGGAATTCCTAGCCTCCAGTTTTAGAAATTTGCTAAAGAGATCTAGAGACTGACTTAAAAAAAATTGAAGTGATGTTAGTAGAGCAAAAGACCACTGAAAATTGCCTGAAAGTCTCCTCAGAATGTAACCTTGTAGAAAAAAGTATAGAAAAGATATAAGGTATAAAGGAAGATGAGGCTATCTGTGAAATACTTCATTTCATATATGATGTGGTCATTGCACACATTGGTTTACAGCAACTGTGTCTATCCACAAAAGAACTTCAGAAGGCCAAACTAATCAAGTTCCAGAATAAATGGGGAGGGCCTCCTGAGGCTCCATCATTAGCTTAGTAGCTATTGGGAGTTGATGACTGTTTAGTGAGTATGCATCATTTTGGGGGAATGTAACTGCTGGTGCACTACTTATATTTCAGTGGGTGTATCTCTACTATGCTAAATGAACTCAGTAATAATTAGGAAAATACATAGGACAAGAAACTGGAAAGGAAGTAGGTTGGGTGATCCTGAGAGAAATGGAGGGAGGTAGTGCAGGGAATGGATATGTGATCAAAATATATTAAATACAAATATGGGGTTTTCAAAGAATAACTAAAAATATTTTTATTGAAAGGGCAATTTGATATCTGCCTCATTCTTCAAAATAAATTTTTATCAATTTTGTAAGAGATTTTTCAGTGTTTAATGCTAAGATGAAGTATCAGAAGAAATACTGGTAAAGATATGTCCTAGTTTTAGAGTAAAGTCATGTTTTATCTTTATACAAATTCTAATAATTATAATGTACTAAAAGCTCTCAAATTTTATTTCAAACTAGTAAATGTTTTAAACATTGATAATAGAAGTTTTGAAACTAATGCTTTAATACATGAAGGATCTAATGGTACATAAAATAAAAATAGATACCATATGATATGTTTGGTATATATATTTTTTAGCTCAATGAAAATATCACTCACTCAGTGACTCAATAAATAAGTTACTGAAAAGATAGGAGTGACCAAATAACTAAAATGTGTCTGTATGGATTATGAATCAGTACTGATAATCTTGAGATGGGTTATATAATCTTCCATTTATACAATGGAACTCTATCATCATTAAAGAGAGAAAACCAACTCTGGAGAAATGTCCAGAGACCTACAAGACTGACCCTAACAAACAATTTGAGCAACAGTGGAAAGGCTACCATAAATTCCCTTCCCTGATAATGAGATTGATGCCTAACTTATCCATTATCATGGAGCTCTCATCTAGTAGCTGATGGAAAAAGAAGCAGACACCCACAGATAAACACTAAGCAGAACTGGGTCCCTCCTGGAAGGCATCACCCTCCCTGTGGAGTGGTGGGGGGATGGGATGGGAGTGTGGTTAGGGGGCAAGAAAGGGAGGGAGTGGGAAATGGGATCGGTATGTAAACTAAGAAAAAAAAATTGAAAAGGGACAAAACCACATTTAAACATTAAAAAAAAAAGCTACAATGAAATTATGCCACCATTAAAGAGATGCTTAATCTCTGGTCAATGTGGAATGGTTTCTGTGAATCACTTTTCTATTGCTCTTAAGAAGCATCATGACCAAGGCAACTTATAAGAGAAAGCATTGAATTTGGGGCACAGAGTTAAAGATGGTTAGAAGCAATGATCATTATGAGGAGAAACATGACAACAGGTAGGTAGGTATGGACAAGGTCACACCTCTTAATCCTTCCTAAACAGTTCCACCAACTTGGGACCACACATTCCAATATGTGAATCAATTGGGGTCATTCATTCAAACCACCACAGTCTCCATGGCAAATTTTGGGATGAAAAATTAAACAAAAAAATGTATATACATCGTGATCCCAAGTGTACCCATCTACACATGTCAAGAAGTCACCATCTGAGCCTTAAAAACATTAACTAAACTATGGTATTGAACACAAATAATGATATTGCAACTTAAAATGACTTTTAGTATCTAAATTGAACTGAGAATGTGCCCAATAATCATAGTTCTAAAACTATTTTCATTATTTATTAAATTACAAATATAAATGTTTAAACAACTACTATGTTTTACTCAGTCATTCTATTCTATAATATATTTTAAATAGAGATGTACCAATGGGTTTCTAATCAAGGATGATACTTGTAATATAAATTATGACATACCTTATTTAAATAATAAGCAGGTATTAAATACAGGATTTTTGCTCAATAGTACATGCTATAGTTTTGAAATTGTTAGATAAACTTTATTTATACACACATGAAAATGTCTTTAAAAGTGATTAGAAGTGATTATAAAATTTTAAGTGATTTTGAATAAATGATTTTGATTAATTTGAAATATGTTACTACTACTAACATTTATTTATAACTCATTTTATATTGCAATAAAATAATATAGTTTGGACACATTGGGTTTTGTTCCCTGGCCTTTCCTCCAATCAGTGTTAGTATGTCTATTGTTGTCTTTGTTTAACTCATGTTTAGGCAGTTGTGATGATTGGAATTTATGGATGTTAGGTTTTGACATTCCTAGGAGACATGCTCTCACAGCAAACTCCTTGATTCTCTGGCTGTTGCAATCTTCCTATCCCCTCTTCTAATGTGCAGGAATTGTACTGTGGATGTATCTTTTGGGACTGGGCTCCAGAACTCTGCATTTTGATTGGTAACAGTTTTCTGTAATGGTCTCTATCCCTTGCAAACTGTAGTTTCCTCAATGAGTTGTGAGGACTACCCTTATCTCTGGATTTAAAGACAAACATTTAGAATGTAACTACATATAATCCCTAACTAGGAATGATAGGCTAGTTTAGTATAAAGTGGTGGTTGTAGGTTCTCTCTAAGATCCAGGACTTCCATACAAATAATTTATAATCTGAGCAGGTTGCATTTGTCTAGTTAGAAATACATGTCTAAATATATACATAAATATATGTATGGAACTACAATTAAAACAGAGGTCATGAATTTGAAAGAGTGAAAGGAGGGGCATATGAAAAGTTATGGAGGGAGGAAAATAAAGGAGAAATGATGTAATTATTTTAAAATTTCAAAAATAAAAGCAATAGTTAAAAATATTAAAAATACAAAAGATTTCTTTCTTTCCTAATTCATCTTCCTCTTGCCCTGATTTGATTAATTTATATAGTAAAGGTCTTCCTGAAGCTCCTGTACCCACAGCATGGTGATAATGTCCTTATTTACAACACGATTTAAAGAAGTGTATCATCAAAAAGACAGTCCTTTCCGAGAAAGCAGTATTTATCTTCATCTTTCTTTCCCTCACCCTTTTTATTTTAGTACTTGCAGAGATTAGAGAATTTAATTGTATGACTTGAGGAATGCAGTTTTGCTTCCAACAGCTGTGTTTATGGTATATAATCTATTAGCTGCTTATATGCCAACGTTTAAAAGCATCCTGATGGATAATACTTAGCAAAGGATTAATCTTTTCCAGTATCACCCTCTTGACCCACAAATGTACATTAGTGAGATGAGGGGAGGTATAATGCCTGCTCTGACATTTGTTTGCAATGCTTCCAAACATCTTCTGGGATGTGGATTCAGGTTTCCTGGCATCGATACAGACTGGCAAGTCAGCACTGAGATGTGCGGTTCCCCTATGCCAGGGCCAAGGTAACTGAGACTGGTTGAGCATTTGTGCTGAGTTGGGACTGAGACATTTTATGATTTCCCTCCCTGGAATTTATTCTGCTACCCATCAGCCATGCCATTGGAAACACAATGGTAGTCATAAGGAGCATACAGTGCAATAAAGCAAATGGGTTTTGGTTCCCTCTCTTGTGTTCCCTGTCCATCATTTGGTCAGCACTAACTTAAATAAATACAGGAAAATAGGGGGTCATTTAAAACCTTCACACTTTGCTCATTGGCTTCTCTCATGATCCTTGAAATTTGAGTTTCAGATCTGGCTTTCTCATCTATATTTATATGAATTTGAGTAGATGCCCTCATTTTATGAGGTGTGTATGGGGGTATTAGGAGAAATAAAGGGATGTGAAACTATGGTCAGGATGATATATTAGAGAAGACTACATTTTAATAAACTCAGAAAATGAATATAGTGTGTATAATATTAAAAAGTTAGCTAAAAATACAATGGCCTTTCCTATCCTTAGTTTAGGAATTTAAGCTTGATATTTCTAGATATAAGACATGAAGGAGGAATAGGAAAGTAAGTCCTTAGGATCAGTAAGCTCTCCATCAAATCTGATTGGCCCCCTTTTAAAGCAAGTGCTTTGGAGCAAGTTGTTCTTTAGAGTTTTGTGGTGTACTTTCAATATGAAATGACTCCTACAGGCTCATACATTGAACACCTACTTTTTAGGTGACATTGGAAGCTTTTGGAAACTTTGGGAGGTAGGACCTAGCTGGAGGCAGTAGGTTGTTGAGGGAAGAATATTATATTCTCTGTCTCTGTCTCTGTCTCTGTCTCTGTCTCTGTCTCTGTCTCTCTGTCCCTGTCTCTGTCTCTGCCTCATTCTCTCTCTCTCTTTCTCTCTCTCTCTCTCTCTCTCTCTCTCTCTCTCTCTCTCTCTCTCTTCCCCCCCCCAAATTCCAGCATACACACTTTGACATCCATGCTATTCTACCCATGTACAAGGATCCTAACAACTATGCACTAAGCCCTCTGAAACTATTGGTCAAAATCAATATTTGTGTTTTTCTCACAGGCATTTTGGTCAATGCCATGTGAAAGCAACTATTTTACCATGACTCCTTGTGTGTTTCATGGAGGTATTTCCTACTTCAAAGGATTATACAAAAGGATGACATGATTCTGGAAAGTGTATCTATCACAGTTTGATATGTTGACAGAAATAACACAGTGAAGATTATGATAGCCATTATTACTCTTGTGTCTGTCACATCATTTGCATTCTCAATTCAAATACATTGAGTGAGGAAGGGAACTGACTCAGGTTAGACACAGTGTACAAGACTCATTCTGAAGCAGTGTTTCAAGTTCTCCAGGCTGTCCAAAGGAGACTGTCATTAGTAATGGCTATAGATACTAGAGATTCTTTTTCTGCTTAGAGATAATTTCAAGTGGTAGTACTTTTATTTTGAAAAGGGTTTAATAGTCTTACTATCTACATGCTTCCTATAAGTAAATGCTTTTTCAGCACTGAGACAGATAGAACTTAACAAAGTTGGCTTTGTTGTTTCCCTTCAATGCATGGAGATCCTTGTATCCTCTGACAACAAACTGGTTATAAAGGACAGCTGAGACCTTGCATCGTATTAAATGATTTGGCAGCAGAGTCAAGAAAGCAGGGTCACCTTGTTAGATTGGTGCTGACAAACACACACACACACACACACACACACACACACACAAAACAAACAAACACAAAAAACCAAAACAGAGCTGGATATATGACTAGGTGGCTTAATAAATTGATCTGCAAGGTGGAATGACTAACACAAGGCCTATGCAGCTGTCACTAGTATTAGTAAAGATAAAGATGCCTTTTGCTGCTTTTTGTTTGTTTGTTTGTCTATATATATCATGTTCACAAAGTAGCCCTGTCTGCAATGATTCTCTTTGAATTTCTCTCTCTGAAAGGGAACTTCTTCCAGCAATTATTTCAAGGTATAGTTTTGCCTATAACTTTTGATAAAATTGTATCCAAATCAGGATTTTCCAAAATTTATTTAGTATAGTATGATCAATTACCTACTTAATATTTTATGCCAGGTCGTTTAAAAATTGAATGATATATATTATGAATAAAACTATAGTAAACTAGTGTTGACATTGCGAAGCCAGGAAGGAACACATCATGACATCTATATGAGGTAAAAGAATCAATGTAGTTTATTGAGACTGTCTACTGATGACTCTGAGGCTGAAGCCTGATCTGCAATCCTCTATTCTGAGCTCGGTCTAGAAAGAGGCAGACAAGCAAACAAATAGATAGAATGAATCTTGAGCACATAAAGAGATGCAAAACATAACTAAATGGAGGCACTACACTCTATATGACATGAAATAGAGAAAAAGAAAAGAAAGAAACTAAATTTGTTACTTTGATAAGCAATACCTTTTGATACAATTCTTTGTGTCATCTCAAGTAAGCACACCTGCTTATTTTGGTGTTATACCCCTCTCATATTATGGAAAACACCAACCTGCTAGATGCGGCGGTAAGAGTGGCTCTGTTAGCTGAAAATGTCTTAAAAACCATTTTGGCTGGGTGATTCATTCCAGCTGTCTTATTGAAAACAGTGTGCACATGTGGCTCAGAGCAGTGAGCAAGAGTCTCTCTTATTTATTTTAGTAACTGTTTAGTACATGTTGTTTGCCCAGAGATCGAAGGACCTTCTGCACTATGTGGAGACTTATATCAAACCCAGTTTTAAAATAAACATCATTCTGCAAGTGTTCTTCATTGCTTCCAATTGCTCATACTTCCTTTCATTTCGAACGCAGCAAGATCAAAAAGTATAGAAGAAAACCGAGCCAAGACCCAGGGTCTTTGAGTCCCTCCTTTTCAATAACACGGCACCAACAGGCAAATCACTTCCCTCGTTTTTCTCATTTCTGAGAGAAGAGGGAAGTCTCGATCTAACTCAGGAGAGGAAACACAGATCACATGAAGTGATAGAAGAGCAATAATGTTATTTCAAATGAGACTCAAAAGACCCTGCTTAGCTAACTCCAGGCAGCACGTGTTGAACTCACGGGCTTCTAGTCCCCCTTCCCCCTCCCCCAAAGCATTCTTTCCACGAAAAACTCCACATAGCAGTTTTGATCACACAATAGTTAATCTTAAGCCTGTAACTTTCCGTGATCGTCGAAACTCTAGTTGTGGATTGAATGCTAAGTTGTTTTCCTTCTTTTGAACTTCCAAGGCCCTTTTCCAGATGGTGTCGGGGAGTACACTGCTTGTGTATAATTCCTGATGACTTTGAAAGCTCACTCCATCAGGGATGCCTCGCACCCACCGGGACCTCGAGTAGCCTGCCTCCCCATATGTTCCTCACTCCCTGCACTCTGAGTTCTATGGCTGCCCTGCCTGCACAACAAACACAAATGTGACTCTGGACCTGGATCTCTCCCAGATGAGCAAACTTCAAAGTAACTGCAGAGCCTAGAGGAGAAGGCCTGTCCTTTCTCCGTCTGTGTGGCCACGGCCTGCTCCTGAGTCTGGTTTCCTTACTGACAGAGTGATTCAAAGAGTTGGCGAAGGTAGTGAGGAAGCAGAGAATCCAACGAGGGCTGCGATGTGCCAGAGCTGGAAGTGAGTGGGGGAAACGAGGCAGATTTAAATTTTCCATCTGGAACAACAAATTAGGTTGAGAATGACAAATTCAGTGCAAGTAGCAGGTTAGCAGTGACGGTGTCAACACATCTATTGCAACTTTGCATGCCATTATTTAACATGCTAATATATCACTATTATGTGCTCATTACTGATGGCAGCCCCATGGAGAAGAAGAGATCATTATTTACTTGAGGGCCATGGCATTGACTGATGAGGATCGTATAACGTGTCAGACACCCTAGCTTTCTCATGATGGAAATGAAGTGAGACTTGTTCTTTCATGCTTGTGTGTAAGCAGAACTTGAGATATAATGGGCTGAGGTGATATGGTCCTGCAGTCTTTTGTGGGGCCTTTCCTATCACTGCCAGCTGGAATATACAAGATATACCCGCATATGTTTTCTGCTTAAACCCTGTCCCTTTCCGTTTTGAAAATACTTTTGCATCCCTGCCCCCTTTCTCGGATCTTCCTTAATCCTCCAAAGCTCAGGGTGTTTCCTTACAAATGGATTTTTTTCTATTCTTAAACAATCCATTTTTTGTTTGTTTGTTTCTTGAGTATTTTCTTGGTTCTTGGCACTTGCCTGTTGATCCAAATTTGAAAAGCACAGGCCTAACTGTAGTGCTATTTCAGAAAAGGCAATGAAATCCAGATGGCCTCTCTCCAGAGCATGGCATTGAACTGACATCACAGGATTCAAGATCTACATCCTCCAGTGGTGCTGCTTGGTGGGAGGGGAAACAGAAAGCACAAGTAACAACTGACAGAGGGCAGAGTCCATCAGACCATGACCTCCTTCCAAGCCAGACACATTGGACTTTTCATCCTATACTGTTTAGAAGCAAGATGCCCAATAAACTAACACAGGCCCAATAAATTAAAAACAACAAATTCACTCTCCATTGAAGATGTTCTACACCATCTTGTAGAATAAAAATGGGTAAATAGATGGAATGAATCTATGAAGGCAGCTTCTTCACTCGTGTTTTCCACCCTTGTTAGAACTCCATGTCCTTTTCTTTATCAGACAGAGATGACAATGAAAAAAGTTGGGGAGCTTTGTTGCTAGTTATGTGAAACATGCTTTTCCTTGCTGCTGTTCCTTAACTGATAGGGGCAGAAGGCAATCTGTACATTGCTTCAGGATGTGATAGAATACCACAGGGAGGCTTCAGAGAAGGTGAGCTATCATCAGAGATTCAGGAAATATCATTTCCCCTTTTACTTTTCATCCCATTGAGCACATTTGGCCATAAGGAAAAAAAGAAAAAAGACTCATCTTTAAAAGAGTATTTCTAGGCCAATATTCAGTTTTGCAGTTTCACGCTGTGTTGTGTCAAAAACACAGGTTTTCTAGTAGGTCTTGTAGTGTTGTTTATAGGATTGCTTAGATCATCTGAGCAAAATCAGAATCCATGGACTTCCTTGCCTTACTCATGTCTAGACATTTCTGATAAAATATCTAATTTTTCATGCTTGGAATTTATTGCTAGTATATAACCATTTCTGTATTTTACTCTGTATTTTTAGCCACACTGTTGGATCATCCCCATAGTCAAATTGGCTTGGTATTTACAAATCTTTTACAAAATTCTTACTTATACTACTACTCTGTAAGTTAAAGGAAAGGCTTTGTGATTCTGTTTGTAGAAGCACATATAATTAGATGTGTGTACTTAATTAGTATGCAGATGATTTCAAAGTTCCAAAAAGTTAAAGGAGCGATCTCTATGAATTTCCTGCAAAGACTTCCTAGTCAAATTGTACACCAACATAGAACATTTTTGGGTATACTTATGAATAAAGTAAATTTTTAGCCATATCTGGAGAAACGGTCTCACTAAATATTAAATTAAGATATGAAACCCATTTTTATTGCATGTCAAAAGAACTATATGCAGCCCATACCTTGGTCTACTAGGATATGTTGATTCATGTCACAGTTCATGGATTCACTGAGGACAGAGCCGCTGGTAAAACACTTTTGCTAGTGAGGTGAGTTAGACACAGACATCTGTTCTCTGCTGCTGTTCTGGAATCAGTGCCAACAGCCTATTTTTCACAGATAATCTAAACTGCTTGTGTGTTTTGTTTTGTTGGAGGATTGTCAGAGAAAAACATGCTGAAATAGCCATTAAAGAAATTTAGACTCATTTGTGGTTGGTTTTCATGAAACTTCAATGACCCCAACTCATTCTCCTATATTTCCCAAACATTTTTACTTCAGTAAATTAAAACAAACAAACAAAAACACAAACAAAAAAATAAAATAAACAAATGTCTTTGGGCAGAGATGTTTTTTAGTTAACTTAATTGAAATTTAACGAAAAATCGACCCATACACTACCTTCATTCACACTTCCCCTACCCAAAGAACATTTCAAAAAATGTATTTATTTAATCTTCTCTTCTATATTACACCCCAGCCACAGTTTCCCCTTTCCATTCTCCTCCCTGTCCTTCCCCTGCTACTTCCCCTCTCCTCCAGGTCCACTTGTCCGTTTCTGTTCAGAAAACAGCAGGCCTTCCAGGGAAATCAACCAAACATGGCATAAAATGTTACACTAAGACTAGGCACATCCCCTCATATCAAGCTGGATGAGGCAACTGAGTAGGAAGTAAAGGGTCTCAAGATCAGGCAAAAGAGTCAGTGAGAGCCTCCACTCACACTGTTAAGAGGCCCATAAGAAAAACAAACTATACAACCATAACATATGTGCTGACGACCTAGTCCAGGCCCATACAGGCTCTCTGTTACTTCAGTCCCTGTTGCCCCTATGGGCTCTGGTTGGCTGTTTCTGTGGGCTGTGTTCTTATGGTGTCCTTGACCCCTCTGGTGCCCACAATCCTTCCTCCCCTTTTTCTGTGGGATCTCCAAGCTCACCTTAATGTTTGGCTGTGGGTCTTCCCACAAGGTTCTGGATGAAGTCTCTCTGATGATGATTACACTAGGCACTGATCTATGAGTATAGCAAAATATCATCAGGAATTATTTAATTGATTTTTTTTCTTTTGATCAGCTGTGTTTGGTTCCGTCCTAGGTCTCCGTGCTATCCAGCTTCTGGTTCCTGGACCTCCAGGCAGTTCAGGCATGAGCTCCCTCTTGTGATGGATTGGCTACTCCATGAGTTATGTGATGCCTTCAAATCAGCACATCTTGAAGCTAAGACAAAGTCTAGGTCACAGGTTGTGGCTGGGTTGGTGTCCCAGTTCTTCTACTGAATGTCTTACCTGGTTACAGAAGAAGGCAGTCAGACTCAGCATCTCTTATTACTAAGAGTCTTTGCTAGAGTCACCCTTGAAGATTCCAGGGAGTTTCCATTGCATTAGGTTTTCCATTCATCTCTCCCAGTACTCTCTTCCTCCACCCCTTCCAACCTCACCTGATATTGCCTGTTCTCATTCCCATCCACCTCCAGTTCACCCATGAAATCTATTATTTCTTCTTCCCAGGGAGATCCACACATCCCCCCTTGAGCCCTCCTTGTTACTTAGCCTCTCTTGGTCTGCAGATTTTATCTTTTACTTTATAGCTAATATCCATTTAAAAGTTAGTACATACCATGTTTGCCTTTCTGATTCTGGGTTACATAAATCAATATGACTTTTTTTTCTAGTTTTATCCATTTGACTGAAAATTTCATGATGTCATTGTTTTTAACAACTGGGTAATAACTCAGCGTGTAAATGTACCACTTTTTTTTTATCCATTCTTCAGTTGATGGATTTCCAGTTTTCTATCTATTAGAGTTTCTAGATTTTTCCAGTTTCTAGATATTACAAATAAAGTTGCTAAGAACATAGCTGAGAAAGTGTCTTGTGGTATAATTGAGCATCCTTTGGGTGTATGCTCAAGACTGGATTTTGAGGTAGATTGATTCCCAGTTGTCTGAGAAAACCCCATTGATTTCCAAAGTTCCTGTACAAGTATCCTCCAGCAATGGAAGAGTGTTCCCCTTGTTCTACATCCTCTCCAACATGAGATGTCACTATATTCTTTATCATCAGCATTCTAACAGGTATAAGATGAAATCTCAGAGTTGTTTTCATTTGCATTTACCTGAGAGCTACTGATGCTGAACTGTTTCTCAGCCATTTGGGATTCTTCTGTTGAGAATTCTGTTTAGATCTGTACACAATTTTTAATTTGATTATTTGGTATTTTGATGTCTATTTTCTTGAGATCTTTATATACTTTAGAATAATCTGTTACATGTGGGGTTGTTGAAGATCTCGTCCCAATTTGTAGGTTGCTATTTTGTCTTATTGTCAGTGTCCTTTTATAGAAGCTTTTTCAGTTTCATGAGGTCTCATTTATTAATTGTTGATCTTAGTGAGTTCATTCTCAGTGTTCTTTTCAGGAAGTTGTTTTCTGTGTCAATGCACTCAGGACTATTTCTTATTTCTCTTCTATCAGAGTCAGTGTATTTGAGTTTATGTTTAGGTCATTGATCCACTTGGACTTGAATTGTTTTTCAGGGTGATAGATCTATTTATATATTTCTACATACCTGCATTCAGTTATGCCAGCACCATTTGTTGAAGATTCTTTTTTTTAGATTTTATATTTCTGACTCCATTATAAAAAAAAATTAGGTGTCCATGGGTGTATGAATTTGTGTCTGTATCTTTGATTTGATTTCATTGATCAACCTGTCTGTTTTTATGCCAATACTATTAGTGTTTATTACTATAGCTTTGTAGTACATCTTTGTAGTACATCCTGATTAGAATCAGGAATGGTGATACCTCTGGGAGCTCTTTTATTGTATAGGATTGTTTTATCTATCCTGAGTTTTTTGTTTTTCCAAATGAAGTTGACTATTGTCCTTTCAAATCCATAAAGAATTGTGTTGAAGTTCTGATGGCAATTGCATTGAATCTGTATATTCCTTTTGATAAATGGCCATTTTTACTACATTAATCATACTGTTTCATGAGCATGGGAGAGCGTTCCATTTTCTTCAAAAAGTTAAATTTCTCTTCATACAGGTCTTTGACTTGGTTGGTTAGAGTCATTCCAAGATATATTATATTATTTGTGACTATTGGGAAGTGTGATGTTTCCTTAATTTTGCTATCTATTTTTGCAGCCCACTTGTCATTTGTATATAGGAGAGCTATTGATTATTATAAATGGTTCTTATGGATCTTGTATATAGCCATTTCACTGAAGGTTTTTATCAGCTGCAGGAGTCCCCTGATAGATTTTTTTTTTTTGGTTGCTTAGGTATACTACTACATTATCTGTGAATAGTTACTACTTCCTTTCCAATTTGTAACCTCTTTATCTCCTTTAGTTGTCATATTGCTCTATCTAGAACTTCAGGTCTTTGGTAAATAGATATGGAGAAAGTGGACAGCCTTGTCTTACACATTATTTTCATGGAATTGCTTTGATTTTCTTTCCTTCTACTTTGATGTTCACTATATCTTGCTGTTAATTGCCTTTATTATATTTAGATATGCCACTTGTACCTCTGATTTCTTGAAGACTTTTTATCATGAAGAAGTGTTGGATTTTGCCAAAGGCTTTTTCAGCATCTAATGTAATGATCATATAGGTTTTTTTCTTTCAGTTTGTTTATATGGTGAGTTACATTGACAAATTTTTGTACGTTGAATCATCCCTGCATCTCTGGGATGACGCTTTCTTGATCATGGTTGGTAATATTTTGATATGTTCTTGGATTCAATTCGTGAGTATATTGACTATTATTTGCATTAGTGTTTCTGAAAGAAATTGGTCTATAATTCTTTATCTGTAGAATCTTTGTGTGGTTTGGTATCTGGATGACTGCAGCTTCATAAAATTAATTTGACAATCTTCTTTCTATTTCTATTTTGTGAAGTAATTAGAGGAGTATTGGTATTAAATGCTCTTATTTGAAAGTCTGAATTTTGGGATAAAACTGTCTCGCCCTGAGAATTTATTTATTTATTCCTTTGGAAGGCAGACTTTTAATGATTACGTTTTGTTTCCTTAAGAGTTTATAGGTGTGTTTAAATTGTTTACCTGCTCTTGATTTAATTTAGTAAGCAGCATCAATCCAGAAAATGTCCATAGTTTTTAGATTTTCTAATTTTGTAGAAATGGGTTTTTAAAGTATAACCTAAATATTCTTTAGATTTCCTTGTCTCTTGTTATGTTCCCTTTTCATTTCTGATTTTTCTAATTAGTATATTCTCTCCTTGCCTTTTAGTTAGTTTTGATAAGCATTTTCCTATCTTGTTGATTTTTTTCAAAGAACCAACTCTTTTTCTCAAAGAGCCAACTCTTCATTTCATGAATTCTTTGTTGTCTTTGTTTCTATTTTATTTATTTCAGTTATTTTTATTACTTCCTGCCATCTAGTCCTCTTGAGTGTATTTGCTGCTTTTTGTTCTAGAGTTTTCAGGTGTGTTATTAAATTGACACTATGATATCTCTTCAATTTCTTTATGTAAGCACTTAATACTATAAACTGTCCCCTTAGCACAATTTTCATAGTGTCCCATAATTTTGAGTATGTTGTTCATTAATTTTAATTGAATTCTAGGATGTTTTAATTTATTTCTTCATTTCTGTCTTGACATGGTAGTCATTCAGTAGAGAGTTGCTCAATTTCTGTGAGTTTGTAGGCTTTCTATTGTTGAAATCTAGCTTTAATCTGTGGCAGTCTGGCAGAACACAGTGGGTTATTTAAATTTTCTCGTATATGTTGAGACTTAGTGACCAGTTTAGGAGAAAGTTCTATGAGGTGCTGGGAGGAAGGTGTATTCTTTTGTGTTTGGGTGAAATGTTCTGTAGATAATCGTTCTTTCCACTTGTTTCATAATGATTATTAGTTCCAGTATTTCTCTGATTATTTTCTGTCTGTCAGAACAGTTTATTGGTGGAAGTGCAGTATTGAAGTCTTTACTAACAACATGTGAGGGCTGATGTGTGCTTTAAGCTTTAGGAATGTTTCCTTTACAAACACAGGTGCTCTTGCTTTCGGGGCATCAATGTGAAGAGTTGAAACATCATCTTTGTGGATTTTCTTTTGATGAATATGAAGTACTCTTCCCATCTCTTTTGATTAATTTTGGTTGGAAGACTATTTTGTTAGATATTAGAATAACTGCAACAGCTTGCTTCTTGGCTCCATTTGCTTGGAAAATCTTTTTTCAACCTTTACTCTGAGGTAATGTCTATCTTCGATATTGACTTGTGGTGTTTTGTGTGTGTGTGTGTGTGTGTCTGTGTCTGTGTCTGTGTGCATGTGCGCACACGCATGCAAGAAAAGGATACATCCTGTTTTTGCATCTGTTCTGTTAGCCTGTGTCTTTTTATTAGGGACTTAAGTCCATTGACATTGAGAGAGATGTTAATGATTGGTTTTTATTTTTATTTTTTTTGTATTTTTTTCCTTTTTCTATCTAAACTTTGAACAAGGTTGTGTTACTTGGCATTCCTTGTAGCTGTCTTTTATTTTTCCTTTTTTTAAATGTGCATTGGTGTTTGGGCCTCTGGAACTGGAGTGGCAGATGGTTATAAACTGACATATGCTGGGAATTGAATCTGGGTCCTCTGGAAGAACAGTCAGTTTTCTTAACTACTGAGCCATCTCTTCAGTGACTCCCTTGAAACTTTTAATATTTTCTTTGTTTTATATGTTTAATGTTTTGGTTATTATTTGTAAGGGTGTTGTGGGACATTAATTGAAGTCAAGTTACATTTGTTTATGCTGTGGAAAAATTGTTTAATGATGGAAAGTTATGTTGCATTTGTTTACTCTGTGCAGCTGTGTTACTTTGCTTCTCTAACACACCTGATTGATCTAATAAAGAGCTGAAGAGCTAATAGTAAGTCAGGAGAGAAAAGCAGGTAGGGCTGAAAGGCAGAGAGAATAAACACATGGGAAAAGAAGATTGAGGACTGAGAAAAGGAAAAGCAGGGGAAGACATCAAGAGCTAGCCAGCCAGCTACACAGCCAGCCATAGAGTAAGAAGGAAACAAAAGATATACGGAAATAGAGAAAGATAAAAGTCCAGAGGCAGAATGTAGATGTGATAATTTAATTTAAGAAAAGTTGGCTAGTTTTTCATAATAGGCAGAACCTGGAAACAATCTAGATGCCCTTCCACCAAAGAATGGATGAAGAAAATGTGATACTGATGGGAAATTTCATTATGTAAATATGTTTCTCTTATTGGATAATGAATAAAGCACTGTTGGCAAATAGGAAGGCAAGATAGGTGAGACTAGGAGAGCTGGAGGATTCTGGGAAATGTAGTGAAGTTGCGATGTAATCTTACAAAGAGAGCACGCCAGTCTGGCGTTCTCGGTAAAATGAGATCATGTAGAAATACATATATTAGTGATTATGGGTTATTATTTAAGACAGAGTGCTAGCCAATAAAAAATGATAGTAACTGGCCAACAGTTTCATAATTAATGCAGTGTCTCTATGTGTTATTTTGGGACTGATATAGCTGTGGGACCAGGCTGGCCGGAAAGTGCTCCTAACATGATACATTTACCATTACTCAATGGTACAAACAATGACATCATGAAATTTTCAGGCAAATGGATGGAACTAGAAAAAAACAACCTGAGTGAATTAACCCAGAAAGACAAAAATGGTATATACTCACTCATAAGTAGATATTAGGTATAAAGCAAAGTATAACCAGGTTACAATCCACAGCCCCAGAGAAGCTAGGTAACAAAGAGGACCCTAAGACAGACAAACATGGAGGGCTCCAGGAAGGGGAAATAGATGAAATCTCCTGGGTAAACTAGGGGAATGGGTAGTAGAGGGGAGGGGATGAGGGAGATTCTAACATGAAGGATTGGGTTAGTTGAGTTGGGGGCTAGATGGAGGGGGAGAGTAATGAAAGAGATATATTGATAGAGGGGGCCATCTTGGTGTTAGAGAAAAATCCAGTGCCAGAAAAACTTCCAGGAATCTATAAGGATGGCCCAGCTAAGACTCCCAGCAATAGTGGAGAGTGCCTAAACTGGCCTTTTCCTGTCATCAGATTTGTGACTACCCTTATTGTCAACAGAGGATCCACAGCTAAGCACTTGTCCTAGCACTGGGAGTCCATTGACAAGAGGGGTGAGGGATTGTATGACCAAGGAGGAGTGGTCCATATCTTGACGGGAAAATCCACAGAGACAGTTGACCTGAACAAGTGGGAGCTCAGACTCTGAACCAACATCTAGGGAGCCTGAGTAGGACCAACCCAGGCCTTCTACACCTGGATGACAATTGTGTAGCGTGGTCTTTTTGTGGGGACTCTGGCAGTGGTGTTAGGACCTGTCCATGGACATGAGCTGGATTTTTGGAACCTCTTCCCCATGGAGTGGTGCAGGGGGAGGAGTATGGTTCAGCCTCAACATATGGTATGCTTTCTTGACTTCCATATGAGGCCTGCCCCTTTCTGAATGGAGGAAGAGTGGATGGAAAGATAGATAGGAGGTGGGGGTATAGAGCAGGAAGAGAGTAGGGAGGGGAAACTGTAGTTGGTATGTGAAATAAAAAAATATTTACAAATGAAAGAAAAATGGCTAGAACAACTATATTTTCTTGCCCAACATGAAAGTCTCCATTGTTCATCTTTCCAGGCATTTCAGGCTTTTGGAGTCTCTATTGAGTTGGGTGTAATTCTAATAGGTCTGGCTTTATTTGTTACTTGACATTTTTCCCTTGCAGCTTTTAATTGTTCTGTATGTAGTGTTTGATTATTGTTTGATTAAGGGGACTTTCTTTTCTGGTCCAATCTGTTTGGTGTTCTGCTTCTTGTACTTTTATCAGCATTCTTTAGGGTAGCAAAAATTTCTTCTATGATTTCCTTAAAAATATTTTCTGGGCCTTTTGCATGAGATTCTTCTCCATATATTCCTAGCTTCCTTTTTCATAGTATCCCAGATTTCCTGAATGTTTTGTGTCAGGAATATTTTAGATTTAACCTTTTCTTTGACCATTTGTATTTCTTCGATAGTATCGCTGATGCCTGAGATTCTCTCTACCATCTCTTATATTCTCTTGGTGATACTTGTGTCTGTGGTTTCTGTTCACTTACATAGATTTTCCATTTTCAGAATACCCACAGTTCATGTTTTCTTTATTGCTTCTATTTCCATTTTCAGGCCTTGAAAAGTTTTATTCATTTCCTTCAACTGTTTTCTCTTCTTTCTTTGTAACATGAAAAATAAAAGATCTAGAGGCAGATATTGGGGTTCAAACTTTAAGCTGAAGGTCAGAAAAGCAAAGTAGTGGGCCACTAGCTCTTACCACTTCCTCAGGCTGATGGACTGATCCTGCTGCCTCTCCTCACCATAGCAGTAGAATCCTAAGACTGAACGTCTTCCTATCCTCAATATGGTTGGATGAATCCCTGATACTGACTGCTTAAGACCCAGTTTGTATCTTTCATAAGCCCCCAATGCTGGGATTAAAGCCATGTGATCCAAGATGCTAAGATCATCTTTGTGTCAGCTGTTTCTCTTTGGTACTGTATCAATCATGTATAGATCTGGGTGGCCTTGGACTCAAAGAGATCCATTTATCTTTTAATCCCGAGTACTAGGATTAAAGGTGTATGCGACCACCTCCTAGTTTCTGACTGCTGAGACTAAAGGTGTATATCACCACTGCCTGAACTCTATAGTTTGAGGTTGGATTTGATTTCTGAATCCTCAGGCAAGGTTTATTAAATCAAAATTATTTCACAACATATCTTGGTTTTCTTAAGGTATTTATTAATTTCATCCAATTGTTAGTGTTTTCCTGGCTTTATCTGAGGGATTTGATTTCATGCAGTTCTTTTCTTTGATTTTTTTTTAAAAAAATATTTTTTAAAGAGTTTATTCATTTCCACCATTATAAAGTTGGTTTTATGGTTGTTTTCTTAAGCTTTAGCTATGTTGGAATATTCACTGATGTATTATGCTAGCTGGGCCCTGGTGGTACCATATTGCCGGGGTTTTTGTTGTTGATTGTGTTCTTATACTGGCATGTAGACATGTGTGTTTAGGGTGATTATAGGTCTTGGTGCTGATTTCTGATTTTGGCTTTGTTAGGTGGGTGTTTTGTTCCTTGGTTTTTGTCTCCTATTTGGTCTCCTGGTCTTTGTGAGCTGGATTTTTGGCAGTTGGCATGACCTCTGGTTCAGCAGGGAGTCTCCATATGAGTTGGGTAGGTGGACTTCTAGTGGCTAGTGTGTTCTTGGTTCCATCTGGAGGTAGGACATAGTAATGACTAGAGGAGTTGGGAATGAGGATGGTGGAGAGGTATTGAGAGAGTGGAGAAAATCCTCAGGTAGGCTGCCTATCTGGGGTTCTGGAGTCCAGTGTGATCTCTGGTCCAGCAGGGAGTCTCTGCCAAAGTTTGTCTATTTGTTCTTCTGACTGGTGTGGTCTGTTTTCCTGTCTGACTTGTCCTGTGCCTGTTCTTCAGATTGGAGGGGCCTACACCTGAGCAGTGAAAGAACATTTTCTAATCAGAAGTTATTGTTGAGAAATGTGTTGGATACTTGACTTTTAAGTGTTCACTTCCCTCTGCCACAGGTATCCTAAAATTTCTAGAAAGTCTGACTTTTGCTCCAAATTAAACAACAACAGCAACAGTATCACCCTCCCTGGGGAGCAGAAGAGGGATGGGATGGGATGGGGAGTGGTGGGCAACATGGGAGGTTGGGAGGGAGAAGGAACTGGTATTGATATGTAAAATAGGATTGTTTCTAATTTAAATAAAAAATAAAAATTCTTGCAAAATCTAACTGTAGAAAGGATTACATATCAAATGTGTAGCACTAGGCAACATGACTTGTCTAATTGGCATATGTATTTATATGCATATAATTCAATATATTATACTCTTTCTATTTATATGATATTATATGTAGTTGAATTTTAGGATAGAACCAACAATACAAAGACTATGATCATCTTTGGGATGGGCTAAATTTAATATAGGATATATAAATAGTCTAACATCAAATTTGGAGAGCCAAATTTAATTTTTTTTCTAACATTGAGAGTCAACACACAATCAGAAGACAAAACTAACACTAGATATTTTATCAAAACTTTTTTATAATGCTCAGTCCCAGAAAGTATAAGAGAGAATTTACTAGAGTAAATAAAGCCTGCACACCAGGCTTCATTTGCAGAAGCAAACAGACATTCTCTACTCCAGCAGTCATCAACAGCTAGTAGCACTTTAGCTTCTCAATGCAATTAGTCAATGGGGTTTCAAAGACTTCTCAAAAATAATTAAACACCATTACCATTGCTCTTGCTTAATATCCAGAACTTGATATTAAGAGCTTGTTGCTGAAGACACCACTCATTTGAGTCATAGGACATGAAGACAGCAAATTGCTACTGAGCTTAGACATTTCATCACTACTGGTTAGCTTTCATGGTGGTGCAAGATACTATGCATGCTACTTGGAGAAAAAAAAAAGACTCAACAGTCACAACCAGTTGGGAGCCCTATAAGCTAAAACAGTGAACTGACAAGCTATTTCTATTGATACAACAGTGGTGTGAATGTTATGGGAGTCACCAAACTATCATATTTTGATAGGATTTAATACCTGCTCCATAAGACAGAAATCATTTGCCTGATAATGTTAATTGGAGAAACAAGATAGCATGGCAGGTATTAAGGAAATGGCTACTAGTATTATTTTGATAAGTGCAAAATTTCTTATTTGCCTGTTAATGGGTACATAGGTTGGCTCCATATAGTAGATATTGTGAATGGAGCTAAAATAAACATGGGTGTTCAGGTCTTTCTGTTGCAGTGTGCTGACTTAGATTCTCAGGGAATAGTCCCAAGAGTGGTGTGACTAGATAGTATAGTAACTGTATTTTTCATTTTTTGAGAAACAAAATGAGGATACCTGTTTCATAGTTGGAGTAATTTACATTCCCACAAAAGCAAATAGGAGAAACTCTGGGGTTGTCTATGTTAAAGTATGTGATGTATTTGAATGAAAAGTATTAGTAAACACCACTAAGTACAACAATTTCAAAAGGAATTGAAAACATTGAATATTTGGATGAAGAGAGACATAAGACATATGAAAAGAGATGAATGAGCATGGAGAATGGAACATTAGAGAAGATACACTGATAGGATAGTTGTAAGATATTTTAATTCAAAAATAAATTTTTCTAGCCATAATAAATGTAATGCACAAGTAAATGTTAATGCAATTACAGAATTGTTTTAAAAGGTCAAAATGGAAATGAGATATTGTTCAGATCTATAATTAAGCTATTTTTTATTTGATCACATTTCCTTGATTAAAATCGTTCAGAAGATACTCAAAATGTAGGTGAGGTGGCTCAGTGGAAGAAGATCTTGCTTAAGCTTGAACCCATGGCAAAGTGGAAGGAGAAAGCCTAGTTCACAAAGATGTCCTCTGATGTTCCACACTTATATGATATGCCCTGTATGGCCTTCCCACATATTGTACATACACAAGCACAACCAATAACAAATTTACTTTAAAGGATAATATAAAATAAATACTTTATACATTTATACTTTGGACAAATGAAGATGACATACTTAGTATCTTCAGAATTTGTATGTTGACTACAGAGAAATAATTGTAGAAGCTCCATTATAGTCAGAATTGGTTTTGGATAAAATGTAATACTTTTTTCTTGATTCTAAATTTCTTGGTTAGGCAGAACAGATAAGTCATACTGTTGAAAAGTCTTCAGTCCTACACACCTCTTCATCTCTATGACTTTCTACTTCCTCCAGACATTATGGTAGATCTCAACATTTCGTTCCACAAAGGTGTGTAGCGTGTATGTTTTCCGCCAGCCCGCCCGCCACCAGTCTGGCGTGCTGGCCCCAAATAACGCACAGAGACTCTGTATTTGATACAATCCTGTTGGCCAGTTCCTAATATTGTTTATGGGATTGCTCTGTCTTAATGATTAACCCATTTCTATTATTCTAAGTATTTCCATGTGGCTCATCTTACCAGAGAACGGAAGCCTGGCATCTTGTTTCCTCTAGGCTCTACATGCTGACTCCTCCTTACTACTTCCTCTTTCCTCCTTGTCTCCTAGCCCTGCCTATCTTGCTTTATCATTGGCCCAACAGTGCTTTATTAATTAACCAGTATGAGAAACATTTCTACAGAATACATCTCCCATCACAGGTGTAAGTCCTCTACACTGCCTTCTGTTTCTAGCAGTTTTCCTGGCAGAAGCCTCCTTGTCTCTTAGTCCTGCCTATTTTGCCTTCCTATTTGCCAACAATGCTTTGTTCATTAATCAATAAGAGAAACATATTTACAGAATGACATCTCCCATCATCCTTGTCTCATTCCTGCTAAGGGCTAGTTCCTCTGGAGGCTTTTCTGTTTCTCCTAACAGGAATTATCTCAGTATCTGAATTGTAGCAATTAACTCTTTCATAGAATTTTTCTTTCTAATTCCATGAAACAGAAAATATATCCTTAAAATTGGAGGCCATGCTGTTGTTATATTTATACCTTTATCATGGAGCAGCACAGCTAGTTAAAAGTATCAAATAAGTCAATGTCATACAAGGTTTGTGAAACTTTTAGCCAAAAGAAAATTTCCAATAAAAGGGCAGTTTTTGAATATTTTGATTTGAATATGTTACCTAGAGTAAAGGAGAAAGAGAGATCTGAGAGAAAAAGAAAGAAGAGGAAGAAAAATGGCCTCAGCAAACAGTTGAGACCTCATAACCAGAGGGCAATATCAGACTACATTGAAAGTTTTGCCACAATATAAATCTTACTAGGTGATAAACCCAAGAAGATATACAACACTTCTTTCACAAATCAACATTTTGTAGGGGCCTAAAAGATCCATTTGGAGTTCAACCCTACCAGTTCAATATCTTTCCCTCAATAACCATAGCACACAGAAGATATTTAACTTCATGAATTATAAAATGACAAGAATCATTTCTGTATTGGTTGTGGATTCAATCCCACAACAGGTTCAAAAGTTCACAAGCAGCTAATACCTGAATTTATCATAGTATGGCCTACTACATGAGCAGTATTTTTAAATAATACATACTTTAAATTATTGAAGGTAAGTATCAACAGGTGAGAACATGGTGTTTTAAAGTATCCTTTTGTTTCCTAAAATGCTGCTGCACTTTCCAAATATTCCTTAGAGTAATAAATAATTAAACTATGCACGTTCAATATTAACAAAGAGAAGCTTGTCATATTTTATTGTAAACAGGTATTTTAGGAACTGCTTCCTCCAAGTATAATAATTGTAATACAACATTTTCTGATTGCTTATTCTATTTCTTGCACTGAAAACAAACTCTATGTGCCTTAACCCACTGATTTCTCATGGCCTTAGGTTCTTTTTATAACTAAGGCAATTGTAAAGATAAGGAGAATCATACTCTAATGTTTACCTGTAAACTTTGTATATAGAGTTGCTTTTGCCTGGAAGTCCCTCCTCCCTTTTATCTTCCATCCTATATTCTATTAAAGACAAATCTTTCTAGCTTTTTCTATTTTGGCTTATACTCAGCAATTATTTATTTATCTATCCATCCATCCTTGTGTCCATAGACCCATGCATCCATCAATACTCTCCTCAAAACTTTGCTAGGTATCATTATGCACAAGCTAGTAGATGACAAGGAAATAAGTTAGTTAGCTCAGGAAATGTAAGTAACAAAAGTAAAAGAGGGCAGTGTTTAAGGATTTTGAAGATCTATGGGGTTTGGGTACTGGCCAGTTTTTTATTTTTTACTTTTTCAGAATAGTCTATGGGGATGAAAGAGAAGAAATACAATAGTGTGTAGATTTTGTTAGCTGGAGTAGTAAATTGAAATGCCTAGAGAAGCATGTGACTTGAAAATAAGAAAATGGCCTGACATTAACTGAACTAGAATAGGTATGATTCTGTCTGAGCTACTTGGGTGAGTACGTATCCATTTAGAGGCTCAAAATTCAAAATTAAAAAATAAATAGCAACCAAGCCAGTACTGGGCAAGAAAATACCACAGGAAGCTGACATTAGCTAATGGGTTACCAGTTTAAAACCTCCAAAAAGAAAGTAATGTTTATTAAAATTTTACTAACATTGAGGTACCTACAAGGATTGAGTCACCTTGTATTGGTTGCTCAGATCCACAATGAAGATTATCTTGAGTGTGATTCTTGATGAGACTAGCATCTGAATCATAATGAAGTAAAGCATATAGTCTTTCCTGTTGTGGCCAGTTTCACTGAGTCTGAAGGAAATAAAAGCCTGACTTTTCTTTCCCAAGTAAGAGAGGAGCTACCTGTTTGAGAACTTGGGCATGATGGTTTAACATTGGTAATGGAAACTGAAAGGTACGTATCCTGTGCCTCACACCTGCCTAGCTTCAGACTGCAAGTACTTCATTGACTTTCTTGGGAGTCTCCCTTGGGATTTGCATTTATGGGCCACTATGATCTTTTGAGTCAGTACCTTTTTCATTCTTTTCCTCTCACTCTTCTGTCTCCCTCTCTGTATTATTGGTTTTGTGTCTCCAGAGAAAGAATACACTGGAATATTAGCTGACCAATGAATTAATCAGTTAACCTTACTAACTATCCAGGAGATAGTCCCTGGGATAAGTCCCCCTTAGGGGACAAAATGGAGACAGGGCTAGTTGATATATTCTACTAAGCAAAAAACAATAGTTTTGAGCTGGAAGTTTCACATCAATTTTGAGGATGTTTTCCACACTGCACCACACATCTAATATTTGAAAAGAGACCACTTATGTCTAGGAAGTAGTGTCAGTCATGGAGATGAAAGCCAGACTGTAGATGGTTTAGGAAGATAATGATAATGTGGCATATTTGGCAACAGGAAAAAAGGAGGGGGGCAGTAAGATGCTAATTATAAAATAAAACAAAGACAACTAGTGAGATTTTCCAGCTATTAGAACTTATACATATTGAAAAGTAAAATTTTGCTTAGGAAAGCAATGAAGAATTTCTAAGGTTGTCAAGTAGCTGCCACTTTCCTCCTTCTATAGGAAAGGAGAAAATAATTCCAGACATGCTTTTGGTCTCTAGGCAAATGCCAGGTCACTCTCTGGGCCATTTAAATACATCGTTCATTCCTAGCTGCCAGACAGAGCACGTCCCTGCCCCTGCTGATGAGCCAGGCTTTCTGACAGATATTGACCAAATACACTTGCTTTTTTCTTTCATCACCATTCAATTTGCTTAAATAAAAAGTCCAATGAAAAATGACTTCCTCAAATATATCCAACACTGCATTTATCTGCTCCCGTTATTTTTGGATGTCCCTCTGGAGTGATTTGGTTATATGCATGTAACTCCCAATTCACCACATCTAATATGCAAGTCTTAAATTTTTAAAAGTGCCTGGGAAATCCATGGACAGCATAAGAACAAGACAGGTTGTCCATTTATGACTTGAAATCGGATCCTTTGAATCCAGAGAAATTAGTCACCATATCCATCTCTATTGCATTTCGCCTCTCCTTTTCCTTCCCGTCGCTCACCAGACAGTAATGTTCTCAGATCAAATATTCTCTATAAATTGAGAGAACATTTAGCTGATTTATGGGGCTTTTAGCTATTATATACTTACCTATTCAATAAAAGTAAGTACTTACCTCACATGACACATATGCTACCTTCACAATATAAGATCTTTCCTTCAAGGGATTCAGGCATCAAATTGTAATGAGATTTCTTGTAGCTAATACATCACTTAAGGGCAAACTGACATTCCAAATCTATTTCCTTTTCTCTTTCTCCTTTTTATCAATGGAAGTCAGGACATAGCATTCCTTGTAAGATCCTTAAAATTATCAAGATTTTTTTCTTCTTTAAAAAACAAACCATAACTGTAAACTTGCTGAATAAAAGAGTGGACTTGTTGGCACTGCATTTAAGGATAGAAAAGAAACAGGGAGTTAGTCTTTTATTTTGCAATTTCAATTCCCACAGTGAGAAACAAAATGACCTCCATCTTTGCACCCATGCTAGAGGGAGGCTTTGGAACAAATCCATCTGTGCTCATCTATGTTCAAAAATCAATATCAAAAAAACAATAATCAATTAAACATTTAATTCTCTAGATACTTTAGGTGTCTGAAGAGATGTAAATAATCTTGCTATAAATAATCTTTGAAAGACATTCCAGTTCAGGCTCTATTTGATACAAGAGAAGAGATTTTCTCTAAGGCAAAGCTCTTTTATGACTGGAAAACAGACAGTGTTGCTGCCATTCCAGTTTCAGAGGCACTAGGGGCTGTAAACATTAGTGAATTAGTGAATGTAGTTTAAGTATTTAAAGAAAAGTGTTTGTCAAACTGGCTTCCATTGCCATTCTAGGGACTCTGGACTTTATAAAGGACCTGCATCTGAGTTGTGGAACAAGAAAAACTGGCTGCTTAACTCCCAAAATTTCCCAGCCAAGTCTCCACCATCTTCAACCTTTTTTATTAGCTACTCCTAGAATGTAACCTCCTGAGTAGACAATATGGCTCAGTGGGTAAAGATGTCCAATAAGCCTGACCACTGGGTTGGATCTATAGGACTCACATGGTAGAAGGTGAGAGCCTACTGCTACAGTGTCCTCTGATTTCCACCTGTGTGCGCTATGGGACACACACACACACACACACACACACACACACACACACACACACACACACACACACATTTTAAAACAACACAACCTTTGATGTAGCAGTTTTTCTTACATATGCCATTAATCCTCAGGAACTTATAGGAGGACTCTTTTACTTATTTCTTAATGTGAAACCCTCGATTGTCCATCTCTGCTATATATACTCATCTTAGCATGGTTCATTCATTAGGTTACCCTGATTCTTTTGATCCTTATTTACATTCTGTCCACTTCAATCTTTTACTTTATAGTTTTTGATCCAGAATACTCTTTTCTCCTTGCTACTGAATCTGTTTTGCACACAGAATAAAGTAGTTATTATGTATGTGACCAAATGTTTTACATATGTTGTTTTAGGTATTCCTTTCCCCTTGTTTAAAGTTCTGAGAATTTAAACACTCTACCCACGGGCGCACAGGGAGGATATAGCAAAGTCAGTGTTTGAATTCACTTCCACTTAAGTCCAAAAACACATCTGCCTTTTTATGTCTGATCTTGAGAGGAAGGTGGGACAGCATGATGGAAGAGAGGCAAGAGTTATTATTTATTCTCTGGGATGACCTGCCCTGCAGATACGATGTTTGGAAATGAACTCCTGTTAAGAGTAAATTTGATAATCTATAAATTGTTATGTGTGAGGGGAAGCATGTCATGAAGTTAAAAAACAAAAGACAAACAAACAAACAAAAACATGCATTATGCCAGTGGGATGATAAGTGAGCCCAGGAGGTACATAGGATACCCCCCACTAATCACTGAGATCAAGAATATAACCCAGGAGAGAACAAAAAAATTAAAGGGACAAGAAGATGGATAGATCCTGACTTTAAAATCTGCTAGAAAAAAGCACACCATTTTCAAGCAAGAAACAATACTAAAATAAAATCTCTACTTGGAGTGTAGAGAATTAATTGGGTAAAGATATTTCCTTAACTTGAATTTAATAATTTTTATATGGAAAACAATTTATCTTTTGTATACAACTAAACTAATTTATTTATATTTACTGCCCTAATGAGGAGCTTAACTTATGGTTTTATTAAACCAGGAGCATTGTAATTTGAGAGAACATAAAAATGTGAAAGACATGAAGTGTGTAAGATAGAATTCCTTTTGATTGATTTTTCTAGGCTATCTGTTACATAATAAGCTTCTTATACAATTAGTGCACTAAAAGGAACAAGGTTTGGTTATTGCCTTATGAATAATATTATATTAGACACTCTGGGTGAAACGAAAATGATTAAGGTCCCAGAGGAACTGAGAATCAACTAGGGTAATCACGACAAGCCAGCAATAGGTATCATATGACACAGAGCATAATATGCTCTGAATGTTCCAAAAGGGACTCCAGGGATCCAAAGAAGGCAGTCAGTTTTCAAAGTCAGAAATCTCTGGAAAAGACAGAGTGAATCTTAAACAATGGGGGAGGAAGTGTAAAGAGGAGATGGAAGAAAGGAAAACAAACCAATAACATGCTCAGATTTCTGGAGTCTGGCCCAATCAATAGCCATCAGTAAGGTAGGAAATGTCAGCAAATTTACCTGAATACCACCAGCGTCTTTTGTCAGGCTAAGTGAAATACAGTCCTGCCCTTACTGAGCAGCAGAGAGAGCTGAGCAGACAAAGGTTGAAGCTAGTCTATGGAAGCTTTGGCTCCAACATCCAGACTAAGTGGTATGCACAACTCTCAGCTATTTCATTTGTAGACAGGGGCCTATGTTGGGGTAGGACTAAAGCTGTACAGGCAAATGTATTTCATAGACCAATAAATACAGGAACTAGTCAGGAAGAATATTTAAGAGTGTGGTATAATGATCCAAGAGAAATACTACAGGAGTGAAACACAGATTTATAAGTGGAGATGGCAAAGACCATGAGACTGGCTATTGATCTGTTGACATACATGTATTGGCAGTGGTTTATCCTTTCTAGTTTCAGAAGCTAAATCTGTTTGCTGTCCAAAACACAGGGCAAATCTGGTTAAATTCTCATTTTCACTATTGTCTAAACACAATTATACTAAGAAGTCCTGATGAGACCTGTGATATATGGGCTTTGGGAGTAGAATGGCTGCGATATTATCCTTGGCTTAAGAACAAAGTGAGGGACTAAAAGTTTTCTGGAAATTGTGAAATAATATTTTGGAGATGATAGTTTTGTTTGTATGTGTGTATGTTGTCACTGTTGTTTGTTTTTTATCATAAGACTAAAATCTTAGAATCTTGAATATTTAGATGCATTATACTTCAAAAATAGAATCTGTAGAATTGGTATTCCTACTCCCCCAAATTAACAAAACTTAATACAAACAATGGCTATTATAACACTTATAAATATTAAAGTCAATACATTCAGAGGGATATTAGTACAAGGAATGTGCCTCAATATGCCAAGCACTTTATATTACAGGCACCAAGAGAAGGTTTTTTTCTTTTCTAGCACTACCAAGTTACACTATGATTGTAAATATTAAAAGGGAAGCAGCCATCAGCCAATGCAAATACAGTGCCAATATAACCCAAGCAGACTGCAAACCAACCAACATGGAGAAAGTATAACAACTATGTCAAAATCACCCCATCTGAGCCAAAAATAGACCTCAAAAGCAGGGCAGTGTACAGCTCTGTCCACTAGGGTGGAAGGGCACACAGACTAAATTTAAACTCTAGAACTAGAGTTGTCTTCTATACATCATGTCAAAGAACTGAAGGAAGTTGATAAAAAAAATCACTGAAAAGGGAGGACTCTGTTGTCCTTTGTGTTGTCAGGAAGTACAAACAGGAAAGATGTTGTGGCCAGTTTTCAAATTTCATTTGTTCTGAGACAAAAAGACGCCACCAGAGGATGAATCAAGCCAATGGACATTGAATCTTACCCGAGCTCAGACTCATGGGGAGGAAAGAGTGGGTGAAATCTTCTCCCTTGTTTTTAATTGCTGCTGTAACAAAATGCCTGAGTTTAGTGACCTTATCTGCAGAAGGTTTATGCTTGCTCACAGTTGTTGACCTGACAATCCATGATTAGTGGGGTCTGTTTCAGGAACTGGCAGCAATGCAGAATATTGTAGTATAGAGTGTGTAACAATGAATCATGATTTTTGCAAATACTTCATCTGTTTTGTAAATCAGTAGGAACAGCAAATTCAGCTTCTGAAATTTGTATCTGAAGATCTCATTTGATATCTTAATTTTATTGGCTAGTTGATATTAAGACAATTCTAAAGCCAAAGGCCAAGTGTGTGTGTGTGTGTGTGTGTGTGTGTGTGTGTGTGTGTGTGTGTGTGTGTATGTATGTCTATAGTCATGAAAAAAGGTAATTGGTAAAGGCAACATCTATCCATCATGCAGAAATTCATCTACATCCTGGGCTTTGCCAATGGGGACCTTGGTACAGATACCTGTCTTCCTCTTGGCCTCCTTTGGCCATATGATTTCTTCTCAAGGATTTTATACTGTCACTGTACTTGCTTTTCTCCTCTACTAATAGCTGATTCCAGTTCTTGTTTAGTTCTTGTCCCAGAGAAAAGACACACTCAATTATGTTCTTGATACAGTTCAAGCACTAACCTAGGCTGGCAAGACAGCTAAGTGTCCCAAAAATGAGCATTTAAAAACTCATTTAGAAATTTTAAGAATCTAAGGGGCAACCTTAGACTCAGCATCAGTTAGCATTGCCATTACCTAAGATGCAACCAGAATCCCTGCCTGTTTTATACATTTTGCATAGTAATATGTATATGTAATATATACATATTAATTATACATAGTAATATATATATTGTAAAATTGACATCTGTATTTGGTTTCTAATGCTTGAGATAATAAATATATCTTCAGGAAGTAAGGAGTAGACTATAGTATTATGTTTGTTGAATTGGTATTTGCAAAGTTATACATACACATATATGTAGAAAATTATGTATGTGTGTATATTAAAATTCATCCTAAGAAAAAGCAAGAATGAAAAATAAGCTTCAAAATTACTTAGAAAATGATAAGGGGGTATGTTACATACACACTCAGGCTTGAACTGTTCACATGACATAAGTGGTCAATTGAAAACATTCATGATCAAGAGGGGACAGGAGCAAGTTCTGTTGCACTGTTGGTGTGCTGTGGACCACTTAGGTGGACACCTAAGGCACTATGTATCTGTGGAATTCTGGTCGCACACTTGTATTAGATTCCAATTATCTGGGTTTTTGACTAATTTTAAGAAAGAAGTAACTTTCCTGAGACTACATCCACATCTGCAAATCGGTGTTTCTGAACTGCAAATGACAACTATTGTGAAATGACCGATGAAGTGGTTACATTTTTGGTCCACAGAGGTTCTTTTGCTGAGTTAAACACAAATGCTAAAGACATATGTATACCTCACACCAGATGAGAAATTAGAGTCCTTCCCAGTTGCAAAGATGGACGTATAAGGGGGTTATGTGAACTTCCTCCGGGCACTCTCAATGGAAACTCTCTTGTCTGGGGAAAGAGACAGAAAAGTTTAATAACTCTGAAATTCCCAGATGTCTTTGACTGGATAGTCTCTAATATTCAAAGCAGAACAAATACAGGTGAAACGTAAATAGCCAACAGATGTGTGCTTTCAGTCTGGGGCTGTTCATCCTCCATTACTCCGTGAAGATGTTGGCACTGCCTGATGTGCAGCTGGAGCGGCTGCAGCACTGCAGTGGCAAGCTAACGACAACCCCCTGATGGGTGTTTCCTGTCAAAAGAGAGGTGGCCATGTTCGCACTCTAGCCTCAGGCAACATAAAAGAGAAAAGCGAAATCTCTTTATTTTCATCATCTTGTGTTTCAAAGGACTCTTTCCATTTTCCAATTATGGTTAAATAGCAGTTTTGGTCCCCCCCCCTTTTTTCTTTTTGGTCTCCTTAGTCCATGTCATGATCGTTAGGTCTCCTCTCATGTATAAATCTGGAGCTTTAGACCACAATTTGCACTGTCAGCTCCTATGAGTGAAATCTACTGCACTGGACGAGCTGTCTTACTTTTGCCTTTGTAGCAACTTTTAGACCACAATAACCATCATCAGTTTAAAGCAGCAGATCCATTACATTTCCTCTGTTCCTACAGCCCCACATTAAGCTAATATTATCTATTTCCCAAGTGAAAAGAGTCCTTCCAGCCCTATCAATTATTAATTCCTTGCTTGCAGCTAATGTTTTCTCTGAATTATTTAAATGCATCTTCATTTATCAATAAACATAAAATGTTAAACAAAGAATACTGATGAAGGGCATTATTTAAACTATAACATTTTATGTGATTATTTCAAGCGCCTTTTTCTGATTTATTAGCACAATATATTTTATAATTATTTTCCCTTTCTAAAAAAAATTATCTTGGGTTTCATCTAGAGGTTTGAAGATTTTCTGAGTGCTCTTTTCAACTTTTGTTGTGATTTTGACAACTTTCTTTTAAAATCTCATTAGGTGTGTATATATATTTCTGTTTATCTCTGTCTTCATATATTTGTGTATGTATTGTACACACACATATATATTCACATATACAAAGTGATTATATATAAAATGATATATATATATCTAAATTGCATATGATTTTTTTTAAAAAACTAAAACACATGTTCATTATTTCTAATCTTGTTTTTAAGATCGAAGACATCATTAACTTTAAATTTCTTATTGCAAGTCAGCACTATCTCCTGCAATGTGTATCTGTTTGGATATTACAACAACTGCACAAACATGAATTAAGCAACTAGGCAAAGAACAATGCCTTATTGTTCAAAGCTAAAGCTTTAAGCTTGATGCAAATGAACATTGTGAGTGCCTCCAACTTGTTGATTTTTTAAAAGTCTACCTGCATACATTCTCACACAAATCAACTGAATTCCTTGTATTCTAGTTTTTCTCCTTTTTACAACTCCAAATAAATATGTATTATCTAGAAAGGTAGCTATTATAAAAGTGCATTTTTTTTTATCCTGCCACTCTCTGAAATATAGTGAAAGTGGATGTATTACCAAAAAATGTTTCAAGGACACCAAACTTGAAAACCAAAGTTCTATAAACACTGGTAGTAAAATAAGCATTTTAAGATTCTAATAGTATAACCCTGCCACCAATGCTGCACACACTTCTGAGCACTAGATATCTTTTAAGTAGGTGATTTAATTTGGAGGTCATAAAATGGGCATTGCTGCTTCGAATTAGGTCTTCTCCCAGTTTAGAAAACTCTGTGTTCTTGATAATCAAAATCGCTCAAGGAAAATCTAAGTTCAAAATAAAGTTTACCATAAATAATATTTATATAACTACAATTACATATTTATCCTAAATATATGACAACTTTTTACTAAGACTATTTAACAAATAGCACATTAAAGCATTCAAATAATTGTGCACTATTCCAGCAATATAATTTTAAAGCAGGCAATGACTTAAAAATTCACATGATCCAAGCCTTTCTTTATAAAGACTAAGACACATATATTTAGGAGTGTTATTGGCTTTCCCATATTCACAAAAGTGTTAACAATCAATACTAAAGTTCATATAAATCTAAGTTTGGAGTATCTTTGTAGTTGAGAAAAGGAAACTGCATGTTTCAAATAGCATATATGTTTGCCAATGCTTGCTGCTTTACATTGAAGTTAATCAATTTTGAAAAACCGTTATCGACAGACAGAGCCCTCTAAATTTATCATGTCTGTTATTTTCTAAATTAAATTTTTACAAATGCAATCAACTAGAAGTCAGGTGATTTAAACTAACAATCACAATGTGTTCTGTGACCATCTGTGAGTTTTTCAATTGTGTGGCATAAGATTCTGTAAATTATTTAATGACATAAACTCAGGATAAGCCACAGGCAAAATGGAACCAAAGGCTGTAGTCCTTTAATGTCCTGGCCTCTGCCTTTTTAACAGTGATTGGTCTCTAAGGCTTGGGATAAGAACAAGGTGAGCTGAATATGTGAGGTCAGTCATTATTTAAGAACCTCTGATAAAATACTTTAGTCATTCTAAATAACCATGATTCCAGCTGGGCTTTCTTGTTTGTGTTCTATAAATATAGGGAATAACACCTAATGAGATCATTTTCTTGATGTGACTTAACTGGTAGGAAAATCAAAATTATGTGAGTTTCCTCTAAGGTCATTAAACCTTATGTACAACTAGATGAGAGCTATAAGAACTATTAGGGAACTTTTGTTTGTGTGTTTTATTAAGTATAATCCACAAAGATATTGCGAACATTGAAGTGCAAAGTTCAACACAATTTGAATACATAATGAATGCAGTATTAAAATTAATGACTGTGATCACTATATACTCCCCAAACATATATGTTATTTTAGAATATCCTGGTAGCCTTACTGATGTTGAGTATTCCTTTCTACAAACCAAGTGTTTCCCTAGTATTTCCGGTTGTCTTTAAATTTTCGCCACCATCTTTCAGAAATTTTAGGTTATATAAAGGCATGTATCCTTCAATTTATTCTTTAATTTTTTAATATTGATTCTGTTTTAGAAGATATTTCAGTTTTAAAAATATCAAATTGATTGCTGATGACACACAGAAATCCAATTTATATTTTAAATATTAATTTTAAGATTATGATTTGTGTTAAACTTTATATTTCTAATAAGCTTTCTATAGATTTCATTCACTAGTACTGTGAGTATAATGGCTTAGTGGTAGTAAAGTATACTCTCTAGTATGTGCAAAGCCAAGAGCCTGGGTTTCATGAACTCCAGGATTGCAAGGAAAATGATAATATATATATTACATGAATTTTTAGGAAAACATGTCTACCTGGAGCCTTATTCATTCAAACTTATCCATTCAAACACTTTCTAAACACATTCACAATTTCCAGGAGTTGATTCTCTCATTCTGATATGTGGCTCCCTGGAGTTGAACTCAGGTCCTTAGGCTTGGTGGTGAGCACCTGCTGCACCATATATATGGCTTCACAAATAGGATTAGCATTCTTACAGTGTTGTTATGAGCAGGTTTTCCCCCTCTGCTGGTCTGGTCCCATTCTTTGTTCCTCCAGAAGGCTGCACAGTCCCACCACCATGCGAGCCCCAATAACACGCAGAGACTCTGTATTTGATACAATCCTGTTGTCCAGTTACTATTATTGTTTATGGGATAGCTCTGTCTTAATTATTAACCCATTACTACTTATGTAAGTATTTCCATGTGGCCATCTTATCCCAGCACGGCGGGCCGGCATCTTGCTTTCTCCATGCTCTACATGCTGACTCCTCCTCACTACTTCCTCTTTCCTCCTTGTCTCCTAGCCCCACCTATCTTGCTTTATTTGGCCAAACAGTGCTTTTTTCATTAACCAGTATGAGAAACATATTTACAGAATAACATCTCCCATCACTGTGTTACACAGTATATATAATATACCAATTGCTGGGATTACACTGAAGGCTATGTGGTTTTATAATTATAACTGCACTGAAGAGAATTAGCATTCAGGATAGAACTGTGTGTAAAACAATAAGAAAAATAATGGAAGAAATTCCAAAGATACAGTTACATTATTTTTGCATATCAAGAGCCAAACCAAAATATTATGTAGTAGTGAAGGTTAGATAACCAAAATGTGTCCTTTGGAAACAAAAGTATGAAAGAAAAGTTGTGAACAAACAACACTTTTGAGGAAGACTGAGCAGCATGGTGACAGAAAGACCTTTGAGACAGATTGAAAGTGAAACTCTACTATCAAAGATTCAATACAGTTGGTTAAGATTTGTTAACACATTTTGTTTTGTCTTTTTTTTTTAATGTGGACAATTAAAGCCCCCTCATGGAGTTCCAATGAAGATGAAAAGAAGTAACATGCCAAAATTGTGATAAAAGTCTTGGAATTTTATGTACATTGCTTCATCTTTGTAGACCATTCCATCCCTGTTTGTAAAAGAAAGTAAGTTCCCACTGCCATAAATGAACATGAAAGGATCTTCGAGGTGAGTTAGAAGAAGGTTTGTACTGGGGAAGTATTTCAGGCTTAATCATATGGAGAATAAAGGGCCATTTGAGACTCTGAAGCAGGGGTATGATGTGGTCTGGAACTTGTTTTAGAGTGGGGAGGGCATGGTGGGAGGAGGCCAATCTGGAAGGTAAGAAGCTGGTTCAGGACCTACTGCCTATATCAAGATCAAGCAAAGATGATAGCAACCACAGTAGAAATACTAGAGGTGGGGAGAAAAAGAAGCTCTCTAGAGAAAGAAGTTATAGGTGTCTAATGAAAGGTATTTGAGAGAAAAGAACCTAAGTGATTGCTGTCACCGCAGGAGAAAGTGCTACTGTGACCACCTCTGGGAAGAGAAAAACAATGTGCTTGATTGTATGTGGGTTTATTTTGTATGCTTCTGTTTGCCTTTGTGTGGGGTGGGGAATTTCACGTTTGAGAAACTGGAAGAGGATTCATGGAAAATCAATCTTATGAAGTTAGATGCATACATACATGAAGATTAGAAGAACATTGAGCTCCAAAAAAAATTGTTTCATCTCACTCTATACTCCAAGATAGATCAAAATTTATCCAGGACCTAGAGACAGAAGAGTTCTGATATTTATTCAGACAGCTTTCTGGTAGTATCCTTTAAATCATGTCACTTGTGATCATGAGATTTGGAGCTAGTTATTACCAGATTTTCAGACTTAGAGATTAGAATCTCATGAGTTATACCAATGAGATTCAACACTAATACTTTGTTTCCAAATGCATGCAATAGTGGAAATATTTTTAAAAACATAACAATAATGGTAATATAACTTTAAACTGGGTGCAGGAGGAACTCACTATTTGTAAAAAGTCATTGATGTTTACCAAGTATAAATGACATGTGAATTATAAAGTATCCGAAAAGATTGAAAAAGTATATCAGAAAAGTTAGCTAAATAGGTACTTGTGATTGACAGCCACAATCAGAATAATGAAAATTTAAAATAATGCACTAGACCTTTATTCAAGTGTCCCCTAACATATTTTTTATGTGTCTGGCTATTTGGCATTTCTTAATTTCCTCTTTATATGCCCAGTGTACATAGCTAAATGTTGGTAATGTCGCCTTGGAATGTTGAGAAATGCATAGGTATTTGGGACACAGCAAAAGTTCTCAAACTATGTGACAAGTGTTCCAAGAGAATTTTGTTCCCAAATTTCAAAGTGTACAGAAAATGTGTGAGGGGAGATAGTAAGTACTTTGAAGAAAATGGTGCCTGACTTAAATGTTGAAACATAAGGAGAAAGCTGGTCTGAGCAAGATAAGGAGTAAGGTTCCAAGCAGAGAAGTTAATAAAAATCAGTTTGAACTATGTAAGGAATTCTGAGCTATGTTGATAAGTTATGGTCAGGTGGTAATGGACTTGGGACACCTATAAGGTGAAGAATTTACCTGTTGACCTAATTCTTTAGTTATTCTTCATTATGGTGGGCTGAAGTGGATCTAAGATAGCAATACTAGACATTAATAAATTTTCCCCCAGCTTTGAAATACTGAAGTTATTAATTCTTTTGCTTTAGTTACTTCAACAGTGTTTCCCTATAATACATTTGAGGAGACAGAATTAAGATAATTCCAGAAATCTTCTCAAATCCCTGATAAGATGTCAAGCTTTATTGCCATATTTGTTAATCTCCTTCAAATTTCCTTCAAGAAATGACAGGCACCATTAGAGAGTAGATTTTATTCCCAGAAACCTGCCTCTTCTGCCATCATACCCAGCAGCCTCAGCAATACATGTTTCCTGGAAGAACATTTCACTGTCCTAAGTGCTGACTGTCTCAGACAATCCCAGAGCCAGCCAGGAAGTTTACAGGTGAGCCTTCAATATAATTCTCCTGGTTCCATACTCAACTATAAAACACACGAGGTGGTCCCTGTTTTCCTTTAGATCTTTAAAAAACTCTTGTTAGGTAACTAAGTTAGAAAATAAAAATCTATATCTTGTTTCTATTCTAGAGTGAAATCCTTATTGAAGCCTACATTATAGTCACATTAATATCACATTAGCTCCTTGTGATTAATATTACTACAATGAATGAATTAATAATGATTGGCCACTTCGCTAAGGTTTTCCCTCTCTCTACCTTGTCATGAAGAGGATCCAGAGCATTGATTATTACAAATATAATGGATTGATTCATCACTTATGGGAAAAGAGCTTCTCTTTCCATCAGCTTATTCTTTTCCTCCATCCCAAAGATATATTAGCTTTGGAAGCAACTCAAAACCATCTACAAATTACTCACTGAAGCCAACAATTATAATTAAGGATGGTGATTTGAATGCCAGCCTTGAATGAATGAGTGTGTCTTACATAAATGAATTGTTATGGGGGATGATACACTGAAAACACAAGATCTTTCTTCTTTCCAGGCTTCTGTGGGATGAAAATAAATGGATACCATGGTTATCATCAGAATGGGTGATACATTATCATGTTAGCTTAAACTGTAGGACAAATGTGACCTACTGAATCATGTTCTCCTAACTTTAAAACACATTTAAGAAGTGACATTTTCAAACATTTAAGTGTAAAGCTACTTATCTTCTCAGCAGGAAAATGTTTACTGTCTCACTGACCAATTTATTTCCTGACTTTCTTCTTTGATGTTATAGTCTATATTCCTTTTGTTTTAAAAGGTTAGACTTTTGTCTTGCTGATGGTAAAAAACCCCTCCACCACTGTGTAGTCTGATTAAAACTATTAGCCACAAATGCGGTCCTCATACTACAACCTTTCTTTACATGGGATGACATTGGACTGAAACTTCAATCTAGAATTAGTTTGTTGAGCCATTTGACACACTCATGCTTTTAATTGCATTTTAAAATCTTTGGCACATTTTCTTCTCATTGATACTTGATCCATATGCAATCACAGGAGTATAGTGTTAACCTCAAAAACACTACACCTAATCTGTACATTAAGAAGCTAATAGCTGTTTATTGCCATACTTAACAATGTGTTGTTAGATTTTAGTATCCTTAATCTACTAATGAGCACTTGTGGTTTCATAATGAAATGGCTAATATTTCTTCCCTTGCAGTTGTGAGTAAATGGACTTCAAAAGTGCCTTGCTTTATGCCTACACATATGCATATAAAACCAGAAAGTTCAATATTAACACATACCAATTCCTTTCAAACACTATTTGAAGACAGCACTCTGAGGTATAACTTTGTTCAAAACATGGATATCTGCAAAGATCAAAGATATACAGGTAACAAAATCACCTCATAGCAATATGATATCCAGGGAAAGATATATTTCATAAATTGTGCTACAAATCCATAATACAATTCATAAGAAATTCACAAAGAAGATAATAACTGAAGCAGGCTTAAGGAGAAGATCCATGAGGATTATTACTTTTATTGACATCATAGATAGAATAATAAGTCAAAAAACATATATCACTGCAAAATCCAATGAGAAGTAAAGAAGGGAAGGAAGAAGGTAAAGAGAAAGAATAAGATTTGTAGGGCAAAGAGACCCACAAGTTATTACTTCTGTTCTGCATTGTTTGCTTACCATGTATTTGTCTTTAAAGGGGACAATGGGATCAATTCATCTTGATTGTATTTTTCTTGCTACACCCTTAAATTAACCTCTCCTAACTAACACCCCCAATAACGCCTATTCCTAACTAGCATTCCTCCAAAGCCTTTTAGCTCACTGTACTTCCCATGTGTTCTTCTACCTCTACTTTCCTATCAGAATAATCCTTTTAAGCCTCAGACCTAACTATATAAGTCCTTGCCCTGGAAGCCTTTTATAATTCTCAGTTGTTTACCAAATTAAATGCAAATCTCTCTCCAGCCCTTCAGATTCATCAGACCCATAAAGGCCAATAAGCCTGGCTTGTTGCTTCTCTCCTCACCCTATAACCACATCCTTTCCTTGCTGGTTCCTGAGTCAGAAACCCCAAAGGAGAAGCAGGGAAGAATTGAATCCAACCCAAGTCCCACATCACAGGTGATTTGGAAAAGAGCTTTCAGAACAGATGGGGTAAATAGCTTAAATTCATAGAGAAATGAGGGAACCGGGTATTTTGAGGTCAATCCATTCAAAGGCCAAAGAGGAGCTATAGTCAACCCCACTTCCTCACAGAGTTCTGATAGCTACATTAAGTGTTAAGTAAGCTAGAGATGGCTTAGAATCTGGCATATTAGGAGCAGCTAATGCATGCAAATCAGCAGGCATGTAAATTGGGGTTGTTTGTCTGTTTTGAGGGAGTAATGAATCAGGAAAGACCTGCTTTTGAAGGAATGTAGGGTGTGCTGCTCAGAACTCCAAACTGTCTGGTTTCCTGCGGTAGCTGGCAAGTTTACCTTATAGTATGCCTGCGAGCAGTGTGAGCCTTCTGAAGAAGAGGGTGGCTCATCTGTCTGTCTTGAATATTTCTGTCTGTGTTCCACAAAGGCAGGGTAGTCCCAGCTTAGGCATCCACTCACTGGCTTAGAGGAGATACAGTTTATACATAAAAACTGCTTCGCAACAATAGTATTTTTTTCATTTGAGACATTTGTATTTCATTACTTTTCTCATTTTTAATTAATTCCCTCAGAGTTTCACACATGTTTAAATCATATTCACTCCCTTCCTCTGTGCCTCCCAGATCTAAACCCCTCCACTTCCCAACCCACCCAATTTTGCATTTTTTTAAAAGATTTTTTTAATCCAGATTTTGTTTAGACTCATTTAGACTTTAGGTCTCCTCTTTTTCTTTCTTAATAAAAGCAGGCATTCCCTTTTAAAAACTGGCCTCTAAAGAAGAGGGGTGAAGGATTTCCTTTAAGCGATATTTATGTAGTAAGTCTGATACTTACCTACATTGACTTAGCTAATTCTTTTAATGATTTTTATTATTTATTTTATTTGACCCCAAATTGAGAAAAGATTTATTGTTCAAATCAAAAAATATTAGGCCCTGAGAAGGGGCCTTTAAAACAGACACTGTCAAAGAGAATGGGAAGTTCTATCATGCTTGGCTTATGCTTTCTACTCATTGTGTTAGACTCACTGCCTTGGACCATTGTGCCATAGTTTAGCCTTTGTTGAATGTATGGCTGTATTACAAAAGCATTGAGTCACACAGGCTCTGGATACTGTCAGCTCCAAGTTTTGCATGCCTATTTAGTGTTCATTAAATCCTACAAATACTAATTTTGCACACATGGAGGTTTTCAGACAGTTTTTTAATGTTACAAAGTTATAAACCTTCAAGTAAGTGACATGAGGAAATGAATGACATTTCACTCATGCTTGTGAGGACACAGGTGGACTGATTCTTACTAGGTTTTCAAAAATGGCTAGAAATTCACTGAATGGAGCAGTTTGCTTCTTCTTCTGCTTAACTGAAACCTAATGATCAAATGCTCAAAATAAATTCTTACAATGGTTTTAATTTTCCTGAAACAGGACCATAGTGAATTTCATGTTATAAAATACTGAGTTTTACTTGTTATTATTTTCTGTCACTGGGGTATAATTTTTAATGTGCATAATACCTCTAGATTGCCATCTAAAATCCAGCATAGATGAAGTAGACACAGAGTAAGGAAATCTGTCAGCTGCCATCGTTTGGTTATTTTTTTCTATTGAAATTCAAATAAAGTAAAGTGTAAGATTTTCCCCAAATTTCAAAGTCCTTTTAGATTCTAGCTACATAAATTGATTGTGTACTTTAAATCTCCTAATATCATCTTTACTTAGGATGGCTTAGGGTAGAGAGTCTGTAGCACTGCAAAGTGTATGGCTTTTGTAAACATGTGGCCTGGGTGGTGATCTCCTTTGATCTCAGTTGTGTGCATCTGCAGACACAGAGCTACCTGCTGAACTCCTGAATTGTACATTTCTGCACATCTAAACTTGTTTATCTAGTCTCTGGGTATAATCATTGACTTTTAATGTGAAAAATAAAGTGTTGTGCCTAATGTTTCTGTTGCTCATCCCCCCTCTAGCCTTTACATTTGGATCACTAAAAGATATCATTAGCTATGTCCAAAAAAATACCCCTTCTATTTGGTCTCTCCTATGCTTAAAAATGTCATGTATCTTGAAATTTTTTGAACCACCTGTCAACAAAGTCAAGAGGTATTCTTGAGGGAGCATATCCATTATTTCCATTGTTTTGATTATAATATTGTCCCCAAATATTGTCCCTCCTGTGAAAATGGCCTCCATCGTGTCCACTGCCAAGTGACCCTCAGTGCTTGCTGTGTGTGGAGTTGGAAAGAAACGTGTACATAAAGTTAAAGAAAGAGAGTATGTATCCTGTCTTTATCATTCTCTGTAATTTTCTAGTCACGTTGCAACCTTATTATGCTTGTTTTTGCATAGTCATATAAACTTAGCTTAAGGAAAATTTGGGCATAATGATAGACATGGAAAATAATCCTGAAGTCTGCTTCTGTAATTCCTTGTACAAAGACATTGCGAGGGGCTTCTTTTGTTTTTAATTTTTCTAAAACTGGGAAAGAGTCTACATATGTAAGAACAGGTGGAATACAAATAAAATCGCAAGGAGATAAGCCTCCTCTGCAGATCCTCTCTTTCCTTAATGTATCCCAACCCCAGAAAGACAAAGGAGCCTCCTCTTGTCTCATTTCCGGAAGAGACTCCCTGGGTAATATATTGGTTTTAATTTCAAGAGTATAGACTTCTTGCCTCTACTGACTCTAGATCTAGTTACTGTATCTACTCCTTGAGATATTTGCCCCTTAAGACTATTTTCCTGTTTAGAAATTATAGCTATAAACCGATTAAGGAAACCAGCGCCTCTTTCCTTAAAGATAGGCTTAGTTATTACTCCAGAAACAATGTGATTATAGAAGATTAGTTAGATTAATCAATGCTTTACAAGGTTAGTGAGCTCTCCTAAATTACACAGTGCCTTAGCTACTCCCTCATTGTGAACATTGCCAGGCTGATCCAACTGTTACCTTTTCCCTAAGAAAATCCAATTCTTATGACTTAAGTGTGACTCCCTATCTCCCCTTTCTCCCTCAAATATGAATGAGAGAACAGATCTTTTTTTCCCCTCTGAAGTTCTGAATGATTTGGTGAAGCATTTATTCTTTTAAACGAAGAGACCCAGGTTCTAGGGAGGTGGCTCAGCTGGTAAAGTGCCTGCCTTGAAGCATGACAATCTGAGATTTAATCTCCAGAACTCATGCAAAGAAGCTGGAGATGACCATATGCTCTTGTATTCCCGCAACTGGAGGCAGATGGACCCAGTATAATTACTGAGTGCATTGACTAGGCAGCTTTGCCTAATCAGCAAGTTCTAGTTTGAGAGACCTGTTTTAAAATATAATAAATAAGATCAATGATGCCTGAGAAATGATACCTAAGTTTGACCTCTAGCCTCTATAAAAACATGTATATACATACATGAACACTCATGAGAAGACACACACACACACACACACACACACACACACACACACACACACACATACACACACCACTGTTGTTAAGCTCCCTTTCCCCTTTTTGAAAAGACATCAGACTCCAAGTCACAACCTTAGCTGAGAAATCCCAATCAGTCAGGATCTTGGCTTGTTAAATTCTGCTGCATTGATAGACTTGAAATGGGGTAACAAGAGCTCCCACAGCCCTGAATTACACTCCTGGGGCAAATGCTGATCACTTTAGCCCTACAAAGCATTGGGAACTGTGACAGTAACACAACACAAATGAGATTTAATTCAGACTTTGCCTCCCATCTCCTGTTCTCCTAGCACCTGACTTAAGGAGTTACTTTTTCCTGAAGGGTATTTAGCATGCTTCCCTTTGAGTGTAGGTTATCTTACACTCATGATTCTGATCTGTTTTAAGGAGCTACTTTTGAAGATGTATTAGCTTTTCTTACAGGATTTCTTAATTTCTTAGATGCAGTTCATGAGGGTCTTTTAAACCATTTATCTTGACTGTATTTATTCTAGAAATCTGGCAACTTATTTAGGGCACATACCAGCAAAGCTGGATTTTGGAATCAGATTCCTTCCCATATGGTACCAATATATCTCTGTCTCTGCCTTCATGCAACACAACCCCAGATGTTAACATTTCTGGGTTTTAATAGGTCTCTGATCTTGGGCAAGCCCCTTTTTGGAAGAGTCAATGGTATGTTTTTAAAGCTACAGCTCATTTACAAGACTGTTTTTATGAGATTTGTTTTTCCTGATGATATGGCATTCACCCTTATTCCAAGATTTTTAACACATAAGCTAGCAGAGGATTTGCCTGGCACAAAGATAAATGGTTGCATGGTAAATAGCTTTAGAAGATAAGCTTTTATTCTATCTGGAAGTAAAATATTATGATAGAGGTTCAGAATGTTTCATGGATACATCCCTGTTTAACTTTCCTAGGACATCATGTTAGAACATTTCTCTCAGGTGCACCTTCATAGCTTTACTGGAGCAGGTCTTATTATGAGTCTGCAAAGGAGACAGTTGGAAGCCAGAACATTCCTGTGTCGAGAACAGGCTTAATGGAAAGTTGGATCTGATAGTCATGATGACAGTTGCTACTGAGAGATTCCTCTAGTCTAGTTTTCATGGTTAGTTGGAAAATGAGTCACCCAATGGTGATTCATAAGTAGGTGAACAGCTCTTTTCTAAGTGGTAGGAACACAATTTGTATGAATAGATATTATAAACATCTTTGAATGGCATAGTAATGTTTAAGTGATCTGTATCCCAATGTAGATTTGTATGCTTATATCATGTTAAGAACAATAGTAGAACATGCTGACCATACAAGGAAAAACTTTGGTTAATATAATATTTCAACTTATGATCATTTTCTTAATAAATTCTCAAGCTTCAGGCCAACCAGGCTATTTGAATACATAGTGAAACATCATTATGATACCATGTATTTACCAATGTCATATTTTATAAATGAAAAAACATCACTTAGTGTACAGAAAGTTCTCAGCTCCACCAGGTCCCATTTTCTCATGGTTGGTCTTAGTGCCTGTGCCATTAGTGTCTTGTTCAGAAAATTCTCTCTTGTACCAATGAATGCTAGCCTATCAACTCTTTCACTTCTATCGAGTCTCACTGAGTATATTAACCACACTTCAGGGCAGGCCCATGCCCAAGACTACTTGACCAATACCACATGAACTCAATGGTAATTTTTTTGTTGAGTTTTTTTCTCATTTTGCTTTGCTTTGACATTTTGAGGGGGGGCATATGGATTTTTGCTTGTGTATTTTTGTTTCTGTTCTCTCTGTGTGTGTGTGTGTGTGTGTGTGTGTGTGTGTGTGTGTGTGTGTGTGTGTGTTGCTTCCTCTTGACTTTTTTTTTAATAGAGAGAGATAAAGGGCATGGTGTTGGGTAAATGAAAAGGTGGCTAGTATCTGAGAGGAGTTGGGGGGGCAAAAGTATAATCAGAATGTATTGTATGAAAAATAAACTTTTGTTTCAATTTAGTCAAAAGCTCCATCCTCAAAAATTATAACTTTGTGGAATGTTTTTAATTATGTGAGATAAATAACTCAGCTGTTTTCTGTTTAAGTATTCCAATGACTATCTTGAACAAGAATTGATATTATAAAAGATGAACTTAGCATATTGAGGCAAGGTGTGTGAATGTGAGTTTGTGTTTGTCTACACACATGTGTGAATGAACAGGTGAGTTTGTGTGAGTATGAGTGTATGTGCATCCTTTACTACAGATTCAATACAGAATATTTAAATAAATTAAATGTAAATGAATTTTATTTTTGGTAGGAAGTCACAGGAGCAGGGAACGCTGGTTATTTGGATATCTTTTAAGGCAAAAAACTAAGAATTAAACAGCAATGAGCTCAAAGCAAAGCTACATTTAATCTAGACTAACTTTTACATCTCACATATTCAGTCAAGAGTTTAAATTGTGGATTAAGGAATAATATTGGAGAGACAATTATGTCAATCTACTTAACTTTGGGGAAGAATGCAAAATATGACCTCATAAAGTTTACATGTTGGTTTATAAAATCTACTTGCCTTTATTAACATGTGCTCAAGGCTTATTTCTCAGCCAGCATCATAATCTTACCCATCCCTCATGCTGGACTTTAATCAGGGCCACATTGAGAGCTGAGAAATCTGTACTTGAACCTTTATAAAGGGCTACTATTTCAGTTATTTTTGATTAAACAACTTAATTAGGTCAACTCCCAGAAAATTTAAACAACCCTTATTAGTACTAAACTAAAGTGATTCAGCTTTAATATAAAGAGCATTCTGCAGTGTCAAACATCTGTTTGAAAACTTATCATAGCATTATACTCCAAGAATTGAATGAAAAAATTTGATTAGTATTAACTTCTGGGAATGGTTTCTAGCTGATTGACCTGGGGACCTTATTTTTAAATATTGGCATTGTGTGGATTAACCAAATCCAGGAGAATGTCAGATATTAAGACCCATAATGGCAGGTTAATTGGAAGATAAAGATGCTTTAATCTAATGTTGTGCACAGGGAAATAATGATGGTATTAGCTTATTAGCCTGGCCGTGAAAAATAATCTTATTATCATAAGGACTGAGGTTACATTGTCTTTATATAAACCCATCATTAAAGTTTCTATAATAAACAATTTGGAGTCTGACTGTAAATGATATTTTTGTTTGTGCCTTTGTTGTTTTTCTGCTGCTCCCAGGCAAATGGTGAAGAGTCACATGACTAGAGATCTCAAATCTTAACTGTTAGGGCAACATAAATAGTAGTGCCTGCACAATGTTACAGCTCCCCTTTCTCAATTATATTTAAGGAATGCAGAATGTATTATAATTGCTAAGAACAATGTTTGTGGTATATTCTCACATTGTTGCATCACAAATGACAGAACCATTTTGATTTAGTGGAAGTAGAAACAGGCATAAACTTTAAACCCAAATCTTTGAATTATCAGGGAAAAGTTTATTTATTTTTCAAGATAATAATTTTATTTAAATTGAAAACAAAAGCTTGTTTTACATGTCAGCACCAGATTCCTCACCCTCCCCTCCTTCCCTATCTCTCCCACCAACCCTCATCTCATCCTCTTTCTGCTCCCCAGGGAGGGTGAGGACTTCCTTGGGGGAATCTTCAAAGTCAGTCATATCAGGTGGAGCAGGGACTAAGACATCCCCCATGTGTCTAGGCTGAAGGAGTATTCCTCTATGTGGAATGGGCTCCCAAAGTCCATTAATACACTAGGGATAAATACTGATCCATTACCAGATACCCCATAGACTGCCCAGTCCAACTAACTAACACCCACGTTCAAGGGTTCTGGGTGGGTCCTATGCTGGATTCCCAGCTATCAGACTGAGGTCCATAAGCCCCCCTTTGTTCATGTCAGCTGTTTCTGTGGGTTTCTCCAGTCTGATCTTGACCCCTTTCTCATCACTCCTCCCTATCTACAACTGGATTCCAGGAGTTCAGCTTAGTGTTTAGGTGTGGATGTCTGCTTCTGCTTCCATCACCTACTAGATGAAGGCTACATGATGGCATATAAGGTAGTAATCAATCTCTTTAAAGGAGAAGAACATTTAAGGTAGTTTCTCCACTATTGCTTAGATTGTTAGGTGGGGTCATCCTGTAGATCTCTGGACATTTCTCTAGTGCCAAATTTGTCTTTAAACCTATAATGGCTCCCTCTGTTATGGTATCTCTTTTCTTTCTCTCCTCTATTCTTTCCATGACTCAATCTTCTATCTCCCTCCTGTTCTGCTCTTCCCTCCTCTTCTCCCCTTCTCTTTCTCCTAACTCCTTCACTCCTTCCCCCTTGCTCCCAATTTGTTCAGGAGATCTTGTCCCTTTCCCCTTCTCCAGGGAACCATGTATGTCTCTCTAAGGGTGCTCCTTGTTTCCTAGCTTTTCTGGTGGTGTGGATTGTAGGCTGGTGAGCCTTTGCTCTATATCTAAAATCCATATATGAGTGAGTATATATCATGTTTGTCTTTTTGTGACTGGGTTACCTCACTCAGGATGGTTTCTTCTAGTTCCTACCTTTTGCCTGCAAATTTCAAGATTCCATTGTTTTTTTCCCAGTGAGTAATACTCCATTGTGTACATGTGCCACATTTTCTTTATCCATTCTTTAGTGTAGGGGCATCTAGGTTGCCTCCAGGTCCTGGCTATTACAAATAATGCTGCTATAAACATAGTTGAACAGATGTCCTTGTTGCATGAATGTGCATCCTTTGTGAATGTGCTTAAGAGTGGAATTTGTAGCACGTAAATTTTCCACCAGCCTTCCTGATCCCACCACCATGTGAGCCCTAAATAACACCCAGAGACTCTGTATTTGATACAATCCTGTTGGCCAGTTGCTATTATTGTTTATTGGCTAGCTCTGTCTTAATGATTAACCCATTTCTACTTATCTAAGTATTTCCACGTGGCTCCGGCCGGCATCTTGCTTTCTCCAGGCTCTACATGCTGACTCTTCCTCACTACTTCCTCTTTCCTCCTTGTCTCCTAGCCCCACCTATCTTGCTTTCCCATTGGCCAAACAGTGCTTTTCTTATTAACCAGTATGAGAAACATATTTACAGAATAACATCTCCCGTCAGGAATTGCTGGATCTTGAGATAGACTGATTCCCAATTTCCTGAGGAATCACCATACTGATTTCCTAAGTGGCTGAATGAGTTTGCACTCCTACCAGCAGTAGAGGAGTAATCTTTCGCCACATCCTCTCCAGCATAAGCTGTCATTGGTGTTTTTGATTTTAGCCATTCTGACAGGGGTAAGATGGTATCTCAGAGTTGTTTTGCTTTCCTTTTCCTTGATGGCTAAGGATGTTGAGCATTTCCGTAAGTGTCTTTCAGCCATTTTAGATTCCTCTGATGAGAATTCTCTAACTAGTTCTGTACCACCCCCACTTTTTAATTGGATTACTTGGTGTTTTGGTGACTAGCTTCTTGAGTTCTTTGTGTATTTTGGAAATCAGCCCTTTGTCAAACATGGGGTTGGTGAAGATCTTTTTCCATTCTGTGGACTGCTGTTTTGTGTTGACTGTGTCCTTTGCCTTTTTAGTTTCAAGGGGTCCCATTTATTAATTGTTGATCTCAGTGTGTTACTGGTGTTATTTTCAGAAAGTGGTCTCCTGTACCAATTTGTTCAAGGGTACCTCCCACATTCTCTTCTAAAAGTTTCTGTGTGGCTGGATTTATGTTGAGGCCTTTGATTCATTTGGACTTAAGTTTTGTGCATGGTGATATATATGGATCTATCTGAAGTCTTCTACAAGTCAACATCCAATTACACCAGCACCATTTGTTGAAGATGCTTTATTTTTTTCCATTGTATAATTTTAGCATCTTTGTCAAAAGTCAGGTGTTCGTGGGTGTGTGGGTTAATAACAGGGTTTTCAACTAGGTTACATTGGTCTCCCTGTCTATTTTTGTTCCAATACTAAGCTGTTTTCAGGACTATAGCTTTATAATAGAGCTTGAAGTCAGGGATGGTGATGCCTCTGGAAGTTCATTTATTGTACAGGGTTGTTTTGGCTATCCTGTGTCTTTTTGGTTTTCCATATAAAGTTGAATATTGTTCATTCAAGGTCATGAAGGATTGTGCTGGGATTTTTATGGGGATTGCATTGAGTCTGTAGATTGCTTTTGGAAAGATTGCTATTTTTACTATGTTGATCCTACCTATCCACGAGCTTTGGGGATCTTTTCATTTTCTGGTATCTTCTTTAATTTCTTTCTTTAAAGACTCAAAGTTCTGCTTATTTAGGTCTTTCATTTGTTTGGTTAGAGTTACCTGAAGATATTTTATGTTGTTGGTGGCTATTTTAAAGAGTGGTGTTTCTCTGATTTCTTTCTTAGACCCTTTATCATATGTACATAGTAGGGTTACTGATTTTCTTTTAGTTAATCTTGTATCCTGCCACTTTATGAAGGTGTTTATCAGCTGTAGGAGTTCCCTGGTAGAACTTTTTGGGTCACTTATGTAAACTATCATATCATCTGCAAATAGTGAAAGTTTGACTTCTTCCTCTCCAATTTTTTATCCCCTTGATCTTCTTTTGTTTTCATATTGCTCTAGGTAGAATTTCAAGTACAATATTGAAGAGATATGGAGTGAGTGGACAGCCTTGTTTTGTTCCTGGTTTTAGGGAAATAGCATTGAGTTCCTCTCCATTTAGTTTGATGTTGGCTGCTGGCTTGCTGTATATTGCTTTTATTATGTTTAGGTATATTCTTGTTATCCCTGATCTCTCTAAGACCTTTATCATGAAGGTGTGTTGGATTTTGTCAAAGACTTTTTCAGCACCAGAAGGCAGTCTCCTCTCATGGGTGGAGACAGGACCATGACTCAGGCAGACTCTCTAGCTTATTATTTAAACCATCTACTTAGTTATAGACACTTTCAAAAAGCTACTCTCCAAAAGTCGTATTTTCATAGAATTATTGGGATGTATTAAAGAAAGGGTAAGAGAAAATTTACTTTCCCACTCATCACCTAATCAGTTTATTTGTCACTTTGAGAGCATGGGAAACTTTATTAAATATCTTTTCAGGTCAAAGTAATGAGCTTGAAGGAAGTCATGTGACTTGTTTGTGGTCACACAATTGTAGCTGCTAGCATGATATTTGTCTTTGGCTTTCCTGATTAGAAAACTCATGATTCTGTTTGTTATGTCATGAATTTGAATATGAGACTTATATATGTGCTCAAACACATGGCATATAAATTTCTTTCTGTACCCTCTACCTCATTCTTCACCTTGTTGGCAGTGATTATCAGGATGTGACAAAGAAGATCTTTTGTAAGCTTGCAAATATGGAAGACAATCTTTTTTTGTTTGTACTGACTTTCCTGATGCATGTTATGATCTGATTTGACCCAGTTATATAAAACATAAATATGGGTATTTCCTTTAAATGAGTACATGGCAAGGTAAGAAGTTGGGTGTTAGAATTATTGCAGTCACCAGGGAAAGAAGAGAATTGGAAAGAATGCTATCTGCCCTGAAACCAACCCTTCAAAGACCAGCTGATTTTCAGACATAAGTGGTATTCATGACAAGGAAGTGGTATGATTTCCTGGGTCTTCTCCAGCTCTCAATGCTAGAATGATAACTCTGCTTTTATTTAGCAAGGATACTGTTTATGCAAGGTCAACCACATCAATTTATTTTGACCTTGGGACAATCTCAAACCCATGCCAAGACTCTGCAGGAAAGAAATGGAAAAGTTGCAGCAGGAGTATATATTGAATATGTGCTTGAAATATGAAGCTTGTGTTGCTAAGGCATTTTGAAATTGTAAAGTCTGTGTGCTTCGACTATATCACTGATATATATTTAGGATATGGTCCTATTATTTTTTAGACCTTCTTCATCTTACAGAAAGTTTTTAAGGCTTACTTTTACGTCTTTATAATCAGCCATTTGCTAAAGAGACTCTTTTCCCTCACTGGAAAATGATGCTTAGAAAGTAAGATATGGGTACAAAGTGTACTTACTGCTATTAACTGTTACTAGGTCTCTTAGTAGATGGAATGAGTAAATATGTATAGGTGTGTGTTTATACATATACAAACCCAATGCACACTAACTGTATGTGTTTGTACATAAAACTCAATTTCTGTATCAATCTTCATATATACTGAGCAAACAAATGAAATCTAATTGAAAAATTGGTATAAGTACATGCAAGTGTATGTAAATATATACACAGTGTTGTGTATTTAGCTACATGTTTCACATATATTTAATATATATCTGAATATAAATTTATGCACACACACATATATAAGCCAGAACTTATTCTAGTTGAAGGCCAATCCATCGCCACAGCATTCCTGCCAGCATCTATTTCCATATATGTAATTTCCTTTTGGAGAGTGGAAAATCTGTCTTTCATTATCTCTAATATATTTACTTATTTCTCTAAATCCTAGATTACATAAAAAGTAATTTCAAATTTGCTTACTCATACCTCGGCAGGAGCAAAGTAAAACTCCAGAGTTCAAATTGTTTACATTTCTTTTTGTATTTAACCGAGGGTATTTAATTCAGCTGCCATTGCAAAATACTTGTGTTCGGCACCCGCTCAGTTTTACTGTGGTTATTCATCTGAAATTGAGTTTGATCCATTTTGTTCTGTTTATAGCTCATTTTAGGGATTTCCCTCATCCATTTCAAATTATACTTCATGCTGATTGCATTTTTAGCATAGTTCTTGAAGTCAAGTATACAAACATATACTAGGAAAATTTTTTTTCTATCTTTAATCCATTTCTTACATTTAAAAACTACCTATTCCCACCAACCACATATAGGGATTCCAACCTATTACTTTAAGTTTTCCTTTACTTTTTGGCATATATGAGTAAACACAGGTGTATTTTCTTAGTTTACCTATTAGTTCATATCTTTATTTTTATTTTAAGCTTTTTAAGTAGGGTAACATGCATATTACTTTTTCTAATAAACAGCTGCATAGTACCCCTATTAAATAATAATGAAAATATTCTTCAGTCATCATTTTGTCTATTTTCATTGCTATTCTTTATATTTTGAAATGCATAAAGTTATAAATAATTTGTTAAGTGTATCTTTAGGTTAAATTCCTAAAATGATAATTCAGAGCAAATCTAATTTGGGTAGATACTATTAAATTTATCTCCATAATAGAAATAGATATTTCTGTCATAAAACTTGTCTTCCCACTATTTTCTATTAGAAGGTATTTCATACTTTTAAAAATAGATATTAAATAGAATTCAGATATATGAAAATAATAGCCTGTCATACTCAAAATAGGGCAAGTTAAAATCAAATTGGTATTATTTCAACTACCATATAAATAGAAATTAATTATTTTGTTTTTTCTTTGGGGATCATTTGCCTGTTTGCAACATTTTCTCCTAATATTTTAAATTTCCATAACCATTATTGGTATCAATCTTTTTGCCTGTGATAAACTTTGCAAACAGCTTTGTCCAGTTTGTTAATGTTTTTCCAGTACTTTTTAAAAATTGCTTTTTAAATATCATGTATGCTTTTTTATTTTTTATCTTTGCTCTGAATAACAGGGTATAGAAACAATACAATGACCTTTAAATTCTCTTCTCTGGGGCACTGGAAACCACTACAAAGAGCAAATATGGAATGGAGAGGCTGGGAAGACAGAAAGACAGCACGGTGTGCGTTCTATGGAGAGAACCAGAGATGTGATGGCGGTATTAGGTGAGAGTGAGAGCTGAGATTGGTATGCTGTCATTGCCCAGTAGGGGAGAGAAGGTAGACAACAGTGGGGAACTTATGAATGCACAGAGCAAATCTCCGACCTGCAGGCTGGCCGAAAGAAACCCTGGCTCTGGATAAACAACAGAGGTCCAAGATGAGGAAAGGTCCACTTTTTGGATTGGATTTCCTTGGAGGACCACCATGTCACCAGATGCTACCAGATGCCAAGTTAGTGTAGGTGGTCCATGCTGCTGCCCCAGGCAGTGATGAAGCCTGAGATTCATGTGGACATGTACAATCTATACCAATGCCTTATTCCTAGGTGATATCCTTGGACTATGTGTCTCGAGGCACCAAGCTGAAGTAAGTGACATGTGTAACCACCTGAGGCCATGGGCTTGTGGCCCATGCAGCCACTTAGGGTAATGAGTAGGTCAGTAGTTTTGATACTGCTAAGGGCCATATTGACATTTGCAATCCCGTGTTATCACCAAAGTCCATGTAGAGCCCTGTTGTCTGGGATGTCCCCTGAAGTCATGTTAATATTTGTACATGTGGGAGAGCTGGCCCCACCACTCATGGGAGACTTGGCCCTGGCCATTGCTGAGCCACAGCTTTACGGTGCAGGTGGTGGCGTGCGCATGTGAGGCAACTACAGGGCTCTCCTCAATTGATGGTTTCTGATATCAATGCAGTCAGAGAATGACTCATCCTCCCTTAGGGTCTGGCCACTATGAATTTGACAAAACTCCAGTGAATATATGAACATCACAAAATGGACTTTTTTGGGGGGGGGGTACAGGGCTCCAGGAGAGGGAATGGACATTGGAGGATTGATAGCTGAGTGGGATCAGGGCACAGGATTGCCTTCAAGTGGTTTTGAAAATTACCCTATGAAATTTTTAGGTCATTTACATATCTTGACTAAATAGACAACTTGTTTATTCAACATATATATATATCTCACGGTGTCCCTTTGTGTTTCTTGCCTCTTTCAAATCCTTCAAGCCCAAAAGTACCAATATTCTTACTAGGTTTCTTGATTTGTTACTGTGTATGTCAGAACTTTAAAACAGTTTTATCATGGGTACTTACATCCATCATAAATCACATACTCTTTTGAGTTGGTGTGAATCAACATTATTCTACTCAGTTATGCATCTTTCTAGCCTGTCTTTCCAGGTTTACCACTGTATTGTTATATCTGTGCCAATGTAATATGATAATGAGTCATATTCATATTTTTTGTGATAGACAATACTGCTAATAATAATTTCTTACTCACATGCATTAATAGTAGAAACATAAAAAAGTTTCCTTAGACTGTATATATAGGAATGGAATTTGTAAGTCAAAGGAGAGATTCAGTTCCAGTTCAAGTGAGCAATGCCAATTGCTTTTGAAAATGATTGTATCCACTTACACTTCTGTCAGCCACATACAAACATTTATTTTTTAACCACAACTATTCTTTTCTCATGCTAAATATTTGAATGAACATTACTATTGTAACTTCTAAGATTACAGGTCAAGTTATCTGTGAAATGTGTTGTCATATAGACCTGTTTTATAGCAAAGTGTCCTCAGGATTTTGTAGATTTCCATCAGATCAACATTGTGCTAGTGGCTTAATAGAATTCTTTCTATGTTATGTTCACTTGATTTTTAATGTGCAGTAAACATTTTCCCTGACTCTCTTCAGTGGCTCTTTTCAGTGGTTTAACCATATCACTTGAAATTTTGGGAGAAAACTCAGTCCCATTGCCAATGTAGGAGGTAGGACCTTGAAAGTGATGAAGGCTTCCTCCCCTTTATCTTTGACTTCCCACCATTCTGAGCTGTAAGAAATATTTTTCAGTTATTTATAAATCACCTACCTTGGGGCATCCTGTTGTATCAGGCCACAGTCAAGTAAGACAATGATATATATGATGAAGTAGGAGATCACGTTTTGCTTATTATCATTTTATCCATTTTGGCTTATCACTTTTTTCACTTTGCTCAAGAAATAATGTCCTGACCCTGATGACAGAAGTGTTTGTTTCTTATTACCTCCTACAATTTTCAGTTCTACTTTTAAAATTTAATTTTTATTCCACCCAGAGTTGAGCTTGGTTGTTGGATGATAGGTGATCTGGATTTCTTTTTCTCTGTCTAGATGAGTAATTATCACAATATCAGGTGTATCATCCTCCCGGTCATCCCTGCCCTAATGCAGCCAGACATCAGATGTTTTTAGCTCCATCCCAATTAATAATTTTGTGGCTATGCCTTATGAGTACAGTCCTGCAGAAGAACTACACACACTTACATAGCACAGTACTTTTCCAAAGATGGATCCTTGCTGAGACACATGCCTCTGTCTAGTTTTCTTCAGGATCACTGTGCTATTTTTATTCTTATATTTTCTTGTGCATTTTACATCAGTCTTAAAGCATCGCAACTCTCCTCTGACAAGTCCCCCTTCCTACAACACCTTATTGGCATCTTGATTAGAATTATATTGAATCCATAGATCAATACAGTGAGAATTGACATCTTCTGGACATTAGTGCTATAATCTCAGAATACGGTATTTCCCTCCATAGGTAGACTTTCTTTCAAAAAAGCTTGTGTTCTCTTCATAGAAGGTTTGCCCATATTTGGCAATATTCATTCATTAGTGTTTTATATTGTTATGTAAGCATAAATAATATACAGTTTGTAAGTTTGAGTTTTAATTATTTGTACTTCATATAAAGAGATAAAGTTGATAATAATCCCAGAAATTTGCTGTACAGTTTCTAATTCTAGTGAATCATGTGTGGATTCCCTGCAATTATTGGGTTGAAGATTAGTTTATATGTGATGACACCAACTTTGTACTTTCTGGATGCCTGTATGTTTTATATATTTTTTTATCACTGAAGAATAATATCACAAAATGGTGGAGAAGGCTGGCACTTCTATTCAAATGCAAAGGGAATAATTTTCTTTGAAGAGATGATCTGCAAAATTAAAAAATATAAATATCAATATTTATTATTTTCATACAATAGTGAAATTGTCATCCCTTTTTATTCTTATTTAATGCCTCATGGGCATTAATTTTTAAACTTTTAAATTTTTTTCTCTTTCTATCTTCCATCCCTCCCTCATTCCTTTCCCTCACTCCCACTTTTGCTTTCTTTTGCTTGCTTGCTTTCCAGTGTCCCATTGCTGGCCTTGAATTCATAATCATAAGCCACCACATGCAGCTGAACCTTGTAATTTATGAACATGCATCTATACAATGATTTCTTTCTATATGGATGAATTTTTTGTGATAGAATGGAGTATCAATGTTACCAGTCAGACATGCAATGAAGGAAGAGATTAGAAAATTACATCTAGTGTAGGTCATTGTAAATCATTTTATATAGACAAATAACTAAATAGTACTCTAGAGGTATCTTCCTGCTAATTAAACTTGGAAAAGTGCTTTTTTCTAATAGTTCTTTAGACTCTAGGAGTATTTAAGGGCTGAAAACTTAAGTGATACATAAAAAAAGCACAGCTCTGGATTCAAAACTGATTTTAGTAGCTACAAATACAGGAGGTTTGTGTTTCAATTTTCCAGATTTATTCAATATTAAATTCCAAATAATCATTGTTTGGTGAAATATATTGATGTCGACTTTTATATTTTTACATTTAGTCTGCCCTAGATGTTACTAAATAATCCAGTTTAGAAAGAATATCTTCGGTATCATGATTACACAGTACTGTTGCTGTAGAAGAAATACCCTAGCAGACAATAAAGAGAAAGGCTCTTCTGGCAGCATCATGCCAACCTTAGAGAGTTTGACTAAAAATTTGAAAATATTACCACCATTATGAACAGATATATCAAGTAAACTATAGATAATGTTGCCTTCCAGAAATCCATTCTGTACCCTAATGTTTAGGAACTTGAGATTTCTCCTGAATGGGTTTTTAGATCAGCTCTAATGGTATCATTAATTAGACATTTGATTTATAATTTAGTCAAGTTTGATGTTACTTATTGAGAAATCAGCCTACTTTATTTTCATCTTCAAGTTTGCTATCATAGGATAAGTTTGTAGATCAGGGGTAAAGCACTTGCCTTGTTTGCACTTCCACCACTGTTGCTATAAAGTTATTTTAAATTTTTACACAGAATTTTTTAAAGCACCATATTACTTAATTGTCCACTTTTTGGGGGGGGGCGGCCTTTCATTTCCTCTGTATTACCAGTCTCTAGAGAGAATGTGTGGTATCTTCATCTGCCTTTCTGTTCAGGTGCAACTATATTATATACTGTAAAATAAAAAACATACATCTCTTAGGTGCAGCTAAAGTGTGTGTGTGTGTGTGTGTGTGTGTGTGTGTGTGTGTGTGTGTGTGTGTGTGTGTGTGTGTGCTTTGCTTTTGTGGATTGTGGAGACTCCTTACAGATCAAGAGGCATGCATTCCAGAAAGTTTAGTGCCCTTGCTTCCCTCTCTCATTAATGTACTCAGATGAATTCTATTACTGTTTCTAGATTAGTCTGTTTATGAATTTAATGGGATTAGCATGAAGCCTTCAGAGCTTTCTGCCACTCAACATTGATATTCATTCAAGTACAGAGGAGAAAACTGACTTCCTGACTCCTGAAAGATGTCTTCTTGACCTACCCACCCCCACAATAAAGAAAGAAAAAAAGAAAGAAAGGGAGGGAGGGAGGGAGGGAGGGAGGGAGGGAGGGAGGGAGAGGAAGACAGAGAGAGTTTTTTTTAGAAGCACCATCAACTGCAGTGCTTAATGAGGACACATGAACTAGGAAATGGGTAATGACAGAAGCTATTAAAAATACTGGAGTAGATCGCATAATAATTGCAGGAACAAACACATTTTTCTACCTTTGGAAAATGTATATTTAAAAATATAAGATTTGTGGGTGCTAGCCAGTATACTTTTATTCTCAAATTGTATCCTTTTAGTGTTTTAGGAAGTTTATGTTTTAACTGAATTTAGTTGGTGTGTGTATTTTTTTGACAGGGTCTTATTATGTAGCTCCAACTCACTTGTAACTCCCTTAGTAACCTAGTCTAGCCTTAAATTCATGAAAACCTTCTGCATCAGCCTCCCAAATGTATAATTTGCTCTTTAGGTTAAAGAATATGTAAACAGAAATGATCATTACTAAATTGGGTGAAGGAAACATCTCTGATGATAGAACCAGAGTCTTGGGACTTTTCAGGTTTGGGGAATTTAGCCTGATTTCTTTGACACATCTAGTTGCTTTACATAAAAATCAGAATGTTTCCACCATTATTTAAACATTAAATAAGGTAAAAGTCAAAGTTTGAGCTCTGAAACAATGCTGTCAGCACCCATACTCTGCTTTCTCATGACTTGTCTCTGATTAACCTTTCCATTGAAACTGCAGACTTGTGTGGCCTCTAACCTCTGAGGGAGATGTCTTTCGTGACCTGTATACCTGTGATAATCTTTTCTGTGTCCTTCCATTCAGGACTTTGAAGACAAGTGAACTGGAGCTCACTGTGCCACAGAATTGGCAGCCCCACAATATCAGCTTGATTCTTGTGTTCTGCCGTTCTATGTACTCACATTTTATTTACTTCTTACCTCTGAGGATTTAGCTAAATTATCAATGTACTTAGGAGAGCAATAAAGCTATCAGTCCATTTAGATGACTATCAATAAGAAAGTAAATCAGAATATTTGGCTTGTCTTATTTAGCTGGAATATAAATGGCAGCTTTCTTAGTTCTTTACATTTTTATAATTCTTTAATGAAAGATTTTTTTATATGCTATAGTCTGATCATATTTTTTCTTCCCCCAACTCTTCCCAGATCCTCCCAGATCCTTTACCCCTCCCATTATTTGATGGGAGAGAATCCTGAATCTCAAGGTTGTTCTTCCTGGCTCTTTTTTTTGTTTTTGTTTTGTTTGTTTGTTTGTTTTGCAGTTAGATGAAATGGTTTGGTAGAAAAGTTTGCACAAAAGCCTCTTTCTTAGAGTTGTTTCCTGACCCAAGGCCATGGAATCAACTGATGGTTTCTTCTGGACACACTTTGTACCTTCATGTTTCAAACATCACAGAGTACTCAAAAGTGAACAGGCAGCGTTGCTCTTTATGGTTTCTTCTAGCCACATCTGGCTCAAGCCCTTCCACAGACTAAGTCTTTTGAGGAAGCATAATTACTGATGACTTTGCTTGCAAATGTATGCCCACGAATATGCCTACAACATTTCTTGCTGGTGCTGTATAACTATGGCCTTGCATGTCCTTTACTTTGTACCATCTGAGGTCATAATTAGCATTCTCAGCATTTTGCTGTTTCTAATTTTCATCTGGTATCTATTATTTCTGATGAGTGGTTTGCCATCACTCAAATGATTTTTTTCCTTTGCAGATTATCAGTCCTGTCTGTCTGGCAGCTTCTATGATTCTTTCTTTGAGCATCTGCAGTTAAAATCAGCATTGTCTATTTTTATTCAAACATTTTTATTTGTCCTACTTCATACTTCCAATCACTTTGATCCCAGAGCAATAAGAACATTCTCATTTCTTCCAACTTTTATTTTCCTGTGCAGTTTGGTCATTATCCTACAACTCTAACACGCTGAAGGGATTGCGTACCCCACATTCCAGTGCTTCCTGGACTCCATGTTGCACACTGCTGCTTTGCTCTTTCACACTACATTCTCGATACTTTCTTCTTTAGCACACTGGCTCATTCTCCTTCCGTTCACCCAGTGCTATATCTCCTGAGATTTTGAAATTTTACTAGTATATGTCTCTATGCCAGTATTTTTCCTTTCACATATAAATGAAATTTATTTTTTAATTTATATTATATAACAACCACAGCCTCCCCTCCCTCATCTTCTCAATCTATCCCTCCTCCACAATTGCTCAGCAAACCATTTGGATTTGTTCCCTTCTTCTCAGGATTGCTTCATTCTGACCATTTGCCTTCTGTTAGCTCTTGCTTTTCTTTCACAGAGCATGACTTTCATCTGTATTTGGTCATTAAACTTTGCTGGGATAGTCCATCAGACTATTTTTCCCTGAGAACAATTTTGTTCCTTCTGCTTATTTTCATACCTGACTTTTTGAGTGTGATTACTGTATCTGGAAGGTGATGCCTCGAGTAGGACAGAGAAAACATACAGTGACAAATCACTGTAGAGAAAGGGTGTGTCACTAAATAGCTCTCTCTTATGTGAGGCTGGAATTAGTCAACTAAAGAAACTCTGGGAGACCATGTAAAATAGACTGATCAGAAAGACCCTATCAGAAGGTCCAATAAGATCTATAAACTAATTTCTTCTAGACAGTTTGATACTATACCCAAAGGGCAATGGTTCTTATTTCATTAGTAAACCAGGCCAGTAGGATTGGCATGTTTTGCTGTCCACAGGAAAAAGATGAAGAAAGTGGGTACTAGAAGCAGACCAGGCTTGTAGACTGAAGTAGTTAGAGCAAACAGGCATCCGAGGTGGCATTAGCTGCATTCATGTTTGGGGATTTGTTTGTGGAAAGAATTTTACTTGTTTTCCTCTTATCTTTCTCTTTATGCATCCTTTACATCTTTTCCTTTTGTATGTGTGTGCTCCTGTGCATGTGTGTGTTTATGTATATGTGTTGTGAGTGCTTGTGTGCATGAATGTTGGCATTTGTGTGAGAGAAAATGCATGTGAATGTACTGCATTTAGAGATTCGAGGTTAACGTCTGGAGTCTTCCTGTATCACTTTCGACTTTGTTCATTATGGCAGTGTCTCTCACTTGAATCCAGAGTTCACCAATACAGCTAGTCACGGTATTCAGCTTGCTTCAGGGATCCCTCATCTCAGCCTTCGGAACCCTGAAATTTCAGGCTAGCTACCATGCCCTCCTGGCATTTATGGCCTTTCCAAGGATCTGAGCTCAACTCTTTAGACTTGTGTGGCAGTGGTTAAACATTGTAAAATCTCTCCAGCCCACTTTAAAAAATTAAATTAAATTTGCTAGTTACTTTACAAAGTAGCAGATTTCATTATGACATTTTGTTTCATAAATAATGTTGATTGATCTCCCTCATTCCTTTTACACCCTTCCATCCCAGTAATCTCCTTCTGCTTTAATATAACATGTGTCCCTATTCTTACATTTTCTCTTATAGCCTTCTTCTCATCTCATAGCCTCTTTCTCATTTCCTGGTTCCTTCCTGTACTCACTCGCACATTAATATTGATGTATAAAAATTAACATTTAGAACCTACATATTAAAGAGATCATGTAGTGTTAGCTTTTCTGAGCCTGAGTAACTTTAATCAATATCATTTCCAGTTCCCGATAACTTCATATTTATTTATCTGGAAAAATCTCATTGTGCACAGCACCACATTTTCACACTGGCAAAGCCTTGTGAAAAGAGCAACAGTGTATCTCAATGTGCAAGAATCTCTTCTATTGGATATGAAGTCCTTTGGATGTATGCCTAAGAGGGTTATACCTGGATTGTATCGACATTCTCTGATCAGGTTTTGTAGAAACATCTTCACTGATTTCCAGTGTCTGGACCAGTTTGCATCCCCCCAACAAGGGTAAGGACATCTCTTTCCAACATCTCCACCAGCCTTTGTTATTATATGTTTTCATGATAATAATCATACTGACTGGGCTGAAATAGACCCTCAGAGTAGTGTAAGTTTACATTTCTTTGATCACTGAGAGACTTTTTTATTGCCATTTCTATTTCTTTGTTTGTTTCAGCATATATTTACCAAGGCTGAAGATCCCGAATCCAAAACCAAAAGCATATAGTGACCTTTTTTGACAGTAGTGGGGATGGTATTGATCCAGTCAGCAAACTGCTAGACCTCCCCCTTGTTATAAGAATGCATCTGTCTTCTCTCTCTAAAGCTACTGTTTGCTACAAGACTTAGCCCCAGGCATTGTTCAACAACTCATTGAAATCCTATTTCATAACCTACAAAGTCTTGGCTTTCCCAGTCTTGCTCACCAGGTGAAATGTTATCCGTCTCATCATCAGCTGGTGGACTCACTATGCAGCATTCTCAGAAGCTAGCTTCAAGTTCATAGGTTCTGGTGCTTTCAACACTTTATATTCATCTTAATTTCAATTTTAAAATAATCTTTATTATTTAGTCTAATTGTACATTTTGTCTTATACTTTTGAAATTTATGTCAGTAATATCACTGTTTCATCTATTTATTACCTTATTTTTAATATAATCATTCAATTTAAACTTTTAAATTATGTATTTTTTAATCTGGGTGTGAATTAATGGAAAATTAATCATAATATAACAGATTTGGTGACTTTCTTGTATGTGTTCTTTCTAATCAGTTTTGTCAGATGTGATTTTGGAAGTATCTGTTTTTCATATATTTCTGCAAACACAAATTTATATAGAAAGATGATCAGTATGAATTTAAACATTTTATATTCAGAGAAAGCTACAACTTTAACCTCCCCATGACCTAAATATGTCATGCCTCAAATTAATGAGAGATTATGGTATTCAAGGTTGGCTCAGATATTCTAAAAACAAAAAACAAACAAAGAAAACTTCATAAAACCTGACTGACTTTGAGATAAACATAATTTTAAAGTTTTCCCCAAAGATAAATAACATCAAGAAAAGTATTGAAAATGAAATACCCAGGGTGGAGATTGAAGAGTTGCAGAGGCATTATATTAATTTAGACAAGGATGTGGGCAGCATTATTAATAACTAGAATGTGCCAACCTTAATGAACTCCTTAAAATTCTGTCTACAGCCTTCATCTCCTCCTTATACTATTCCAGGCTCAAGCAGCTCTTGGTCTCATATAAAAGGAGGGTCTTTCCAAGATTTACCTCCTAATTTAAAACTTTTTTTCATTTCATTTTATGTTTGAGTGTTTTACCATATTACGTGTGTGCATTTTGTACATGTTATGCACACAGAAACTAGAAGAAGGTATTGAATCTCATGGGCTTGACGTATAGACGGTTATGAACTGTCATGTGGATGCTGGGAATGAAATCAGAGTTTCCTGTAAGAGCAAACAGTGCTATTGACCATTAAGCCACATCTTCAGATCCCAGATACCCCTTTCTTAAATTCATGGACCGAGTACAAAGAATGGCTACACAAACTTACAATAATTGTGTTCCATAACTACAAAGACAAATGACCAAAAGACGCCAACCAAGCAAAGGAAGTATGGCAAAAAGACAAATTCATGATGGGGACCATCTAAATGTTATTTCCTCTTATTATCTTCAGTTTTCTTAAAAGCACCAACATTATTAGAATAAAAATATGTTCAAATACAGAATATGCCTTTCATCAGCATCCAAATACACCAACTAGAAGAAAATCATCATTGATTCATCTAGCATTGAGCAACTCTCTCTTCCATATAAACATTTTATATTGCATTGGGAAAATTCTGTTATAAAATAACAGAATTAAGCTCTAGTAGAGAGAAGGTAGCCCCACTTTTGATAATGTTTGCAAAGAATCCCAAGACAATGTTTTTGATCCACACCAAAATGATAAAAGCACCACTGAATTCCCACTGCATTATTCATTGGCACCTCACATTTACTTATTCATTTAACCATCAGTTTGGCCTGCAGCCAACACCGTTTCATACAATCACCAGAGTGGCCAAGTCAGGACCCAAACTACTCATATCTCTTGCTGAATATCTCTTGCTGAATACCACAGCACAGTGGCATGATCTCCTAAGTATGCTGTAAAACTGCCAAGGTTATCTGCATAGCCTCCAGTACAGATGACATGGGATGAATGCTTGATCTTTTTAATGTTATAGTTTTTATCACTGCTATTCCACATGAACTTCATGTGCATTAGCATAAATCTCTTGCTGTCTTTATAGAAGTTATATTATAAAGTGCATGGTTTCCAGTTTCAAGGCATTGAGTGGTCACTTACTATGGATCAAGACAATGAAAAAATAATTGTTCTCAAAAAAATTGTCCCTACAGAAATCAGACTACTTTAGCATTTATTAAAGCTATATATACAGCAAAATTTGGAAGTTGTGTCTGGTCTCCTGATTGGAGTTGTACTGCTGAACTTGATTTTGAGCATATTAAAATTTATTTAGTGTTGGGGAAGTAAGGACAGAAAGCTCATTCAGCTATTTGGAGAGTAAAATTATAAAGAATTTCCCTGGTATAGATTAGTACTCACTTTAACCCTCCCCCACCCCCAGCAAGTTTTCTGGTCTACAGACAACAAGGAGGAAAGGGCGTGTACTCAAGACTTTCTCTTACTCAAGTGCTTGGAAAGGAGCTTGGTGAAATGGGAGGCAATGGTTTATGTTAATGTGCCCTATCATGCTTTATCTCTCACCTCACAGTATCTCATTCTGTTAACTTTGAGTGGTTTTTTTTTTGTTTTTTGTTTTTTTTTTTTTTGATTTTTTGTTTGTTTGTTTCACAGAAATCAGAGCTGTACTTGCATAGTACATCCAATGAAACAGCCATCTTTTAATTAAATTTACCAGGCTTTTAGTGCACTTGTGGGCAGCCTTCACTACTACCCAAAGAGACTCCAGAGCCATCCAATGTTATTCCCATGTAATTAATCTCTAATGCTCGATTTTGTACAATATGTAATAATGCTGCCTGGACAGAAATGAGAGCTACAGACAAGAGCCATATTAAAGATGAAGAGAGAGTAGCTTCTGGAACAATTGGTTTTCAAGAGAGCAACTAAGTGTGAACTTTATTAAAGGGAAAAGAAATAATGGGAATATCTTACATTAAGTAAAATCGCTTGATGGCTTCCATTTTTCAGATTCTTTTATTTTGCCCCTGACAAATGTCTCAGGGTTTGTTTTTATAATGCATATTGTGTGTTATGTTACATTTGTAGCCTCATAGATTTAATAGGGGCAAGGGAAAGATTTGCTGCCCCAAGGAATTGAAATAAAGGGGGGGCGGGAGGGGAGGAAGATAAAAGTCCTGCACTGTGATTAATCCTGCAATAGAATTTCAATTCATTTTCCTACAAATATTTGGGACATTAACTTCAATCAATGATTTTTAATTTCAAACTAATGGACACATTAAAACTGACACAAGTCATGTAGAACCCACATTGTACTAGATCACTTGAGCTTCACACCACTAAAAGGAAACCATTTCAAGTAACAAAACAAAGGCTTATAGAAATTTCGTTGTCTACAGTCAACCAAGTTAGCATAAACCATGCCTTTCAGTTGGGCATCTCATGGCTTTTCCACTAAATCACCCCATCCTGTTTCCATGTTACCCCTTTAAAAAGCTTTGCACATGCCCTAATGTAAACCTCATGTAATATTGTAGTCATGATAGTGAATGAAAGATTAGGAGGCTATTACTTGGGATATGCCACTCCATTATTCTCCAAAAAGTTATCTGTCATGCACAGCTTGTAGTATAAAAGGCATATCACTCAATGATAGCCCCTTTTCCTGAATTCATTCTTCTCCTGGGTTTTAACCACAGCACAACAGTATCTCCATCTTCCAGGATTCTTCCCATTCTACAACAGTGTTACTTTCCACTCTGTTTGCTGTGTTATAAATGTCAGCATCAACTCTGGCTCTCTCCTCTCACACATATTTAACTGCCACATTCAAATCAAATGGCTCTAGTCCTAGCAAAATCTATTCTGCTTATCTCTATTCTCATTTCTCAGATTTGAGCCCCCATATTTTTTTCTGAAACACATCCATTAAACACAAATGGTGTTTCTTCTTAGCTATCTTCCTGTGACCAGAACTACTGTTGTGGATCTTTGGATCAATTTTTCTTCCCCAATCAAAAACCTTTATGGAAACCTCTCTGTTGCCATGAGCACCCATGACTTATGTGTAAACCCAACATTTCTCTCCTCTTCCTATCTACTCTGTATGAAGCAGACCACTCAACAGCCCTCTCCCCTTAAGGAATTTGTGCTTGAGCCTCTGTGCCCTTGTTTGTGGACAGTGCCTCACTGATCAGATCTGTTTGTCACAGTCAGACATTCTTTGGTACCAATTTAGGTGTCAGTTGAAATGCTTTCCCTGCTTCCCACTTCTGCCCAGAGAATTTTCTACTAATTTCTCTCTGTTTGCACAGTAGACATTCTTTACAGCTTCCTTTTCATGTTGTGTCCTTGTGACTCATTTTATACTGTTATATGTGAGCAAAGTCCCCACAGAATAGCCCTAAATACATCTGATGTAACTGGAAAAAATATCTTAGTAGAGATCCTGAAATAATGACATTTTAATTATTTTTTATTTTCAAAGAACTTTTTCTTTTTTCATGTCTATTTATTATTAAATTTTTTAATTAAAATTTAGTTGTATCAATTTTCCCCAACCCTGTCTTTCAGTAACACCTCTCAATAATTCATTCATTTCAATCTCTCCTTTATTCCTCCTCTCAAATTTTCCAAGCCATGGAGAGGTAATGTTTTTGAAAGATGAGAGGATTAGTAAACTAACACTGTTCAACATTGGTTTATCTCTCCAGCACTGTTTGATTACTGGGTCTTAATTAGTGGGTCACTTTGATAGACATGAACTGATAGACAAGTACAGTTAATCCAAGTGGCAGAATCTATATAGTATAGGGGATATTACTAATTCTGCATGATTTTCACTATTTAAAATTATCTATGTGTGAGTGTGCACACTTGTGTGCACATGTGGGTGTGTAAATGTTAATGATGTGACAGCACACATGCCACTGCATTTGTGTTGAAGTCAGAGGATAGCTTTGTGGAGTCAGTCTTCTTCAAGCATTATTTTGGATCCATGGGTTCAACTCAGACCACTAGGCTAATACAGTGAGAACCTTTACCCACTCCACCTCACTAGCTAATTTGACTATTATCAGCCTGGCACTAGACTCACTAAGTTCTCAATTTTGATATTTTCAAGTTTCTCAGTCTGGCACTAAGCTCACTAAATTCTCAATTTGATATTTTCAAGTTTCTGTTTCAACGTTTCCCCAAATACTTTACCTGTGTTAGATTTATCTGATGAAATTTCTTATAATTTCATTCATTTTCTGGAATGTAGTAATCTTACCTCTTTCCTGGTCCTACATACATATTTTTGACTTTGAGGCACTCATAGCTACTCAAAGATCCCTTGTCCATCCTTCTCTCCACAGAGTACCGATGTCTCAAAGTCAGTTTTCTCACTCAGTCAGAACTCTCAGGCTTTGTCTTGTCAGGCAGATAACTAAGCACTCAACTGTATTCTCTTAGCAACTTTTCTCCTAATTTAGCCTTTTATTCTCCTCCACTTAAGAACTTTTAGTTCCTATAAACTAAAACTATAGTTCAAGAAGAAAACTAAAACCATACATTTTAAAGTCATAAAAAAATATTTAGGAGGCAGGAGAGATGGCTCTGTGATAAAGAGCACTGTCAGCTCTCCCAGAGGACTTGGGATATATTCCAAGGCAGCTCACAACCATCTGTAACTCCAATCCCAAGGGATCCACTTCTTTTTTCTGATTCCCAAGGGTATCAGACATATTGATAGCTTGGGAGGCCTTCTCCACAAGACTGTCTTCCAGAGTTTGGGTCAGAATCCACAGAGCAGTAAAGGAACTTAGGATAGTTCTAACCTTAGGGTTTATGTAAAAGGCTCACATGAGTGTTGTTCCAGTCATGCCTCTTCATTGTCCTGCCTCTATTCTAATTCTCCTGTCCTAATTCTAATTACTCCTAGCTTCTTCTTCTTCTTCTTCTTCTTCTTCTTCTTCTTCTTCTTCTTCTTCTTCTTTTCTTCTTCTTCTTTCTTCTTCTTCATCCTCCCCCTCCTCCTTCTCTTCCTCTTCCTCCTCTTCCTCCTCCATCTGCTCTTCCTCCTCCCCTCCTCCCTAAAAACTCCTTTTTTTTTTTCAGGAGGTTTGAAGAATAATAGAAATTACAAGTGTTATATCTCATTGGTCAAAAGCACATCCCTAGGGTAAGCAGTAAGGAGCCAAGACATTTACCATGGAAATACAAATTTCAAGCTTTCAGGACTAACACTGTGATAAGAAGGGGTAGGAGGGCACAGTGCCCAGTGACAAATTTTGTCAGCGAGACTTGGCAAGTGAAGAAATGGCATGATTTTCTTAGAGGCCTTTGTGTATTAACCTTGGTTAGACACTTGCATAGCTGTAAAATTTTAAACTTATACTTATCAAAGACTTTAATCTAGTTTGAACTTGCTCTAAGGCAAAAAAGAGCTAATTGTGTGCAGTTAGTCTGAGCAAAAAGAACAAGATATGCTTTTAAGGATCTAAGTCCTCATGGGACAATAGATTTAGATATGAAGCATATCCTAATATATTTTCTATATGTCAAAAATATTTTAATGAGAATCCATCTTCTTGACCATCCATATAGATATATTTGTGTCCAGTTGATGGAATATTTTCTGGATATAAACACAAAACAGTGGGAAATTACCCAAAGATATTCTTAGAGGTGAATTGACTCATGAGAGGAATTACAGACATAGAAAAATGGTTATCTACAGCTAATGACCCAACAACCATGCCAAGTAGGGTTCCCCACAGAAAATCACTTATCTGGTACTTGTCACCTGCTGTATACTCACATGGCCTCCAACATAGACACAAATGTGGTACATTCACACAAAACAACCACCTACATAAGTAAATTAAGAAAGTAAATTAAAAATTAATTTAGTAAGCATTGTATTGATATCCTGAGGCAGTAGTTATCTTGAAATATGTCAAAAGTTATGTCTGGTCCTTGTCCTCAAAAATTCTTATGTGCATTTGAAAGAAAAAACACAGGATATTCTACTGTATTAAATGCTATTATAGTTAAGTACCTACAATTCCTCCATAAGCAGAGGTATAGGAATTTCATTTACAGAAACAAATGCAAGTCTCATCTTTGTGACACATTCTTATTTTTTTCCAGTTAGAAGATCTCTAATGCTGTCCAAGTTGAGAGGACTCATCTCGCCAGGGTATCACAGAGATATATCAAAGAATATTTAGTTCTTCATTATTCAGTACATACTAATAACTAAACACCATGGAAAAGAATTGAATGTAAACTATCAGCTAGGGCCTTTCTGCCTTTGCAACTCATTGTATAACTGACTGAGACTTCAGACAACTGCAAAGACTATGATTTCGGCTAATTTACAACCCCAAGGTCTCTAAGGCTTTTGCCTCTTACAACCTTTTATGACCTGAAGTTTTGATTCAAGAATACATTGGTTAGGAACCTTTGCTTTATGGAATAAAAAAAAGTCTAAATTCACACAATAAATGGGTTAAATATTGAAAAGAACTTTCTGGCTTCTCTAAGTGAGATCTGAAACTGTAGGACATGGCCTGTCTCGGGCATTGTTACATTGTTGTCCTCTCCGTCTTCACATCCACATGATCAGCTTCATCTGTGTATCTCCTGGTGGCCAAGGATGTGTCCAAGGCTGTCTACATTCTCACTGAAGTTTATTCAGAAAAATCTCCAGATTTTATCTTGATTATATCACTCAAACCTACATGACCATGAATAGAAAATTATAAATGCAGGCAGAGTCATATTTTTCAAGGGCAATACCTGTCATCAAAGAAACAAATACCCGAATAAAATTTGGGTGGCAGTGAGAAATGGCATAAAAGAGGAGTTATTTTATATAGCTCAAGCTATCTTCCACCCCAACCCAGATGGAAAAGTTTCTTTTTATTGGAATTCTTTGTATAATCTTAACTGGCATATAAAGCCTGGAAGGGAAGTATGACTATTCCCAACTGTTTTATAAGTAACACTAAAGTGTTACTTATAAATGCACTTATAGATGCACATTGTAATATACCCCTATTGGTAAAAATCCATGTTGTGGGTTCATTTCTGTTTCTATGATAAAACCTCTAACCTGAAATAATGAAGAAAGGTCAATTTGACTTTCAAATCTTGATTATATTTCCTTATGTGAGGCAAGTAAAGCAAGGAGGCCAAGCAACAGGTCACATCACTTCTGTAGTTAATGGACATGAGCAAGAATACACCCATGTAGCCTTTTTATTTCCTGATAGCTTTAATCTGTTATATAATTCTGGAATGGTGCCTCCCACAATGGGTGTGTCTTCCTATATCAATCAAAAATCAAGACAGTGCTCTATGTACATGACCACAGGTCAATCTGATCTAGAAAATTAATTCTTCTTTGAAATTTTCTTCCTAGATTTTCTAGGTTATAGTAGGGTAACAGTTAAAAGAATCATCACCATCTACCCCCTAGGTATGCAACCCTGTCACTTTTAGAACGTAATGTTCTGTCTCCAATCCCCCCCCAAAAACCTTGTAAATCCTGTAATGCAATGCACAGGCTAACAATACATTAAAAGTCCAAGGTTTCTTTAAAGTGAATTCCTCTTTAAAATAAATAAATAAATAAATAAATAAATAAATAAATAAATAAATAAATAGACCCATGCTTCTTATCCTAAAAGGAAAATGCCAAGGTATTTCAAATGGAGAATCATTTTTAAGAAAAATCAAAATCCAACAGTGTAAATTTAAATTCTGTTCCTCAGTTTCCAATGTCTGAGACTTTTAATGATAGTCTCCAGAGTACATGGGCAACTTCATCTATCCAGCTATACCACCTGTTTTATACACAATCCCTCTCCTGGGATAGCTCTGATCTTATACATAGTTTTCATTGGTATATTCCCCATGGTTCTGGCATCTCCAGTTTCCTTGGATCTCTATTGAAACTGGGACATAACTTTATCATGGATAAATAAGAATCTGGAAAAACAAATAGGCTGGTGGATGTTTATAGAAATCACTTACAATAGAAACAGATGACCACTAGCAGGTTCCTGTCTCAAGGATGTCTCGAAGATGTTATCTGTCTCCAACCAGGAAGTAAGAGAGAGCAGTTGGGGTCCCAGATCTCAGACCTATTTCCCCCAGGCCATGTCCACATCTGTCCCCTCCCCCAATGGGTGTGGTGAGGACTGGGTAGATATCTCACTACATAACTCAGAGCCTCTGTTTAGGGATTCTGATACTAACACAATGTACCAAGCTGCAGCTACTCTGATCCACATAATGCTGAATTGTCCTACCTTCCAAACCATTACCACCAGAACAATAGTTATTTATTTCCACAGTCTGCTAGAGAACTGAAATGCCCTTTGGCAGCTTCTATGTGCTGATCCTGAGGAAATACCTTGTTCCTATTCTCCCAATGAAGGAAGAGGGTTTCATCTCCATGGTACTGGTCTGTTAATAATTGCAGCTGGTTCTTCTGTCACAACTTGATAAGAACATAGACTCTCGCAGCCAACACGTTACATGAATGAGCCTCCATACTCGTCCTGATGGGGTCTTTGATCCCTTCTGAAATACCACCAGCCCATTGTCTACTTCTCTCTTAAAACTGCTGCCTTCCAAATTTCCATAAGAATGCCCTGTTTAGCAAGGATAACTAAATAGATTTTCCATTCCAAAGTTCCAGGATGGGCATAAAGTGAAGACACACAAAGGAATGCAATGATGACTTGATTTCTATCTTGGCACTTATTTGTGCATGTCCAAAAATCAAGAGGCAGAGAATGCTTACATTTAGTACATGGAATAAATCCACATACTAACATCTATGATTCGATAGTAGTATCATTTATAACAGCTTATAAGTAGATCCATTCCAACAGTCATCTATTAGTAAAGTTAATGTGATGAAGCAGTGTAGCAGAGTGAAAAATTGAAAAGAAAAAAGAAAATACGACTACTGATGTATATCTCAACATAAATGAACCCCCCCAAACATGAAGCTCCATAAAAGATGATTCTCAAATATGTGTGTTTCATCAATCTGTTTATTCTGATTGTCCAGATAAAACAAAACTCATAGAAACAGAAAATAGATCACTGGTTACCATATTCTAGACCCATAATGGGGAGCTTCAATGGGCACAATCTGTTACAATTTGCAGCCTGGAACCCAGAAAGAAAGCAACAGGTTGGTGAATGGAAGGATGCAGAACTATAAGCCATAATTTATACTTTCTTGTGAAATAAAATAATTGTTATTAAGTGTCCTGACTTGGAGCTTGAAATTATATTTATGGTGTTTCTGAAGAAGATAAATAATGAGCACAGCACTTTGCAGATGGGAGACAAGGGTTGTATTACCAATGGGGAGTTGCATCTTTGGGCCTAATATATATGTTCTAGGCTTGGGCAAAGGTGACAATTTAACAATTCTGCACACTGAAAATCACATGGTAGCCATAAGACTGCTTAAAGAAGATGGTTTCAAACTTGCATTTGTAACAGAAAACTGAAGACATCATTATGGGTGGAGCTATCAGCATCCGGAATGAAAATGACTGTACTTTTGCTGCAATTCCTGGTCAAGGGAACAAGTACCAGGGAGGAGCTTCCATTAGTCTGAGACCTTTGTATGTGACATCTATACAGTCCACAACTAGTACATACTGGACATTTATAAGCTGACACTGATTAAAGCTACTGAAAACAAATATAATTAAAAAATACATATACACATAGTACAAATGACACACATCTCTCATTGTAAATGCCAATTGCTGTTCCCTGTACCAGCATGACATATTTGTAGATTGTGCAGCTTACACTACCAAAAATCAAGGCTTTGAAAAAATACATACATATATATTAATTCAATATATATAATTAACATATGTATGTATATATTAATCCAATATATTTTTCTCCTTAAAATGCCACATATCCATTATGTGAGATAGTAAGCTTAACTAGCCTCCTTGAGTTTCCCAATCTGGTAGTTTTATGGCAAAGTGATACAAAAATTCTAAAAATAATTTCAAGATTAAAAAATGGGGGTCTGTCCTTTATTCAAAAGAACTTACATTAGTGACTGCTCAAGAGTTTATACTTAGGCATCTTTATCGAGCAGTAACAATTGAACTATGTTCAGTTGATGATATTTATGTTGGAAGAAAGCAGTTTTGGTTTTGAACTTTTCAATTCACCCAACAATCTTCTGACTTGTGGAGTCTCTGTTACGTGGCTTAGATCAGCTGTCAGAAAGCTCTGTTGGGCTCACACACTTGCCTGGATACCCTTTCTTTCATGGGATACCTCAAATGAGCAAGCTGGGTGCTGGACTTCCATCCCTTTGCAGCCTGAATGTTTCAATAGTGTTAAACTCTTCCTCCAATAGGTTCCCAGGGGGAATTGCACTGATCAGATTTCTGTTCATCAAAAGCATGGAACAACAGTGGCTCTGTCAATCCCAGGACACAAGATGCTGGAAAGGGCGGCTTCTCCCCTGAGAAGCTATTATGAAGAACCTTATTATGAAGTTCTTCAGTGCCCATCATGAATGAATCACTCCACTTCAGTTATTGTTTCTGTGGATTCCTCTTCCTCTTGCCTCTATCCCCCACCCATTGTCAAGGGAATTTCCAATTGTATCTGACCTATTGATTATAAGAGACAGCCAAGTCCAATGGGCATGCAATACAATTTGCAACCTGGAGCTCAGAAAGAATGGTTGGCCAGCTAATTAAGGGACATGAATTAGTAAACCATAATTTGAAATTTCTAGTGAATTGAAATAAATGTTTAAAAAATGTTCTGAGCCAGAGTTTAAAATTTAGATGATGTATCTGAAGAAGCAGAGTGTTGCATAAACCACTCTGAAAATACAGCTAATATTTTTATTAATAATATATATGAAATCTAACCTCTGTGAGTCTAGACTCTATTTTGTGTATGCATGCTATCTTCTTTCTAGCATTTTTATATGAGAGTGTTAAAAAGTAGGAGGGCATTGCAGAAAAACCTGTCAATCCTCACCCCCTTTGAAGCTCCAGGAAAAGACTGTGGGAGGTAGCATGATCATCTCACTGATTAAACCACCCTGCAGCACAGAGTAGCTATCAGAGAGGGGTCTACTTGATGGCTGTATCTTTTACACTTTATACTATATGTGAATATACAGCCTAATATAACTGACATGCTGTAGTTCAAAATAGTGGATAATTCAATTCTGCTTAATTCAACCAAATCTTTATTTCCTGCTAGCCTGTTCCCCACTAGCCATATTAGTGTCTCTAGAGATGTTAGAAATATGTTTAAGACTTGTTCCACGGGCTCAAGGAGTTAAGAATGCAATTGAAGGATCTTACAATTGAATTAGTTAAGAAAAGTGAGAGGTATGTCATGCATTTGAGTAAATACACATTTAATTTTATTTCTTTTGATATTATGTTAGATGATCAAGACATATACATAGTTTTGGAGAAAGGAATATATAATAAAGAAATGGAGATGAGCTTTCATACTGTGCTTTAGGTAACAGCCCCTTCCCAAACTCTATGCTTCTGTTCTACAAAATAAGAAGAGAGACATAGAGGATTAGACATATAATGTGTGGCCACTCTTCAGTAACCACTATTGAACTTCAAAATGAGTTTAGTCATTAGCTTTGACAAATGAGGAGCCTTTTATTGATTTTTACACATGTCTATCATGGGATCTATTTAAAGAGAACAGTCAATTCTAAGAAAGATTATGTTAATCTTATTGGTTTGATGTCCTAATGGGACAGAGCAGAGCAGAGACAGGAAAAAAAATAATAAATATAATCCTAGAAACTAACAACTATCTATATCATTTTCTGAAATCTATTCAAAAGGATTTGAAAAAAATATCAAATATATTTATTTGTCTTTTCTGTGAAACCTAAGAATATATTGATAAACCACACCAGCAGTGTTAACCAACAGCTTGAGAAGTTCACGAAAAGCACATTGACAGGAGGGCTACAATTACTAATTTATTTGTCTTTTTATGGCTCAGTTAAGAGCATCTTAGGTAGTCTAGCACATGGCAGCCCGTCAAACTTCACAGGCTAGCTGTCAGGCTTTTGACTGACATGCAAGCAGTGTTTGCCCTTGCCATCAGTGGAGTGCACACAGGTAAGACAGCTTGTTGGGAATTTTTATTTCATGCTCCCAGGATTTGTGGCTGCACTTTTATTGAAAGTTCTGACAATGAAAAAAAAATCCCACTCCTGAAATTTCTAAGGTCTCTGCTGCATGCATGCACTTCTCTAGTTCAGCAAGATCTTCCTCTGGGATTAGACAACTCTAGGGGCTTTGCTGATGCCTTCTGATCTCTAAGACAGCTGTTTAGTACATCGGAGACCATTTCATAGTTTTTGTTGTTGTTAACTTTGCTGGAAAGACATTCGAAAGAAAAAAAAAATAAAACAAAGAATTGGCTGTGAAAAGACAGAGCAGGGCTCCAGGGAGGTGTTGTAATTTTGAACTGGTAAATGCCAAGTTCTGCCCTCCTGGCTTCTCCCCTCTCTCTACTCAGAGACATCCATCAAGCTTTTCCTTTCCTAATGGTGTTTGATATCTGTTCTAGATATTCACTTCATTTACCCCCCTGAAAACCGAGTCTTGTAGTCTAAAACAATTTTCAAAAAGCTTGAGTTCTGGCCTATTTGTGTTTGAATAAAACATTTTAATTATGTAGGTATTACAGACCAGTACTCACACTGCTTAGTATATTTGGAAAAATGTTCACTGTAATATGGCAGATTAGCTTGATAAGGGTAGCCTCCCAGTATTCTTCATAATTGCAGCACTTAATAATTATGTCAGTTCATTATTCATAGAAATTTTCCATAAAGTAGTTCCATTATTTATAGATGGTTTTTAAAGTTTGACTGAAGCTATCATATTTGGATCCCCATAGGTGCCCCCAACCTTTATCCAGATTTTTATATTATAATGTCTGAATTGTTGAATTGTAGCCAATCATGGTGATACATTCCTATAATCCCAGACATTGAAGAAATTGAGGCAGGAGGATAGGAAATTCAAGTCATCCTCAGTTCTGTTGTAAGTTTAAGACTGGCCTAGGCTACCTGAGAAGAACTATCCCAAATAGTAGTAGTAGTAGCAGTAGTAGTAGTAGTAGTAGTAGTAGTAGTAGTAGCAGCAGTAGTAGTAGTAATAGTTAGAGGCAGAGGATAGGAAACATGACGAGGAAATATTTTGAAAATATGCTTTAGCAGTTAAGAGAGATGATTATTTTCTCAAAAGTTAAGTGGTACATGCTGAGGATAACTATGCAATCAATCTCTTACATTTGTTGACTTCAGTATGCTGGGATATAACACATAACAAAATAAAGTTTATTTCATAAAAGAAGAACGATTTCATCTCTACTTTAAATATAGGAAGACAATATTCTCACATTCATTTTATTCTTTTTTTTTTTATTGCAATACAGATATCACTTTTATTTGGAGTCCTGTGAGAAACCAAGAGTCATCTGGGGTTTGGCTCCAGTGTAGTGATAGGCAAGGAAAGGTCTAGTTCAGTTCTGGTGAATCTGTTACTCTTCGGTCAAGACAGAAGAGACCTTGAGAACAGAGGGTGGGCCTAGTGTGAGAACCCATGGGAGCCCCACAGTTTTGTCCTAGCATCAACAGCTTCATGTCCTTCAGGCTTTATGATCAGTCACTGGGCCTACTCTAATATCTGACCTACCTGTGTTCACTCACATGGGCTTAGAGACTAATTAATTAATAAATAACTTTGACTCTGCCTTTGGTCTAGAGTAGACCAGATAGCTTCTCCTCAGTTACTTAGCTTCTGCTATGAAGATAATATGAGAGCTGTTCTACAGAGAAGACGTTTAGATGACGTAGTCTGCAAGGTGAAAGAAGCAGGCCATAACCATTACTATCACGTGCTCAGAGCATACAGCACAAGAAAACATTTATAGTCACTGGAAAAGACCTTGGAGACAGCACTAGATATCCTCAAAGCTATTTGTTACTGGAGGAGAACATGAAGAGGATCAATCTGTGCTGTTTAAAAAAAAATCTGGTTTTCTCTCCATTCCAACTTGAAGAGCCACCATGATAGAGCCAGAGAAGCAACATGTTATAAGCCCCAAGACAATGTTAGGTCAGTTGTTTTTCAACATAGGCCATGGGTAAGATCCATTAGAAGTGACTCCTAGACATCAGAGGAGTCGGTGCCTATCGCATTGTTAAAGAAGTTCATTGTGCTGAGGGTCTCAGAGGAAGGCACAATAAAGCCAGATGTTTTTGTTTTCTTCAGCGAAGTTACTAGTCCTTCTTTGAGCTCCATGGAGTTGGGATGCAGACCAGCCTGCAGCTGCCTGGAATACAGGGGCAGCAGACAGGTCAGTCTGGGTGAGGGATCTCCAGGTGGGGCACCCACACGTTCTCCCTGCAGTCCACATATTCATAGCTCTCCAAGGGCAGCTGCTGTGGATGGCTCAGGTAGGAGCAGGTCAGAGTACCCTGGATATGCAAAAGAATATGGTGGACTTTTACTTTCAGCCACGCACAGATTTTGCATGTGTTTTTATCCAAAATACTGCTGGCAAATTTGTAAAGCATCCGCTCACTGGTCAAAGGACTGATGTGCAGGTGGAGGCTGCTGGTAACCTGGCCTAACACAGAGGTCTGGTGGAGAACCTCAGCAGTCAGTTGTGTCACAGTGATGGGATAGAAGTTGCTGTTGAAGATGTTCAAGATATTCATCATGTTGAGTCATATATGATTTTCATCAAAGGTCACCATGGAGGAGCTGAGGCCTACAGGACACACAAGAATGGATCGTGGATACGGTAAAAAGATGATGAGGGTGAAAGTCAACAGGCAGATGATGATGGCCAGGAATGGGTAGAGCTTCGTGTGTCTGGGCTTCAGCCTTTTGTCTCCATAAGGGATGAGGGCTCTCAACTGCTTCTCTTGCTCTTTGGGAATCTCTCCATTGCCATGGCAGGTAGGACAAATCACAAGGACACCAGCAGCCCTTGCATAAAGTACATGGGAGCACGGTGGCTTGCTGCTATCCATGCTGAAGTAGTTGGCAGGCTTGCTGACAATGGCTAGGTTATCAGCTAGGATTGACTTGTCCCAGTCCTGTTGAGAGGTTAGCTGGGACGTCAGAGGTTTTTTTTCACTGGTTTAGGTCTGGGATTCCAGGCTCTTCTCAGCTGCAAGATTGGGTTTTCTGAAACATTCCTTTGGGGTGAAGGGCTTCTAGGATGGGGTGAGGTGACCCCCTGGGTGGGGTGATCACCTCCCTTCACTGGAGACCTGGGAGAGTGAATGCATGCCAAGTGGGAAGCAGGAATCATTGGCTTCCATGATCCAAGCTTCCCTCTCTACTAGGGGATTTTGTCAAGGGCCATCAGGTGGGCAATGAAGGGAAAGATAGGACTTCATTGAGGAAGGATTTTAAATAGCATCACACTGACCATTATTCAAATTTGGGCACTGTGTGTTGGGAACTGAGAAAGCCCAAACATCTCTGAGATCTTGCTTTGTAAAGGAAAGAAAGAGGTTGGGGGTCCTGGGAGTGGCTTACCCCAAGGTGACAACGCCCTCAGCATAGTCCATTTCATTCTTTTAAATCTATCAGGTATATTGTTATGAAAGTAAATCATTTCATCTTGTAAATAAAGACAAATTTGATTGTTCTACTCACAATGCATGCATATTTGGGTGCACCCATTCACATGATAATTCCAAAATAACAGGGTCCTGAGAACAACAAAATCCAATTCTTGCTCAAGCCATATACACAACAGACTTTTTGAGGGCTTAATATGTTTTTCCACAAGGATAAGACAGAGGTAAAGAGACCAAGATAAGCCTCACAGTGAATCTTAACGTTTCTGAGTAGAAGGGCATATATCACCTTCATTTATGCTTCACCTAACTAAGGTAAATCAGATGCCTCAGCTCCACCTTCACAGAAGTTCCTAGTGACTTTCTGTGATTGTGTTTCTTTAGATATTAGTGGACACGATCTGGCCCTCCTGTCTCATCTTAAAAAGGAACATACTCCGCTCATCATCCATCTCTTCATTTTATGAATTGCTCATGGACTTAAACATAAGTTTCCTGATATATATCATGTTGTTTCTAAGCTGAGAGCTTTCCTGCAGGCTATTTTTGAAACATGTGTACAAAGGTAAGGAACACAATTATACGGGACAGTGGTTAAACTGCTAAGTAATACCTTGAGTTTGGATCCCAGAACCCAAGTGGGGAAGGACAGAGTATATCTTAATGCTAATACTGGAGAGGTAGAGATAGGAGGTCCCCAGCTAGACTATGTTCACTGATAGATTCTGGCTCAAAGAATAACATAAAGAGGGATTCATGGCCTCCAGATAGGAGAACTCAGGCTAGTGTTCCCACACACCATTATATAAAATCAACACACACACGCGCACACACACACACACACACACACACACACTCATTACACATACTCACATTTATAAAGAGGTCAAAGTCCATAACATGTCCTATTACCACATCTTTTTAGTTTGTTTATGAACAATATCTCTAGATAGTGTGCTAGGTACTCTGTCTTGATTTTTCACATAGAAGATAGAGAATTTAGCAGTTAAGTATTCCCCTATGATCCTGTGAACTTTGTGTAGTGGGAGTGGTGCCTGAAACTCTTGAGTCCAGCTGATCATGTAGTGTTGGATTTGTCTGTAGTGCAGAACACATCAGGCCTGTTGTAAGAAGTGCCCCTCAGACGTCTACTACCCTCCATCTGAGTTGTTCTCAAATTTCTGCCTTGTGAACTTTCTTTTTCACCAAGTTCTGATTCATTTTGAAAGGAAGCATCTAGTGTTGGTTTTCAGAAATGTGCTGAATCAGCCCTTTACCCTCACCTATGTCTTGCCACTATGAAGAAATGGTCTTGCTCCTGTGGAACTAGAGATGTAGATCACATGCTTCCCAGGTTGCGTGATCTTATGACTTCAGTGCAGGCTCCTAGCAGGAGAAATGTTCTGCTGAATTACAAGTCAAATTTTGTGGCAAATACTAAATTTAGGCATTGAAAAATGTGTTATATCTCAATCATATTAAAATTCTCCTGTGTTTAATAATTAATGTTTGTCATAGAAGCTCATCTCCTTCCTCTGTCCTTCTATTAATATATGTTCTTGGCTGGATAATGTGCAAGGACATTCCAATTTTATAAAGAACACAAGGAGGACATAAAAAGATAATTATTTGTAAACCACAAGCAAAAATAACACACCATTTCAGGCTGTAAATTTTCATTGATATTCAGCTACACCTCCATGACAGAAAAGGGCTGTCTCTTTTGTCAGTCTTTCAGATTCTCCTTAAGATTGTGACTCTGACTAGAGCAGACTTTTGAATCTTTAGAGAGAATATTGACTTGATCATTTCCAAAAAAGTGTACAAAGAATGCCTTGATACAGTAACAATAAGACTGTGTATTTATCTATTGGTAAGTAGTTACACTGAAATCAAGCATTTTCTAAGAAAGACATTTTGCTCTGATGGGAAGGAATGTAGTTGTTTTTGGTCTTTCAAGATTATTGGTTATGCTGTGGTTTTTGTGAAGTCCAGATGTTTTCAAGAAGCTGTGATGTGTGAGATCCATTTTTAAGGATGATTCCAGCTTTAGACATTGTTAGAAATAATCAAGTTTAACACTTCAAGATTCAAGTGAAAATGTAGATATTTATACAATGTGACTTGCTATGTCCTTAAAATTAAAATAGGTGACATTTCAGTGCTGTCAACTGCTTTTATATTAGAATATTAATTAACTGACTTAAGTGTAAATAATGTGTTAATAAAATGTCAATTATTGAATGAAAAAAATGTAAAGCATGAAAAAGTTGCTTTCAGGTTTGAACAGGTTTTGAAGTCTTGTCAATAGATGGGAAGACTTTTTTGTCTTTAAAATGAGCTGATAATTGTCTGTTAATATGAAGGTTGGATTCCTTGAAATTGATACAATAATTCTTCTGATGCTACTTTAATATTTTCTTATAGGATAATATTGCATTGTTTACATTTTAAACATTTGTTGCCACATCTAATAACTGTTCTCAGTAACTGAGTTTGACTTTTGCAGATTTACCACAGGTTCCCTTACACAACTTTTTTAAAATAATCTACTTTTGTTTTCAGAAGTTCCTACTTTTATTTCCCTAGTTCTGCCTTCCTTCCCAACATTATATATCACATATATGTATGATACATATGATGAATTTTTCTGATCTCAATTTTCTTTCTGCAGTATCCTAACTTTCTAATACATTCTGTGAAGACAATTATAGTACAGCTGGGACTATGTATGTATGTATATATGTATGTATGCATAAGCATAGTAAGTTCCAAACTTCCTTTAAAAAGATGCTTTAAGCTCCAGCAAAATATTTCAAAAGTAAACTATCATTTTTCCAATGATAAATTTTTAAATAAAAAATAGATTTTCAATGGTGTTGCCATTTCTTTGGTTGATCAGGTTCAAAACCTATTATTCCTTAATTAAGCAAACTTTTTACAATCAAAATACTCTGATGTAGACTTTGAAATTACTTTTTCCTGAAAAGCCACATTTCTACTGACCTTGAACCACTGAAAAGATAATCTAAATTATTTCCATATTGCAGTCTTTTACATTAACTTTCTATCCATTCTTGTGTTCCTTTATTAGCCATCATATTATCACATCATTTTGCTTGGGGAAACCAAACCAAAAAAATGTGCCTTCCCTTAGCTGGGTGAACAAAGCCTGAAACTCCTAAGCTGGCTTTCCTGACATAACCTCTCACTGATTTCACCTAGTCCTCTTTCTCCAATATTTTAAAATTTCTGTTTTACTTTTAATTACACATGTATATGTATTGTCTCTGTGTAGGTTTCTGCACATAGCCAGAAGAGAGCATCAGATCTCTAGGAACTAGAGTTGCAGATGGTTGTGAATCACTAGATGTTGGTATTCTAAACCCAAACTCAGGTCTTCTTCAAGAGAAGTATATGCTCTTATCTGTTGAACCATATCCCCTCCCTATTATCTTTTCTTCTTTTAAATCTTCTGGCATTCCACGGAGGTACTATTCAGTTAACATTACAATAAAGCTTCTCCTAAGTGTATACAAAGCTTGTTCTCATTGTGCTACATTCTAATAAGTGTCAAAATTCTTTTTTGTCTAAAAATAATGCTCGTACTTTACATTGAAACACTGTAGAAGGGAAGACAAATGACCATCTGATCATTTAGTGTGATATTTGGACTGGCGAAATTCTGGGGGTTTCTGAAATAAGAAAACAAAGAGATAAGGGATAGTGACACATTTCAAAATTAGAAATGTTAGCTATGCAAGCCTGGTGACCTGATGACCAAGATGATGAGGGTGAAGGAGGGAACTGACTCCACAAAATTTCCCTTTGGCTTTTGCATGTACACTGGCATGAATTCTCTCTCTCTCTCTCTCTCTCTCTCTCTCTCTCTCTCTCTCTCTCTCTCTCTCTCTCTCTCTCTCTCTCTTCCTTCTGGCTACCAATCTTGAGGTATAACTCTCAGCTACCTCTCTAGCACTATGTTGGCTTTCATGCTTTCATGTTGCCATGCTGCCCAGCATGATAATGGACTAAATCTCTGAAACTGTAAACCAGCCCTAATTAAATGTTTTTCTTTATAAGAGTTGCTGTGGTCATGGTATCTCTTCATAGCCAAAGACACAAACTAATTCTCTAATATAAGACTATATTTCCATGCTGAACATCTGTTTAGTGTTATCACATTCATCAGTGTGCCTGTATTGACTTTCTGAATGACTTACTTGGTCTTCACATCAGCACTTGCTGCTTCTCCATGCACACTTATGCTATGGAGTCAGCTTCTTGTCTTGAACTGCATGCACTGACTTCTAGGTTTCAACTTTTCCTCTGAAGTTTAATCATATAATAAGAGAGTTAGGCCCATGTTCTAGATTGGATTTTGGTTTAAGGAAGTATACTGTCTACTGCCCGTCTCTATTTATAAAACTTTCTCTGCAACAATGGTGAGGTTGTTTCCTTTCCCTTTCAGAGTTCATCCTTTACATGGCAACTTGGATAAAGGTTTGGCTCAAGAAGCATGGCTTTCAGCATATCTTGGTTGTCAATACACCTTTTTCCATAAATTTATTTATGTCTCCTTTAGATGTTATAAGAAAGATGTATGACTTTTAATTTTATTTGAATGCTTACAGGCCATTGGAAATTATTCATTGGCCTAATTGCAATAATTACTGTGTCTCAAGGGAGGACAGAGAAGAGAAAAACAAATGAGGAATGAGTCAGAATACAAGAAATGTGTTGCCTCCTCTGAGTAGTGTGGTAATTCAAAACAGCAATAAGTGATATTGTTTATTTCAGATTACCTTAATATAACAGCAACCAGAGTCTAAAAGAAGGCTATGCTATCCAAACTGTAAAAAAAAAAAAAAAAAGAAAAGCACACAATAGAATAACCACGGCATATTAGGAAAATGGAAAAATGGTGGTGGTAGACTTATTCCACTTTTCCACTTCCACTTCACATAGGATTCCCACAGACTTGAGTGTCTAAAAGGCACACTACATGTAAATTGCAACAAATCAGAATGCAACAAAAGATGTATACCTGCCTGCTTGCTTCTTACTAGGTACACATGATTAATGTATGTTGCAGGGAGAGGGTTAATTATATCTTTTTCTACTTCTGTCAGGTAACTACCAAACAGAAAATCCAAGAGAAAATAGGTACCTGGTAAGTCAACCTCAAAGGACCATCTCTGCCCTGTGGCTCTTATCAAAGCTAAGTATTTTCAACATGGAAGTGGGGTGGCTATAATTCTTATGATATGCTCCCTTTGTAGAAAGCCTAAACCCCAATTCCACAATTCCAATTCTACTGAGCGGTTTTTTGTTTTTTGTTTGTTTAAATCAGAAGACTTCTCACTAGCACATTTTTAAAACACTTTCTTTCACTTCACTAATGAGAGCTGTTTTCTGTACAGTATTGTAGAACTTTGTGTGCACCTCTTAATGTTGCTGAGCAAATGACAGGCAAATGACAAGAGAAGCTGACAAGCCAAGGCTTGTCTATACCATTCTGTTTCTATACCAGTGTCCTTCACAGCACAAAATACAGGCTCCTTCACCTATCTCACCTATCTGCATGCCCTTAAATCAGTCATGACATTATGAATTAAGAGCTTATTTTTTTTATTTTTCAAAATGATTGATTTTGTTTTTGCTCTGTCATCATACACCATCAACTATTTATATTCTTATTTGACTTAATGAAACATAGGTATCTCCTTTTTCTTTGAAGTTCTGACTGTTAGGATTTTGTTGGATGATAAATTTCTTTATATATATGAAGAAGACCAGTGTGTTTGCATTTCTGTTTACATACTATCACTACCTTGCTCAATCCTAAACAAAGTCCTTATTTAATAAAGTTTTTAAATTGTGGCAATGATTATATATTTTTAAAAACTGTTTAATGAGCAATAATTTGCTTTTTATATTTGCATTTAAATTATAACAACAAATTGTATCTTCTTATAGGGGGTAAATTTGATATCCTCTTAGATATGCCTAGTAAGTCACAAATAGAGCAGGAAAAATAAAGAACAGTTGGGGAGGCTTTTATGCTCCCAGAGCCAAAGAGAGGAATCTGCAAAGTCCTCCATACAGTAATGAATACGGAGCTGTTGTGGAGCTGCCAGTCATCTGCATCTCCCACATCTGGGGCAGCATCTGCTCTTGGTTGCAAAAAGAAAAAAAAAACAGGAAAATTGGAATAAACATCATGACACAATATCAAATCTGTGTATCTAACAAACATGTGGATCCAGCAGCCATATTAGCAGGGTGAGACCCATATCAAGATGCTTGATAATTATATTTCTCAACTCCCTTTAGAAAATACCATACTCTAGGCCTGGGAATAACAAGCTTTTGCATAACAGCACTGGGCCTATAAATAAGAAACTCATTAAGCTACCTGTAGCAGGCTTCTACCCCAGCCTGCACTGGCTTGGGGAGCTTAATGAGGTGATAATGAGGAGAAAATGGTTTAGCTCCTTTTTGGCCTGGTGTGTGATGGGTAGGGAAATCCAAGTCTTCAGTGAAGCAGCCACCATACAACCCAATTCTTCATTCAGGGTGGGTTTATATCACAGAAATAATTTGCTTCTAGGCCCCCAAGTTATTTGGCTCCCTGATCTATGGAAACAAAGCAAGCTATTCATTCACTATTGAAGGGTCTGTCAGAATAACACCAATAAAGGGTGTTAGACTAGCTGGTCATTAGCATTTGAAGGGAATGGCCAAATAACCCCAACAAAGGGTGTTAAACCAACCCACATTGTAGGTAGAGAAGTAGAGAGGCTGTGAAATTCTAAGTGGATTAGTGCCAGCATTATTTTCTCACTATGAGTCTGGCCTCCTCTATAGGGCTTCATGTTCACTCAAGGCTGGACCAAAACTTCTTGGCCAAGTTCTCCTCTTCTCTGTAAAGAAACTAAAGCAGCAAATGAAGGTTATGAATATAACATTTAACATATTTGATACAAGAAGACATCAGAACACCAAACTGCTGGGCATCCAAGACACATATGCCAAGTTCAATAGGACAGTCTATGGCAGTACCCACCAGGAAAATGGACCAGTTCTTGGTTTCAGTTGATTCAAGCTTGTCTCATTTATGCTATGCTGCTGACAACAATATCCTCAAAACAGAAGAGAGATAAAACCAGAAGGGAAGTGTGGAATCACATTCTCAAGAAGACAGTTTCTAAGTCATCACTGAATCTAGGGTTTACAGACGTTATGTTATAATGCCTTAAAGAAGGACATTTGTCTTGTAGCAGAAAATAGCTCAGAAGAGCCAGGAAACACATATTGTTGGGTTATAATCAAGGATCCATATAGACTATTGTTTCATGATGAGGAGCATCAAGATGGCATACATGAATTCCATAGACTAAATATTTTATCTGTATTATGTCATTCTTCAAATTGTTCCCACTTTGCCTGATATAATGACCTCTAATTCTGCCCACTTCCCTGATAATGATATGATTTTGTTCTTCACGGTGGAATGCTACATTATTAGGTGTATATACCCCATTCTCTTACCCTCTCACCTCTTCACAGCCAGCAAGGCTAATTCAATGATGTGACTAACAAATGATACCATGAGAAACACAGATGTGCAGGTGTATCTGCTATTAGACTCCAGACCGCATACACAAGAATGGCTTAGTGAGTTCCTAAGCTGGACTCCAGGAAATACTGTGTATTTTTTCTGACACGTAGAGCATGTTAGCCTTGTGTACCTAGAGATATTAATAGTGTACATTTTCTGTGATTTGACATAGTGAGAAATATTTTGATCAATAAGTAGCAACAGCTGTGTTGCTTCCTTTTCAAACACTATCACTTTTGTTATATGTGACCTAAAGTCACAGCAACTACTTGTGTTGGTAGATGTCATATAAGAAGGCTGGATGTTGATCCGTGGGACTGATTATGTGCATATATTTTATTGGTGAAAAGCTGTTCCCTCCAAGAATTAGTTTGCATAGAGTTTCATTTCTCTTGTAAAAATAGATTAAATGACATTAGATTTTTTCAAATGTGTTTTCTTTATTTATTGAGAAAATAATTTGTCACCTGTACTGCGGTTTGTGTGTGTGTGTGTGTGTGTGTGTGTGTGTGTGTGTGTGTGTGTGTGTGTGTGTGTATGTGTACGTCTGTCGGTCTCTATCCTATCATTAAGTTATTTTTGATTCCTACAATAAAAGCAATTGTATTTATAGACTGTTTTGTGCATGTCAATTTTCTGTCTCTGAGGGATTGTGCATATAAATTTATGAATGAAATAGACTGGAGCTTTCCTACCTTTATACCGCTTTTCTGACGTGAGTTCATGATAAGCTTATCTGATGGTAGAGTTGCAGTCTCTCCTTTTATGCCTCTGGCAGAGCTCACTGAAGAGTGAAATGCTGTGTTTCTTGAATAATTGGTGAATTTTTATTGGCAAAACCATCTGGTCCCTATTTTCAAATACAGTCCTTCAAATAAAAATATAATATATGCTTACACTATCATTTATAATGCTATATTCTCTACAAATATCTTTTTCTATGTTTCAAATACAGCCACTAATATATTCATCAAGTTTTCTGAGTGGCACTTAAACACAAACTACATAAAGATATTTTCCATTTCCTAAAATTTCTTATGCATATTTTCTGTGTTTTAAAATTTTCTCTTTTTTAACCTTTTTACTCAATTCTTTTTCATAGAATCCTGATTTATTTTATATAGACATTTTTGCGTTGATTTATTTTTATTCCTTACCTTCCTGTTACATTAGGTTTAACTAAAATATTAACTCTATTGTTCTTCTATGACTTTTTAATTTCTAGTGATAAAAAAATGTATCCCCAAATAGACTTTAATGATCCCCCATAGAAGGCTTCACCATTTTTACGGAGCAGAAGAGGGATGGGATGGGGGTAGATGGAGGACATGGGAGAATGGGAGGAAGTGGGAAATGGGATTGATATATAAAATAAAATTGTTTCTAATTTAAATAAAAAGGAAACATTAAAATTTGTGTTTAGAATTAACTAGCTGGACTCAGTTTTTACCTCTCTGATTGTGTTGGCACCACTACTTTCTTATGTTAAATGCTTATGTTATCATCTCTCTCATAAAAATTTAGTTCAGGAAACACCTTTCACTTTCATGCCGTCTGAAAAGTTGCATTTTACATGTTGTTGACATTGTTTAATTGAAATATTTTCTTCCTCTTTCGTGTGTGTGTGTGTGTGTGTGTGTGTGTGTGTGTGTGTGTGTGTGTGTGTGTGTTGGTGTGTGTGAGTACAGACAGGAACCATGTGTGTGGAGGACAGAGAACAACCTTGGCATGTCTACCTTTGCATTCCACCTAGTTTAAGGTATGGCTTCTTGCTCTTCATGGCTGCGCATACCAAGCTGAACTTCCTGTGAGTTCTAGAAATGTTCTTGTCTCTCTCAGTTTCCCACCTGCCCATAGCTGTAGACAACACACAATCCCTGCTTTGCTTGGCTGTCCTGGGTTCTGGGAATCCTAACTCAGGTCCTCAGACTTGTAAAGCAAACACTCTCTCCTGATGTATCTTTCCTGCCTCAGTTTAAGTTTTCATTCCAAATTCTACTCTGTTTATTTGCTTATATCATGTTATTTCAAACAGTACCTTCCCTTTTCTAAAATACTGATTTGTTGCATGAATTTCTTATTAAATTGGATTAGCTTTGAGAAAAGCTTTGTCCTAAGGCACAGTGTACTTAGCGCAGGCTGAACTTTAGGATTTAGCCCTGGGCAACATCTGCCTGTCTGCATCTTGCCACTCATTCTCTCCCTTCAGCTCACTGTTCCTTCATTAAGTGTCTGTTGCTTCTGTAGAGGTTTCCTTTTCTTGTATGTGACTTCAGCTGTGTTCTTCTGAATACACAAGATAGTCTGAAGTTTGAAATGTTACAATAATGTCAACTAGTCAGTGTGCTCTTGCATTTCACAAATGCAGGGACATTGTGAGAAAGGATTGGAATAACACACATTATTAGTCTAAGAGGGTCTGCCTTAGTTAACTGAGCTTAACTTCAGGTTAACATCATGTCTGAAAGAGATTTTTTTTTTTTGATTTAAAAGGTTTTCCCCTGCTCTTCGGATAAAGACAAGTAAACAGAATAGATGATCACATTTTCCTGGCTGTATGAAGAAGCAATTAGAATGATGAACTCTGAGTCTTTCAAGTCTAAGCAAGCATATCCCTTTCTAAAAGTATGAAAATTGTATTCTCCATGAGATACCTGCTAGCAAAGAATTCAAGGTAAACATTGTGTTTTTATTCAGTGGATGCTGTACCGATATTTAGAATGCTTCTCTTTACCCTCAAGTCCTCAACAACAATCTTAATCTGCCCTCCAGTTACTAATAATTATTGCTGCACCCAGCTGCCACTTATGGCTTGAGATTTAGTGCTGTCTCTGTCAGTAAATGCAGATGGATAATCCATCCCTCAAATCAAAGTTCAAGAATGCACCCCTGGAAGAAGCCGCTGGGGACAGAGCAGAGGCTTGCCTTGCAGCACATGGCCAGACTTCTCAGAAAGAGCAGGCTCCCAGCATTCAAGCAAGTTTGACCCAGTGGGATTTATGAAGTCAGAATCCAGGAAAAGGAAACTGAGTTTGTAAGGTTAAGAAAATATAAGAAATGGCCTTGAGAGTCATGGCCATGGTTTGTGGAAATAAGCACTATAAGAATACTTACAAAATGCAGGTGTTTGGGGGTGGGGATGTGGGTATACAGGCCAGAAAATTTTAAGTTTTACAATTTAGAGAACAACTTTCTCTTACAAGCTATGAAAATGGCTGGTTAGATGATATATATATATATATATATATATATATATATATATATATATACATACACACACACACACACACACACACACACACACACACACTATAAGAATATATCAATGGCTTCTAAGAAAAATGCTAAAAGCTTAGATATCTTTCTCATGATTCTGTATTCTTTAAATTCAACAGAAACAATGAGATCCCACTCCATCCTCAACAGCCTTTGTTCCATTCTAAACTATGCTTAAAGCCTTACAAGTAAATATTAAAATATAAAACTCAAAAAACATATATTTATGAGATCAGATTCTTAGGAAATCAATACATATAACCACTCCTGATCTTAAATGTATAAAATTTTGCAATGTGAAAATGTTATTATGTTACTATGTAGCATTGAAATAATTATATAATATATAATAATCATATAATAATATGATTTGTAAAAGTTTGTAAAAATTAGCATAATGATTCAAAATTGATGCATTTGCATGAAGTCCATAATTCAGTAGATATTATTTGCTTTGCATGGTTAAGAGTGGAAATGTATACAGAGTAGGAACCAGGCCACATACACTTGTTTTAATACTAGACAACTCCATAAATCAAAATCAGCCTCACCATTAACTATAGAAATTTCATGAATTTGGTGTGTTTTTAAAATAGTTTTAAGCTTTGAAATTCCTGCTAAATTTTATTTTTTATTTACAATTAAGAATCTTATAATGATATGGTAAATAAAATGTCTGAATGATTTATCTTGCCACATTTACAGAGAACACAGAGGCCTTTCATAGCCTTTTTGGGCTATTTTTAACATACTTTTATTGTTTGACAGTTCACACATTTTGGCAACGCATTATAATTACTTTCATTTCCCCCTTGTCCATTCTTGCCCCTAACCTCACCTACTGAAGCCTTTCTTCCCAGTGAGTCCCCTTCCCACTTTTATGTTTTCCTTTTGATGTGTGACCTACTGAATTTCAGTTAAAAGGGGCAATAATAAAATGATATCTCTTCCCCCAACAACCCTTAACTGTCAGTAGATCCTAGTAGGAGTGTAGCTTCCTGGCTCCCTCTCCCTGTCACATGAAGTGGTGCTGGACCCAACCCTGTGATCCTGTGTGAATGCTCAACAGACAGCCTGTGTAGTCCTTTTCAGGAACAGAGGAACAGCTCGCTCCAAGATGAGATCACTCAGAGAAGTTGTGTCTTACCTTCCATTTTTTTTTCCCTGAGAAACAGTTCTGGAGAGGGGCAGCATTGTTTGTCAATGTCCCCTTGTGATTGTTAGCAGTGCATCCTTGCACATATTGTTTCAGACAAAAAAATTAGTATTTTGCATTAGAAGAGGATAATTAGGCAATAAGACACAAAAGCGTGTGTGGTTATCATGAGATAAACACACACATGGGGTGTTAGGAGGCACAGCCAAGTGTCTATAATCCCTCTAGGGTATGATTATCTCGCGATAACCACACACCCTGGAGTTGCCTTATTGCTATTATAAAATATCTTTATTATAGGAAGAAATGTGCATTTTTGTGCAGAAAGAAGACGGAGCTGGCAATTTAGAATGCCGAACAGCAATTTCAGCTGAGCTATGTGGTTTACATAGATTAATCTATCCCATTGGAATGTTTTCCCAGCCAAAAAAATGTTCCCTAAATCCAAGCAGTCATAATCTGCAGTGATGTGCAGCTATTTGGAGCATTTGAGAAATTCCCTGCATGGTTCTTAGGCTGTTGGTTTGATGGTTGCACGGGGTGAACTCTGGGATTCCCAAGGATGGGGTTGGGAGCCCCTATATAATCAGGCTCTGGAAGTTTGCTGTTCTGGACATCAGATCCATGTCAGTGTCTGGTTTCTTAATCAGAACATATCAAAGTCTTTATAGATATAACATAACAGAAGATTTGGCAAAGAGAGGATATGAGGTAGAAATGGGAAAATAAGGTCAAACTCAGAAAGGTAAGAGAGATTAGTTAAGGTATAAAGGAGAAAAAATATCAAAAATTTGACACAACCACATTAAAGAATGGAGATGTGAAATGTGAATAACTTAAGACCAAGAGCCAAGGGAAGCAGAACTATCTGGGATCACAGGTAATGGTTCAATAAGGCCGCAGGGTCAGAAGTTTGAGAAAAGCCTAGTCTTCATGGTTATTTACAGGCTGGTCTGACCTGCGCAATTGGAGTCTGTCTCAAAGAAAAAGAAGGAAAAGTAAAGAGGCCTCTTGAACAAGACACCTCGGGGAGAAACAGCAGCAAGTACCCGAAACTGCCTGAATTTCCTTATAGAATAGATTCTCTACAGCCTGAGAGGTAGAATTCATTTAAAAGAAAATCATGCAGAAAAATTGCTTTGATTTTGCTATGAGAATGCAATTTTTAATTTGTAGCAGTTATAAAACATAGTCTTTTCCAAGGAAAAAATAGTTGAGAAAGAGGATTCATCCATCATAGAAGTTCTCTCTTTTCTCTGTAACTGATTCTGTGACAAACCCACAAATGATTGGCACATCTAGGCAATCTATGTGAACATTGGCTTCTTGACAAGGACTGAAAGAAATGATGACATCAAAGGATGCTTTTGCTATGGTCATCTATGTACAGAAACCAGTAATTATTGTAGGTATCATGAGCTATTAAGTAGACTAAATGCATGAAAATAAAACTTTTTTATTTTTTATATATGTTTTTAATTTTACATATCAATCCTGGTTACCTCTCCTTCCCTCCCATGCCCCCCTATGCCCCTCCTATCCTCCCCCCACTCCACAGGGAGGGTGATGCCTTCTAGGAGGGATCAACAAAATCTGTCAAGTCATTTGGAGTAGGAACTAGGCCCTCCCTCCTGCCTATAAGTTAACAGAGTATCCCTCCATGGGGAATGTGCTCCCAATGTCCTTTTGTGCACCAGGGATACTCCTGGTTTCATTGTCAGAGTTCCCTTAGACTGCCCAGGCCTTCTAATTGAGACCCATATTCAGGGAGTCTTGAGTCGGTCCAACGCTGGTTTCCCAGCTATTAGTCCCCCTTGTTCAGTACAGCTGTTTCTGTGGGTCTCTATAGTCTGGTCTTGCCCCCATTTTCTTATCACTCCTTCCTCTCCGCATATGGATTCCAGGGGTTCGGCTCAGTGTTTAGCTGAGGGTGTCTGTTTCTCTTTCCATCAGCTACGAGATGAAGGCTCAGACATACTTAGGGTTTAAGGTTCAAGCCTTCACAACAAGAATTTTATCTGGTTCAAAAATTACAACTTTTCTGAGTCTGATCAATTATTAACTTAATAGCCTAAAGCTGTAATAAAATCAGAAGACAGACAGTCAACATTTTATCTCAATAAATTTTCAATCTTGTTAAACAAATTACAGGGTAAAATCGGCAATGGGTTAGGTTATAAATTTCATGCAAAATAAAATCAATATTTATATCCATATTTGTACATTCAGATCTTTAGGGAAAAATATGCAGGGAATTTAGCCTAGCTAAACTCTGTTTACTGTAGTAGTCATCAAGATGTGTCAAATCTAATGCAAGCCTATTGTTTATATGGAATATGAAATCAATGTAATTGATCTGATTGAATTTTTAAAATATTCTATGAATATGTGTTGAGCCTTCTTAAATGCAGTAAAACCAGTAGTTGCTTTAAATGTAAAAATAAAATAGCATCTAGAGATCTCTCACCTACTCATAGCAACGCTTTATTATTGGTTTCTGCATTTCACTAACTGATAGGCTTTCATGTAAAATCAATACCTCTCAGTCTAATACATTTTGCATTGTTATATGGTGGTTTCTAGAAACTAAAACATAGTTTTGATGAATAACTTCAAATCTTTATGTCATAATAAACTTGCCATGGGGGAAATTTAAAGGGGCACCATTTGTTTTCTAAATATGTAGCAGCATCTCTCACATAATTGACAATTGTTTCATCAGAATGCTATCATTTCTAGTCTAAATCCCCATCTTTTAATTTAGCCCTAGGCCATACCTTTTGCAGAAATTGCCGTCCATGAAATATCAAATGCTTTAACAGGGCCAGACTTGTGTACCTCCCCAGTAGAGCTGTGTAAAAAATTTCACACCTACACTGAAACTGCCAAAATATGCTGCTCCGCTCTTCTCAGTACCGAGGGGAAAACATATACTTTTTCCCTTTGGGCAGTTTTGACAGTTTTAATACAAGTGAAAAGCAGGTTTTGCCAGCATAGAAAAGGGGAAAAGGAAGAGATTCTGAAATTATAGCATGAGAACTTTCAAGGCTTACAAGGAAAGGGAAATAGAAAGCTCATGCATGGTACTTCTTCCTATCCCAGCATGGTCACATGTGCAATTTCTTGCCATGATGAGGGAAAGAGGGTAGACCTTTCAAGGGTAAAGTCAATACTGACTATAAATAATAACAAATGGCAAAAAGACTTGAGCCTTCTGTGCCATTTCCCTTCCAAGTTAAGGACTAAGTGAAGGTAGATACTTGTAGACTTCACCCCACACTAGTAATATCCTGCCCTCCCCCATCCCAGGACTATCAAGATTCTGAAGTCTTCCTTAGCATTAAGGGAGAGTGATATACATGTAAAAGTCAACTAATGTATTCCAGAGGCATTTCACTGCCCTCAGGGAGAAAAACATACACATTTCCTTCTTTGCTTTCTTTCTTTTCAGGTTTTTAAAGAGTCCTCCCGTCTTATGGAAGAGAGAGCAACTTGTGAACTTCAAAGTTTTAAAATAGAAGATTGCCACTTAGGATGGCTCTTTTCTTCAATCTGTGCAATCCCACACACTAAAGGGTTTTTTTTGGGGGGGGGCAATAATGGGCTGGAAAATTCTTATGAATGTAGCCTCTGGGATTTGTCTGCAGAGACTTCTGCACCTGTGAATTTCTGTAGCATTTTCCATTCTTTAGTCTTGATTTAAAACAAGTGAAGACCAACATCAAGTCATTGGAAAACCAGATATGCTGAGTGATTATGCACTCAGCCAAACTCATCTGGTTGGATATTGCACTTTCAGAATGCATAAAATGAGTTTGAACTTCTTTCTTATAAAGAATAGGATGTAGCTTAGAGCATCTACATAAAGATGTCTTGTGTCATTGTGAGGATAGGATTGCTGAGAGAATGAAAATGGAGACTTTTATATGAAAAGATAAGTCATTTTCATGGTTTTTGGCTTGTATAATAATCTCAGAAGAGGAAAATTCAGGGTTCTAGATTTATAATTTATTAAAAGCCTGTGGAACAATGGATCTTAACTTTTGTCCTTTGAACTAATTTATAATTTTGTATATAAATAATAAAATGAGGTACTGTATTTTTCTTTTTATCCTAAACACAATATTCTGCAGGAATTACAGAGCTACAAACACAAACTGTGCCCCATGCCAGCATTTTGGAAAAGATAAATACATAAAAGGAATATGCTTTACCATATTTTATGCTGTTTTTTCTTTAAAGATATTTACTTATTTTTACGTTATGAGTGTCTTACCTGCATGTTTTTATCCCATGGAGGCTAAAAGAGGGTGTCAGATCTCCTAAGACTGGAGTTTCAGATTGTTGTAAGCTGCCACTTGGGTACTGGGAATTGGACCTAGGTTCCCTGGAAGAGCAGCCAATGAGTGAGTGTTCTTAATTACTGAAACATCTCTTCAGCCTCTGCTATTATAGGTTTTAAAAGAGACTTTGTTTGCTCCACAATGCTGACTTTGCCCTTTCCAGTCCAACTCAGATCTACTTTCTAATTTGAAAATTCTGTCCAAGACACCATTCTCAGACACAGCAGCTCTGGGGGTGGTACTGCACTTACCATATATGTCACTGTCAGTGACACCTTTTTATGAGTCATCTTTGCTGTTCTTCTCCATAGGAGTCACTCTTCCTGCCCACTGAGGTCTCCATACCTATGGAAGGTATTTCCAGCACGCTGGTCCCAAGGCTGTGGGGACACTGATGAGCTTCACCATTGAAGCTGATTTTGTGGTACTCACTGGTCTGCAGACACTGGCAGCTTGCACCTTCTGCCCTGCTTTCCCTTCATGTGTTATACCTTTTGGGTTCAACATGTTTATTGTTAAACAGCTTTAGCTTTTTCACCTCTGGAGACTAAGTTACATCTGCATAGAGGCTGAGACAGAAATAATGCATCAGTGGGCAACTCCATGATCTTTCAGCATTAAACAGTCCCATGGATAAAGCTTTTATCCTGTGGTTCCATTTGGGACACTTTCTTACTATTCTCACTCCCTGAAATGAATCCCTAGACCCAGCAGGGCAGAGAATGATAATTTTGTTCCAATGTCCAACTGTTCCTTTAGCTTAATGATGTAATCTCCCCAGGAACTCACTCATGAATTTCAGTACAGCATGTGGCAAATCAGATAAACATTATATTTCCTGGTCTCTTTCCTGATGAGTACTTAAATTAACAAGAAATGACATTTAGAGTTTCGGTCATGAAAACTACAGCACTTCCTCAAATCCTTCCTTGCCTTTTCTTCTTGGCTGGGAACTAACAAGAACTGTAACAGCTGCCTCCAGCCCCGAGGTTGGGAGCAGAGCAGAGGAGCTGACCAGTCAGTCACCAGCCACTGCAGTTCCCATGGGAAAAGCTCCATCTTTACACAGCCCTCCTCTGAATGGTGGTGGGAGAGGAAATATAGGCTTCCTGCCCATCAGTCTTCATGATTTTTAAAATCTTTTATCTTATTATTTTGACTTTATCTTATTATTTGACTCTTTAAAAATAATGTAAGTCTAAGAAGAGAGCAAGAAACCATCTCATCATATTCCAAAGAGTGCAGTGAGCAATTGACTTCTAGCAATTTTCTTTCTAGGAAATAATCCCATGATGACATCACTGAAGTGGTAACAAAAGATGATGGACATTTTAAACATTAGGACTTACACAGCTCTCAAACAAATTGAACACATTTCTCAGGGTGAAAAATGAAATTTCATATGAATACAGACTATGGAAGCTTGGGAGATGGCTCAGCAGGTAAAAGCAGTTGTTATACAAGCATGAGTACCCAAGTTCGAGTCTACAGCAACCAGAGAAAAATTCAGGCATAGATATGTGCACTAGTGATGTTAAGGAAGGTGGGTAGAGACAGGAGGATTGCTAGATGTGGTTCACTGAAACAGCCCAACTTAAAAGAATAAGGCAGAAAATGTTCAGACACAAATTCTCTCTCTCTCTCTCTCTCTCTCTCTCTTTCTCTCTCTCTCTTTTACTTGTTCATTTGGTGTTTTTGTCCTATTCTGGTTTGTTTGTTATTTTATTATTCTTCTTTAGATGCCTATTTGTTTTTTAACAAAAGAGAGAAAGAAAAGGTATGGATTCTTGTGGGAGGGGAAATGGGAAGGATTTTGTAAGAGTTGAGGAAGGGAAACAGTAATCATAACATATTTTATGAAAAAAATCCATTTTTAATAAAGGAAAAAATAATGACTCAATAAAAACAGATTTGAATTTTATCCACATTTGAATTTGGATGAGAAAGTTTTTGAAGTATTAAAACATCACTAAAGAGATTTTTAGACTTCCCACTTAGTCATCTGAGGTTGTAAATGCTTATAGAGAGATCAGAGCCACTTGATGAACTCTCTTAAAAGAGTTAGTGAAAATGTAGTTCAGGAAAATCTTTAGGAAACAATAACAAAGGGAATGATTAATTGTGGCAGAAGAAAAAGATATTTTGGGGGTTTACAATGGCAGGGACTTGATGCTTTCTCACTTGGAATTTGTGGGGAACATTTTCAGTGTCATACTCAGCTTCCTGTGTGGCTTTACATAGCCTTGGCTTTTTCTTAGGGCTAACTGATTAAGCTGGTAAAATGTTCCTGGGTCTGAGTAGAAGGGCTCAAGGGTGAACAGCTTGTCCTCTTGGGTAGCTTAGAAGAGAAGAATTGTTCTCCCAACTCCCTTTATCCCATTTATTCCTAAACCAGAAAAAATTCCCCTGGGATCACCAAGGCCTCTAAGGGAACATTGGATAGTCTCAAGAGATGAGAAACGGTTTGTAAATGAGCATTTTAAACATGAAAACACTCTTGTTTTTAAAGCCAATGAGTATCAAATACCAGTGGGAGACATGAGTTGACAGCTGGGACTCTTTATCTGTCTGGCCCAGAGAGTCCAAGTGGATTGCTGGAAAAGTAGGGCCGAGGGAGCCTGGGCCTGTCAGAATCTGCAAAGAATTCTTAGGCTCACCATTTTAATCCAAATTCAAACCTTCCAGGGCCTGAGATTAAAGAGAATGTTTACAGAAAAATAAAAGAGGCTTGAAAATGCTTGATAAGAGGCATCTTAGAAATCTTTAGAAAGTGTCATCTGTGCTGATTTATATGCAAATAAGCCAGAATGTGCTTAGCATATATTATGGAGGGGTTTCAGATTTTATCCAGTCCATGCTGATCTTGGAGAAAGAAATACATACCCACAGAGCCACTGGATAACTCGAAGCCAGAGTGCTTGGCCACTCCTGGAATGAAGCAGAGCAAGCAAAGGGAGGTTTTCCATTTAATGACTCAAGGGAACGTCAGTTGTGTTCTGAACCTAGAGGGTATGAGGGTCTTGGGAGCCTGAGTTACTGTCAGAAGTTCGGGTTTTCATTGGAGAGCACTTGCCAGAACTTTATCCTTTCTCTGGATGATTCAGGGACCAAAATGCTACCCTGATGTTACCTGGGATTTGCATTGCTTCTGTGAGCTGTATTTAGGCTTCATAGACAGCCTGTGATCTGAAGAGACCTCTCGGTGGCAGGATCGGAAATGGGATCCTGGGCCTTTGCTAATCATAGTCTAGATTTCTAAATATGTTCCTAAAGTCCAGGAAGTTGCTATAGTGTGGAGGATGTAGATAAATGTAAATAGAGACAAAAATCTGTCACCGAGTCGTCAAACTGTCTTGACCAGGAAAGCAATGACAAAGTTTTATGACAAGCTAAAATAGGTTGCCATGGATAATTTTGCAGCTACTTTGTTCCTGTCTGGTGCTAAATGACTAAGAGTCATCCTAAGATATACAGGTACAAGCCATCACAACACAAAGTGCATGGGAAATTTGGAATGTGTATATGTGTGATGTTCTACTGAACAGGCAGATTTTCCACTATGTGCCTTACCAAGCAGAATCCTGGAGTACCAGGTTGATGCCAACACATCACCAGTCAGTTCACAGAGGGGCAAGCAATCACTAGCCAGTAGTGCTTTCTTATTTCATACTGTGCTCAAAACTCAGCAGCTCAAGCCTGGGGCTAGAAGCAACATGGAAAAGATACACAAAGTATATTCTAGTTTGCTTTGGCTGTGTCATCTGCCTTTCCCTGCCTTTCTCTCCCATCTTCCTTTCTATGGTTTCAGTCGTGCCTGCATTGCTTCTACTGCCAGATACCATCTTTTTATTTAGTAGAGGGTGTCAAGAGGATTGATAAGGTTTTGTTTCCAAAAAATATCTTTGCAGTGTTTAAATGTAAGTAGGTACCTATTAGTTAATAATTTGATTTCCTTTCTATTAATTTTTATTTATGGTTCACTTTTCCATTATCAGTCTCAATATAAAACAGCTTTTTCCTGTTCCTGGGATCATCATCCTTTTATGAAAAGTCTTTTAAGAAAGTATTTCTTCTATACATAGGGGCAGGGTTTGTGAAAACAAGAAAATAATAATGCAAAACCCAAAACCAGCAATGAAATAAAATATCTCTCCACTGCAGGGCTGAAGGAGCAAGAAGGAAAATGAATCATTGGAGGTCAGGGGCAGTGTTGATCATGCAATGGCAGTAATTGTGTCTAGAGGTACCACAGTAGGATGGAATGAAGGGAAAATGTTAAAACATTTCCTGGGCCATGGGCACAGTCTGTAGGTATCCATAACAGGGCAGAAGACAATGCAGAGTAGATTACACTAACCTGATTCTATCTTCTCCTTTAGTTTGACTAAGATGAACCTTTCCAGTTAAACATGGTCTGGTTCTGAAGTGACGTTAAGCTCAGATAATAGAGACTCAAAGACCATGTCAACTCTTACTCATAACTTCCATGATATATTATCTTAAATGCTGTTTTCTGTCCCTCTAATTCATCTTGTCTGTATAATCTAATTAAATATTCTTAACATGTTGCACAATTTATTTACTGTCTTACCCTAATACTCATAGAGAAATGGTTTCACTTTCTTCATGGGTCCCCGTAGTACAGACCATGACTTTGGCTCTTGCAGACTTATGGTTACTACCTGTTTTCTAGTTATTGTCCAAGATTATATGTTTTTTTCCCTTCATTGGCTCAAACATCCTTAAAGGAAAGTTAAGATAATTGCTCGTGTTTGTGTCCCTTGTTTCACTTGGTTTCTATATAACAAACACCTTAAACATTTGCCAGAGGAATTGATTTATGAGTGAATAAATGTCCATTGCTCTATATGAGCTGCAATAATTGATATAAATACTACTTCCTCCAAGAAATTCTGCCTTATCCTGGCTATGTTGGATACTCCTATACATACACTGAATATTGAACATAACAGATCACAGTCATACAGTTCATAAATGCCTGAGCCATGAGCAGGCCAGGTTCTATGTCCTTTCAGAGACTACATTCATAGAATATGCTTTATTTCTTCTCAGTGTCAAAGGTATTTCTTTATACATTTAGGTAATGAGATAAGAAAAACATCTCATGGAAAGGTGGTAATTGAAATAAGGGGTTTTAGATGATAGATCCATTAAGGCAGGTCCCACACACAAGAAAGGAGTCACCTAGTGTGTGGCAGAATATTTGACATTGATGGAAAACAAACATGGATGTTTATGGTTGTGATAATGTGGAGGAACTTTGCTGGAGGAGTCTTTTGCTGCAATCTATAAGCATTCCAGTTTCAAGCTTGGGGGAGAACTGTAGGCTGTAAATCCATAAGCAGCCGAGTATACCCATCAGAACAGTTAGCTGTTGAGTACAGAGACACTAACATGGTGTTCTTGTTGCTTCTCTAACAAGCACTGTTAGAAGCAGTACATTAAGTCTCAAAGTGACTTTGATAGTGAAAACTTTAAATGTCTGCAAGAGGAAGGAACATTATATAGATCTTGAATGTAGCAGCTACTTACACATGTGGGACTTCAGGTAGAGAGTGCTGACATGTATTGCCATGGAATCTGGGAAAGGACCTTGAAAAAGAGTCTATGGGACTTCCAGAAGAATGACCTGGCTTCTCAAGGATATATTGTTTAGCTTTCTTGTGTGGTAAATCTTCTGCTATATGCGTTCTAACACATATTTAAGTTTGTTGATGGTTATAAAGTTAATTAATGAAAATTGTTTTTAAAGTAGGCACAAATCCCTTAGATATTTTTCATCCCTCAGTGCCTTTAATCTGTAATAAATCATTTAATTTTGTAGTTCTTTATTTTTACAATTATAAATTTCTCTTTGGGTTTAATTTGCATATTTTCTCTTAATTTATCCACCAAGTCACTAATTTTGATTAATCTAATATCAGATCCTTTTTTTTTTTTTATTTTGGGGCCAGAGGAATGGCTCAGTGGTTAAGAGAGCATACAGCTCTTGAAGAGGACCAAAGCTTGTTTTCTAGCACCCATGTCAGGCAGATCACAACTGTCCCTAAGTCCAGCTTTAAGGGATCTGATGCCTTCCTATGGCTTCCAGCAGCCATTAATCTTGCACTAATCTTGCCTTAATCCTTATAGTAGCTATAATAAAGTAGCTGGACTTGTAAGAATGGTCACCAGGTACTACTTTTTCTGCTTTTATTCTTAACATGCCATCAATTCCAAATAAAGTTGTTAATAATTCCAATGTCAGGATCATGTGTTTGTTTTGTATTTCCATTTTTTTTTTGACTGACAGAGAGACAGATTATTTCTCAAAATTACCAGGCCTTTTATTTTGTTCCTAAAATCAAATAATATCTAGAGAGGGGAGGATGGAGGGAGGGAGACAGGGAGGGAGGGAGGGAGACAGGGAGGGAGGGAGGGAGACAGGGAGGGAGGGAGGGAGAGAGGGAGAGAGAGAGAGAGAGAGAGAGAGAGAGAGAGAGAGAGAGAGAGAGAGAGAGAGGGAGGGAGGGAGGGAGGGAGGGAGGGAGGGAGGGAGGGAGGGAGGGAGAACAACAGCCTACTCTCCATAGTTGCCCTTTCCTGGACAATTTTCACATTTCCTTCTAGTTGCTTCAGCAGCATTCTGATACTTCTTACTTTTATTTTATTCCATGTGACTTTTCTCACGGTTCTTGGGGGGATGGCCGTCTGGGACAAGCTACTATAGTAGTTGTCCTGTGTAACAATTTCAAGGGAAAGAACAGGTCTTCAGTATTTAAAGCTGTGTGTCATTTTGATGAGTGTGGACTGTGAACTAGGCACTTGTAATATGATGCTGGTCCTGCAGTTTCCTATCTGTACAGGACTGGCCTCATTATTTTTTCCTTTCCTTATGCCAAAATTTAAAAGGTTGAATGAGATGAGCCCCAAGGGGATTTGCATATGTGAGTTATGATGAGCTTACAGGTGGTTTTTGTTTGTTTGTTTGTTTGCTCTGTGAGCTTGCATTCTCAGGATTTAAATGTTATTAGCTAACATGAACTTCCACGAGCTGTCACTGAGCATTGTGCACAATCCTCAAAGTAATAACAAATAATAAGTAATAAAATTAAACACTTTGAACATGATTGGTTTTCAAAGTTTCACTCTCATCCTGGATTAGTCATCACAACCATAACATCTTTAAACAATCAAAAAAAAATGTGCAAAACCGTTCACATTGACCATTGTAATTAAGATGACCATATGTCCTTGTTTGGCTAGAACATTCTCAGCTTATGTTTGTTGTCCTTGAATAATTATTAGTAGTTTTCCTTTAGCCCTTAAAACTATTTGTTGCAACTATTTTGTCACTCTATTGATAAGCCCAAGGGAAAGGAACAAGTTAGTGAGGTGTATAATTATTTGAGATTATATTAAAATTAGAATATACTAGAAAGGAAAAGTGGCTGTGATTGAAATGGTGTCATTTTAATTTCATTTTGGATGTACTATCGAGAGGACCTGGAATATTCAGGCATTGTTTGAATCCTTAGACTCACAACTTGACAGTTTTTCAAATGTGTTGGTGTTTCTCACAGAAGAGTGAGAATCGATTGGACAAGGTGTTATTCACAACAGGCTATACAAGGATCATCTAGAAACTACTAGAGCTTCACAAAAGACTAACAGAAAAAGTATGACAAAGTGTAAAAGCCATGGCTTGAGAGCTTTTGTTCAGGGACATCACACCTCTGATACCCAGGGTCTCAGAGGCCTGTCTTCTGTGCAGTTAAGAGACCTTGACTCAGCTGAGGAGCTAAAACATCTTCAGTTTAAATATTATTGTAGTTTGCTACTCACTTTCAAATCTAAAGAAAGTGATTTAACTAGTTATCTATTTTATAGGCAAATGTGATATGGATTTTGAAACACATTAGAAAACTTTATAACTTTATTGATAACTTATCATATTATTACTATGGCCATTAACAGTCTTTATTGATTGCAAAACATTGGAAAACATTTTTTTTTTTTAAAAAAAGAATGTTCAAGTTTAGGCTTCTAGTTTGCATCAGTGACCAGTTACCTGAAAGTTTTTCCTTTGTGTATCGGTTAGCCCATGAGTGGTGGCCACAGATTACTCGCTGGTGGTGTTTATTAGGACATGAGGCTTGCTTATGAGCCTAGGCTGCTAGCTCTGAGATCTAACTGTGTCCACCTGTCTGGTGCTGGTATTACAACAGAATGCCACCATCCCATGCTTTGTTTTAATGTACATCCTGGGAATGAGACTCATATCTTCACTATTGCAAAGAAACACTTTCCTGACTAATCTCTCTCTAGCCCTCAAACCATATGTAAAATTTAATTTAAATATTTTGAAAATTCTATGTAATATTTTTCCCCAAAACTGTATTATAAACTGAGAAAACATGTTTGACAACTTTTTCTCCTTTTGTAAAAATTTCATCTTAGTTATTGTTTTAAACAGTTGTAGGCTAATGACTTAACATAGTGTTAGAGAGGAAGCCTAGCATGTTAGAGGCACTGGGTTCAAGTACTAGCATTGCGACAACCACTAATAATAGGGATATACTTGCTATAAATGAAAATAGCTGTATTCATGATGGACAGCTTGAATAAAAATACAAACTAACCATAAAGTGTAATTTGAGGGGGACATTGGAGGGAGGGAGGGAAGGAGGGATGGAGGGAGAGGAAGAGGGAACTGGGATCGATATGTAAAATAAAAAAATAAATATAAATATTTAAAAAGTATAATTTGAATTTAGGGAATTGGAAATTAACATATCTTGTTATAGTTTATAAGTACACATTATTTTCAAGATAAAAGTATATCATCTGTGGGGCAGTGGTGACACATGCCTTTCATCCTAACCCATTTGGAGTCAGAGACAGGCAGGTCTCTGATCTCTGAATTTGAGGCCAGTTTGGTCTACAGAGTGAATTCCAGTAAAGGCTACACAAAAAACCATGTTATGAAAAACAAACAAACAAAAAGTATATACATATATACCCACAGATATGTATAGATAGATGGTAGGTTAGATAGAGAGACAGCGATAGATACATAGATAGACAGACAGACAGAAAGATGATACATACATATATAGATACAAAGATAGGGATAGAGATGTTTTGAGTCATTCAGATGCCAAAATCATTTCTAGTTAAATAGGATTTAATTTTATAAAAGTATAAGGGAAGGAAATTAATGTTATCACTTGACAAAGAATGTAAATGCATTTCAGAATGCATAACTTTGGGTAAAATATTGCAACTATGCTTTTCAGTTATAAAAGAGAAAGGGAGAAAAGAAGTATTAGCATGTGAAATCCTCTAGCCTTGATATCCTGTGTTCCAATTCCTCTAAATATACTTTCAAAGAGAAGATTGACAATTACCAGCTAACAAATTCAGAATCATAAAACTGGTGTTACCCTAATATCTGTATAACTTATATTTGGGTACATATATAAGTTATATCACCCTAAATTCAACCTTGATAAAAAACAAGTTTTATTGCAGCTTGTGTGTATACCATGCTCTGTGTTGAGTGCAGGCATAATCAGCAATATTCCACTTTGATTCTACTGAAGGAGAAATTCCTGTTAATGACTATTCTTTATAGTAGCTGTTTATTTACTGAACTGACTGATCTGACATTGCTTGGCTTCCTGAGTTGGTCTTTGATGTTCCCAAAATGGAGTTTGATCCCATTGACATCTGTGTTACCATTTATGGCACCACAGTTCTGGGAAATCTTCTGAGGAACTTCTTCCCCCTAAACACACACCCACCCACCCACCCCCACACACATACCCACACACACACACACACACACATGCATGCATGCACATACTCGTGCATACACACATGGGTTGGGGAGATCAAACAATTTAATATAAAAGATTCATTAAATAAAGTCTGTTATAACATAAAACTTCTCAAAATTTTATGTTCAAATATTTTTATTAATGAGAAAACCTAATACGTATGTTTTATGATCTGGTATACACACATACACATAGGCACATCTCATTTTTATCTACACAAATTATATCTTAGATTACATTAAGAAACAAATGAAATATATGGAATATTCTTCATCATTACCACAGCAGAACACATGAACCAGCTACATCACAAATATTTTCAGCTATTAATTACATTAAAATCTTCAAATTTTACACTTTGTAATTTATCCAGAAAAATAAAATTACTGGCCTTATTAGAATTCAGGAGAACTTAATTGCTCATGAGTACCTGATACAGGACAATCCATGTTGAATGCTGAGATGATAAATTTATCAATGAAGTAGTTACTAGATGAACTTAATTATTTTACATGTGTGAATATATGTTGCACATTTTCTAAGTCTTTCAGTATTTAGTACAGGAATCTTAGCAGAATCTTCAACAATGGAATTATATATAGGGCTGTTTCTTTAAAAAAAACAATGATTCTTGTCTGTTCATGTATTCGATATTATATTGTACCCAGACTTCCAGAATACAGCACTCCCCTGAACTTCCCTTTCTAATCTCTTGTTTCTGATTATTCTTTGCTGTGGGTATAGGCAATTCCTAGCCATGCTTCTGGAATTTCTGTTTTGGTTTAGTGAATTCACCTATTCAGAAATAGTTTACCATCTTTATTTGTCAGCTTGCCAGCTTGCAGCTATGAAGTTTCAGTTGTTTACTGGAAAGTTCATTTAGATGAAACACTATATTCAACAAGGTTCAGAAGCTAAAGTTAGTAATTTTTCACAATTTGCCAACTTTCGTAATTTCTCATTATTTTTCAAGTTTTTAAAGATTTTTTTATTTAAATTTGAAACAAGTTTGCTTTACTTGTAAATCCCAGTTCCCGCACCCTTCCCTGACCGCCCCCTGCAACAACCCCCATCCCATGCCCTTTCTGCTACCCAGGGAGGGTGAGGTCTTCCAGAGAAATCTGGCACTAGGGAAATGTCCAGAGATCTACATGGATGACCCCAACTAACAATCTAAGCAATAGTGGAGAGACTACCTTAAATGCCCTTCCCCGATAATGAGATTGATGCTTACTTTATATCCCATCCTGGAGCCTTCATCTCATAGCTGATGGAACAGAAGCAGACACCCACAGCTAAACACTGATCCGAACTCCTTGAATCCAGTTGCAGAGAGTGAAGTGTGATGAGTAAAGGGGTCAAGACCAGGCTGGAGAAACCCACAGAAACTGCTGACCTGCACAACGGGGAGCTCATTTTTTTAAGTTTTTTAATCTGCTTTTTTTAATTCAACATTCATTTCTTTGTTTCACCCTTAATGTCACTCAAGAACTAGATATACACTGTACCTTACATCATTAGACTGCCCACCATATGTGAGGCCATAACCATTTCGTTTTCCAAAGACAGGCATTCACACAGATCTGACTCAACAGTGGTTTTTTTTTTTGGAGTCACTTTGTCCCATGGCATGACTTATGGTTGTAATTTTAAATATAAAGTAATAAGTATGGTCTTAACAATCATTGCTTTATTTTTTTCACATGTAGGTTTCACATGTACACATTTATATGTTTGGTTTTTGTATCCAAATTCTCTTCTTCCCATACACATGTTTTCTCATGATAAATTTAACTCTATTCTTGAAGAAATTTCACTCTTTCTTCAGTTGACATAATTTTAAACTGCATTTCACTTAATGAGACATTGTAAACTTTACATTCGTTATTGGATTGTTAAGTCTTGGAGTTTTCTCACAAGAACAGAACAATGCTTCCTAAGTTTCTCTATTATTCTGCTAATACTACTGTTAGCTAAACTACAGCACAACCTATCTTTTAAGATTAGAAAGAGGCTTCATGAAAATGAATTTAAACATCTATGGAATCCTTTGTGCAAGAAGATGGGTATCTGCTTGTAAACTGAACTAATTGTATAGGTTTATGGAAGCTTTCTACAGAAAAATCAGCTAAGAAACTATGATGTGTGTCCTATACTTTTGAGAATGCCACTGGCCAACCCATGTTTGGAAAACAGCTTTAACTCAGACCTAGAAATGCAATAATTTAGAGATCCGAAAACAACAGGTTATGTTAGAATTTGTCTAAAGCAGTAGTTTTTTACCTTCCTAAATGTGTGACCCTTTAATACAGTTCCTCATGTTGTTGTGACTACCAACATTAAAATTATTTTTTGCTACTTCAGAACTATAATTTTGACCCTATTATGAATCATAATATAAATATCAAATATGCAAGATATATGATATGTGACAATCAAAGGAGTCAGAATCCACAGGTCTAAAGAAAGCCATTTAGAGAATGGAGAATATGACCTTTAGTCACCATTGTCAGGGAGGACTCTGCAACCTGAAGAAGAGGATTTATCTGAAGAAAGTAGCAGTCTCTGTACCATCCCAAGGCCTTGGTAATGGCACTGTGGCTGACAAGCTTGTCTGTCTGTCCCTTCAGGTCCTGATCTCCCTTCTGTTATTTCACCTTGTGTCTCAGAAGACTATCCTCATCAGACACTGGAACACCTCTTTTGCCCCAGGCTTCAGCTCAGACATCGTCAGGGCATCACCAGCTGGCTGGATATGGAGGGGCAGCAGGAAAGGCAAGGAACTTCTGCTTAAAGCCACAGGTTGTCAGGTGGTCATTCTTTAACAATAATGTCACTTCTTCCCAGGCTCTGATGACAGGCATAGCTCTGCTTGAGCCATCGGTCCAGTGCAGGGTATAGTTGTCATTGTGCTACTGTTCCTTCACTTTGTCCTTAAGTATCAGGCATACTTGTCTGAAAAGAGCCCCACATATACCTCCTTACCTCTTTTGTTAGTATATAGTCATTGTACAAAATGTCAGTTTCCATTATGACATTTTCACACACATGTACTATGTACTGTTATCAGGTATATTCACCCATTTCTATTACCCACTTTTCTTCCCTCCTGCAGTGCTCCTTCTCTTTCTCTTCCCAAATAGTCTCCATTCTGTATTACTATATATATATATATATATATATATATATATATATATATATATATATTTAAATACGGGTTATGTGTACAAAAATCTAACATTTGACTTTCTTGCTTTGCTCATCATGAGATCTTCCAATTCTATAACAATTTTACAAATGAAATAACTTCTTCCTTTTAGTTTTATAAAACTCCCCATTTGCATGTATATAGTTATATAAAACTCCATGTATCTAATATATATATATATATGTATATATATATATATATATATATAACTTATTCTTTAGCCATTCATCATTCATGTTTTAATAGCTAACTCTGTACCTTTGTTATTGTGAATCATGGCACAGAAAGTATAGATGTGTAGGCATCTATGTTATATACTGACTTTCAACTTGTTCAGGTATACACTCAAGAATGGTGTAGCTGGATCACATGGTAGCTCTGTTCTATTATTTATTCATTTGAGGATGAACTTAAGTAGCTTGGAATAGATTAAAAATACATAACTAAGAATTACCTTAAACTCTAGTATTTCTGCCTCCATCTTTCAAGTGGTAGAATTAGTAGAGTGCACTATATTTCCTGGCTATATTCTGCACTTGAAGCCAGAGATGGGTATACTCTTTAATTATGTACTTTGTGTTATAATAGACTTCTCTATGGGACCCTGGGTGACATGTTGTTTTGTGAATGTCACTCAATGCTTTTTAGCTTCTCCTCATCTATGATAGTAAAATGAATACTGGTGTGTGTGGGGGGGTGTAAAATTCTGACCAGTAACTGTGAGTATGTATTCCTCACTGTAAATGAGGTCTTTGAGCTGGTCTTTGACATTTGGGAGGTATGCAAAGGAAGGTCTAGAGATCGAGGTGGGCCTTAGCTCCATTGTGAAGTCCAGTCCAGATTAGGTTACAGGAAACTGCTATGAACAAGCAAACAGTCAGGCTCTGAAGATTTTGGCTTTGAAGAATCAGTCTCTAGAAACCTGTCCTTCTTGGGATATGAAGTCCTATACATTATGGGACCTTAAGCTTAGTTTGAGGAAATATTTAAGTCAAACCTTTGAAGCCTTGACGACTGGAAGTCAGCTTAAGTTTTCATCAAATAGTTGGAAACTTAGGATAGTATTGTACCAAGTTGGTTTATGCTCTGGAACAGAATCACTAAAAGACTCATACATTAAAATATACAACTTTATATTTTTAGTTTTGGGTTACTTCTGTATACATTTAAAATGATTGAATTCTTTGCAGATCTGCTATGGGAACATTGTACTTTGATTTAATGCCCACAGCTGCACTTTTATAGATGATGATAAAATTTCTGATAATAATGATTCTCTAACCCAACAGAAAACAGAGGACAGGATGCATTAGCTACCTTTGCAGGGATATCTCCAACACACCTGAAGGAAGCAGTATAAAGGAAGAACGGCTTTTAAGCTTTTAGATGTTTAGAAATAAGTCAGTCCATTATGATGGCCATTGCTCTATCTATGGTTGTAGGAGCACATAGCACAACTGATTTTATTGTAATGAACCACAAAGTAGAAAGAACTAGACCTGAACTAGGGTCAGATATAATCTTCAAAGTTCGGGCTCTGATAGCCCATTTCCACCAGCCATTCCCTACAGCTTAAAGGGTTCACAACTTTCAAAATAGCACCACACATTTGAGACCAAATATTGAGAACTTGAGCATACTGGTGGCACTTCAAATTCAAGCTATAATAGCTGGTAAAAGAACATCATAAGCTGAGAAAACAGTAGTTGTCTTGCCTTTCCAAGATGAGACAAACTCTCTCCAACTCACCAAGGCCACTGCCTCCTTAGATGCTACTACAGGTCTCTGGCTTCCTCTATGTTGGAAGAGATGTGGTCATGACTAGATATCATGACTAGATCAACAGGCTTGGCATCCTTTTATAAAACAGTTTTTCATTCACCCATTTATTCAGCCAATCACATGAAAGTTTGTACTCACTCTTTGCTTGACACTGCACTATTAGTGATGCAGCACTGAATGAAATAAAAATGTTCATGAAGATTATGTACTTCATGTGATGAAAAGTCTTTCCTAATAATTCTTTCTCTCTACTTCTGTTTCCTCAACTACATACAGATAGACTATCATATTTCCAAAATCACAACTTGATGTGAATCAATTACATGTAGAATAGTATTCTTTACATTTTCTTTACATTATGTTCATATATATATATATGATAATCTCTTATCTATATTGTTTAATCAGTTATATTATTTTGTTTTATTTATTGACTCTAATTTTACTGGGGAAGAGGTCTTCCTCTTCAATAAATAGAGCTGACAAAGAAAATGTATACAATATATCCGGAGTTTTAAAAAGTTTTGAGTAATGGAAACTGTCAGTATTTGAAAGGAAATATCCTGTGCTCAGCTTAGGACAAGGTGATGTAGAGTTCATAAAGTTAGGCTCATATGAGTGGGAAGATAGTTTCCACAGATGTGAAGATTTGGTGGGTTAGATGAGCACCTCTAGAGGATTACTTAGTGTTCCCAAATTAGATAGAAACTCATAGCATCAGAAACAGGGTCAGTTTATTAGAAAAGAGCACACATCTAAGAAATAAAGGGGGGATTAGGGATAAAGATTTTAATAATGAAAATGCCCCATGTTTTTCATGTTGCATAGTGAGGGCTTTGGAAGTCATTTCCACAGTGCAGGGTTCCATGTAGGTTTGCATGCAATTTCATAACACACCTATCTTACTATCAATCATTTCCACCCAGAAATGTATCAATCCTTGTCAGACTTAGCTGAAAGTTTCTAGTCTTTACAAATCAAAATTTATCTTCTGCTATTTTCATCTTCTGTACCATATCTTTGGGACCTTACACTCAGTTCTGCTCTGTTCCCCAAACCCATGTGGAAACTCATTCCTTAGTTTGGCTCTGTGTATATTGTGTTAGGAATCAAGAAATAATGATTCCATTTAGAGATGTTTTTACTATTGACTTGAAAAAGAAAATACAGTCAGTTCAAAGAATTTCTATTGTATTTTTTCATACTACTCAAAATTTCAATCGGCCCTTTAGTTTGTTTAATGAATTACCTATGGCACATTGTAAATGCAAAATTAGTACATCTGCCTCATAGAGATCTCAGCCCTGATAATCTGTTCATGTATCCCACCATCCCACCTTCTAGTCAATGCTTTTCAACAATAATAACTTATATTTAAAGTAAAATAAATTCTAACTCAACTTCTCTCTCTCTCTCCCTCTCTCTCTCTGTCTCTCGCTCACACACACACACACACACACACACACACACACAGACACACACACACACACACACACACACACACACACACACACAGACACATGTACACATGCACACACAATGTGGGCATTTGAAACTGAAATAAAACACCTTAGAGTCATTTGTTTTCTGCCTTCCCATGGAGCTTGGAAAGAGTATTGTTGCTTTATGAATCCTGGTTGTGAGGGGGGACCCATGGAAAGATTACAGAGGCTGGATTAGCAATGAGGACAGCCAAAACAAACTAAGCAGAGTGCCTGAGCAGTAAAATATCAGAGATGAGGACTAGGCAGTAGGAATTAAACCTCTGTGGGAATACTGCCAGTCCCCTGGAACAATTTACTCCCTCATGGCTAGGTACACTTTCAGGATGCTGGGTAGTTGGAGAGGTTATTGACACATTTATACAAAGTCCTTATTTACTTCAGACACTTCACCAAGAGTGATTGAAAGAGATTACCAAAATTCCACATCAGTACAAACTGTGATCCATGATTAAAAATATGTAAAGGTCACTTATGAATACTTTTTTCTTGATAGAAAACAGTTCTAGAAATGAAGTTTATTTTTGCATCCAGACATCCTGTTCCTGCCTAACCTACCACCTGAAAGGTTTGCTGAATTCTAATGAATGAGGCATTGCAGAATTAAAATAAAATTATTATGACCTGTAAAACTTCATTCACTGCACCTGATTTGCAAGGTCTGTCTGCCTGCATAAGACCCTAATTTTATAAAAGGTTCTTTTGTGTGCATGGGCCATATTATCTGCTGTTCTGAATCCCACACTGTTGTAGGTTTCACTAAAATGAGCTTTGTAAATGAAGCTCAAGCATTTGACTTTATCGCCTAATTGTCCATTGAAAATTTTAAAAATAAATGTGTGTGAGTGGGAAGGGGGTGAAGTTGAATGAGATGCCTCATACATTCTGGGCATCTGAATGCTCGGTCCCTATATGATGATATTGTCTGAGTGAACTTAGGAGGTGTGGCTTGTGGGAAGAAATTTGTCATTGAGGTAGGCTTTGAGGTTTCAAATGCCACGCACACTCTCTGGTACATTTCCTCTGCTTCATATTTGTGGTTTGAGATATGAGCTCTCTTTTTCCAGCCTTAGCTGCCATGTCTGCCATCTGCTAGTCCATTAAGCCCCCAATAAACTCTTTCTTCTGTTGGTCATGGTGTCAATCACAGCAATATAAAGGTAACTAAGACACTGTGGGATTGTGCACGTGCAAGTGGTTGACACTGAGTATCTTTCAATTGCTTTTCTTATCTTTTGAGGCAGAGTCCCTTACTGAAGCTGGGTCTTGTCAATAGCTAGCTAAGCTCCCTCATGAGGTCCACAGATATACTATCTCTCTTGTGTCTGCCTCCAGCACTAGGGATACAGGTGTGCGAAACCAAATTAGGCTCTGGAATCAATGCTAGAATCGAACTCAGGTCCCGAGGATTGTGCAGTAGGCACTTTACTTACTGAGCCTTCTCCTAAACTCCTTTCATTTGTGAAACATAAGTTTCCCTTAGAGTTAACTTTGTAGGCCTCTCACTTTTCAACCTTTTACTTGCTCAAGTTGTTGCTCCACCAGGCACATCCACTGCATTTGGCCCATCTAGTTCCCCACTTCTTTGGGGCACCATTCAGTGTTCTCTAGCTGAAGTAATACTTCTTTACTACATTACATTTGTGACTTAGTATCTTCCATTCTCCAGTTCTCTTAGCATTAGACGCTTCTGTATAGGGTAAGAACATGCCCCTCAAATGTATTGTTGTGTTCCTAGGGTAGTGTGAACTCCCTTATCCTTTCATGATTTAATGATATAACGTTGAGATGGCTTAATGATTATTTCTAATTTAAGCTTAATTTTTATAGCATGCCATACTGGGGGCCGTGCCATCTTCATGTCAAGGACTGTTTTGGGGGCTTTGTTATTTGTCTTCTTTATGCTCCTAAGAAGAAGGTGGTCTCATATATTTATAGTGAATTTCTTGAGTTTTTGCATTATGTGTCTATGTTTGATCTTGATCTTAGACTCACTAGCCTCTATATTATTCTTGCTTTACATTGAGTTTTGATATGTTTTCTGTATTAGTTTTTATTTTTATTTATTTTATTTTATGTTTTTATTGAGCTATATATTTTCCTTATTTTCTTTCCTTCTCCCCGTCCACTTCCCCACCCTTGTCCTCCCAATTTACTCAGGAGATATGGTCATTTCCCCTTCCTAGACAGGTCCATTTATGTATCTCTTAGGGACCTCTTTGTTACCTTGATTCTCTGGGCTTGTGGCCAGAGATCCCAGTTTTTATTTAACATATATAACTTTATCATTTTATTTGCAAGAGTCTTTTGCTTGCATGTACACATGTGCTCCACATACAAGCTTTGTGTCAATGGAGGTCAAAGGATGGCATCAAACTCGCTGGAACTGGAGGTCTGGTTATTACAGAGCAAATAAATACATGCAGACAAAACATACAGCACAAATAAAACTCCAGATTCTTTAAGTCAATCTCTGGTCCTACTACTGTGACAATTAATCTCCTTTCTATCTTCGTGGGCTTACCTTACAATATCACTTAGTATACGGTTTTTATAGTTCATTCATGGTGTAGCACGCATCACTTAGCATAAAGTTTTCAAGGTTTATTCATGAAATCACATGTATTGGCAATTTATTCTCATCTATATTAATCCACTGATGGCCATCTGAGTTTCTAACTCAATATTAGCACTGTTGGACAAGCTGCAAGTAGATAGGCAGCACATGTTGATTAAGTCCTGGATGTCATGTCTCTTCATTGCTTCAGTTTCGGCCTGTTTTTGACTTTTGATTTAGTGTGAAACTCTTACAGTCAATTTATGTGGGTCATGCTTTCTCTCAATTATGTCAAATGGTCTCTTAATTGGAAAGTTTTGTCCATTTACATAATTTATTAATAGTTGATTAAGACTTACATTGGCTATTTAGTTATCTGATTTTTATGTCTTCTTGCATTAGATGGGAATCAATTCAGAGACCCACAGTTGGACAAATTACAGAGTGGCACTCAGTCTTAAAATAGAATATCTTCACCAAGAAAAAAAAATTTATTCTCAATAAGACTTAAAACTTTATTCTATATATAGATACTTCCTTTTATGTTGCTAAAACTAATTGTATTTACATATAAAAGGTACTGACTAAGAGTTCTTATTCATTTTTTTATTGTAAATCTTAAGGAAGTAGAAACACATGCTACAAACCCAAATACACAGTAATGATAACTTTTATATATACTTTTTATGTGCTGACTCTTAGTATTACTGTTTATTTTGTCACATGATTTTGAGTCACTGCCTATAGGATGTCCTTAATGACTTGTAATTACCTCTTTAAATATTTTGTTATATGTAAATCTCTTATTTTTCATTTATATGTATAATATTGATAGATATATAACTCTTAATTAAAACATTAATGTATTCTCCCAGTGCTTTCTGGATCCAATGTGCTCTCATAACTCATTGGCTGTCAATCTTGTTGAAGACTCCTCATATATGAGGGATTTTCTTTCTCATTGCTTCAGGATTCCCATATGGCTTTTGAAAACTGTTTTGATACAGATCTCCTTATTTATCTTCCATTGCTTTTTCCTAATACTAGCAACGAACATCAGCAATGCAGACTGCCATCTTTAATGCTAGGCTAAAGAGTTGGGAGTGTTAGCAGGACACATGATAAACAACTGAGCTCTTTTTTAAATCTAGCTTTTCTACCTTGTAGGAATTTTTTTTGTGGGGGTTTGGTTTTCTGGTTTTTTTGTAAAAGCAAAGAGTTTGGAGTTCTCTTGTTACCTTTTTTACGCAAGTTAGTTTATAAATTGATTTTATTTTAATAGCTCAACAGAACTCAAAGAGAACTGAGTTCCAACAAGGAAATGAGAATAGAAAGATTCATATATGATGTGTCAGTATCTCCAAGGCACTACTAGGTTCCATTTCACTAAGGGAACCCCCATTTCTCATACATCTAACTAATTGCTATGATTTTTATATTTGTTTTGTTTAATATTGAAAAGACATAAAGTCAAACTATTCTTGAGGGACTAGTAGTAATAAAAAAGAATTTGAAATTTAGATAAAAAGCTGAACTCTAAAGTAACCGTTGTCATTTTTAGGTAAATTTAGGCAGACATTTTGGTGTGCACTCTAGATTTGGCATACTTTCCAGGCAAGAGAAGACATTAGAGGTTGTACAATAACACATCTCTAAGCTTTATACCTTAAAGTATCTCAGGATGTGCCAAAGAACTGTCCCAGGAGTGAAATAAACTGGGTTACTAAGTTGATTCAGTTAACACTGAAGAAATACCCTGAGCAGATTTTAGTTTCTAGAGTTGAGCAGTTCCAACCATGCACAACTGTACTCAGAGCTCCGAATTAGTAAAGAAACAGAAAAAAAATCTTATGGAAATGATCACAACAATCCAGAATAGACGTGTCAAGATTTCTTCCCCAGGAATGCAGGATTAAAGCAATTCTACATTTTGCAACTCCAGTCAGTATTTAAGACAGTACCTGAGATGATCCATATCCTTTGCCTATTACCTGTCTCTGCCAAAGATAAGCAGGCTTTGTTGGTAACACCCACAAAACTGACTTTGAGCCTCACTGTGTTTCATTGGTTTTAGTATTACCATTGTTAAAGGGGATGAATTGGCATAGGTGTTCTTAATTGTGAATTATAGCCTCAGTATAGGGATAGTAAAGGATATTGATGTAACATTTGAGACAGGTTACTGGGAAGCCTCAGTAATAATTGTAGACCCTGTCACAATTTGTCTTTCATGTTCACATAAGAGAAACAAAAGAGGAAACCTTCAGGGAAAGGGATCATTGGCGATCCTTTGTCTAAAAACCTTGAGATGTTTGACATCCTATTCTTCCTGACCTTAGGGTGAGAACTACTATAGCCACAGAGGGTGTTTTTAATGTCACAGTTTGAACATGACTCAACATTTTAAATTAAATGCACTACTTAAGCTTTCTTATAAATTTCCTGGTTCCGTTGCCTCACAGTATTGGATATATTTCTGTTTCCTTTGCTTTTATAGATCTAAATAATGGAAACCCTTTATAGTTCATCCAAAGCTCACTGACTCGGACATGTGGCGTTCACATTGTATGAGTAATTTCCAGGATGCTTCCTATTTTCTGCTGAACTGCATGCGAAGGTAACTTTTAGACAGGACAATGGCAAGGGTAATGAGCAATTATCCAGACTTGTGTTGGATCTCTTATGGAGGAGTTCCTACAAACAACAGGCCTGTAAAATTAGGTACATTTTATGGTGTGGGATTCATTCTTGCTGAAGAATGTTACATTACTTTATCTCCTCTCTTCACATTCTTATATGTAAATGCCTCAAATGCTTCTCCTCCTCTTTCTGGTCTTAGAAAAAATCTATCAATAGATACCCAAAGGCAGCTGCAATTAAGTAAGCTGGGCAATTGAGTAAGGAAACACAATATTTTATTAGCAATGGGTGTCAACTATTGGTTAACATTTTGATAAACTGCTTCAATTTCCTATAGCATTTTGGTGCCTTTTCATTTTTAGGAGGTCAGTCTCTGAAAAGTTACACAAAGAGGATGTTTAAAAGTATAGGAAAACTCAAATGTGTAATCAGTACCACTTTTCGGTATATTATCTTTACCTTACCCATCAAAAACTCCTTGCTAGTCTGTCTACATGTTTTTATTTTTTTTCATGCTACATTTTGCAGTTTTTCTATTGTAAGAGTTGAGGATAGAAGAGTCTTTTATATCCCCAATCCGTATTTTCTCTTATTGGAAACTTCATCATATTTTCAGAAAAACAGTTTAGCAGCTGATTCTGTTGTGAAGACCTGTGTGGTGCTGGGTGTCCCCCTAAGAAGAATTATATATACACATTTTCTCTTGTATCCTAGTAGTGAAGCTTTTACAAATATTCTTGAATCCAGGGTAAGATGCACACTGATGACAACTTCACTACACCTCTAGGCTAGGGTTTCTTACGAAACAATCCTCAGTCCCCTAGATGCTTTTGCAAACCCCTGGGTACTTCAGTGGAAACCCAGATCACTGACAAGCATCACAGGTCCTTATTATGACAAGGTCTTCCGACAACCCTTGAGAATGCCTTTGAAAATTATTGTGTTCTGCCATAAACTGGCCCCCTGACCATCTGAACACTGCTGAGCTAGATCCAGATAGACTGTCTTATATATAAATAAACTTGCCAAGTTTCCACTTAGTATTAAAAAAGGATTATTCTTAAGACAACTTTAAGATGAAAAAGTAAAATCAGAATTACCATCTTACTAAATGACCCACCCTTGGCTTTTTTTTGTGTATTGTGATGTAAATGAGCTCCATCTGCACTATGTCCTGCTTGAATACATATTGGGTAGGAGTTTAGCTTCATCTCCTTTTAAGAATGGGATAATTGGGGGGGGGATGGGTGGGAGGGAGAGAGAGGGAACTGGGATCGATATGTAAAATAAGAAAAATAAATGAATAAATTAAAAAAGAATGGGATAATTATTCCTTTCAGTTATTCTGTACAGATTATGAAGTGCCACATTAACTTCTTTACCAGGTTCATTCGAGAGGTCTAAGATCTGAAGCAAATTGCTCTGTGTGAGCAATGCCTGGCTATGGTAAGCGCAGACAGTGGTCCCATTGTTCAGACGATGAGCCACAGTCATTGCCAAGCATTGACATAGCTGCTTTTTCAAAGAAGCCAGGCTGTACCCACTTATATTTACATAGTGCACAATCATTTAAGTAAATATCAACATTTAACTACAAACAATGTGTAGTTTGCAGGTTCCAGGTAGCAGTTACCATTCTCCCCCCACCTCCACCCCACGCCACACACAAACACACACAATAGTAAAACAACTAAGGATAGACTGGTCAGGCAGAGTTGAGGCTACAGTATATTCACATCAAATATCCTATTTCCTTGCATATGCCCTGGAAGCCAATGAGAGTTCAAGAGTCAAATAGTATAACACTTATCTTTCAGAAGGCATCCACATATCTTAAAAACTTTACTCATCTTTGAGGAGAGCAACAAAGCATACCCTCCTTATCAAACCACTCCCATCACCTGTATGAATTATTTAAAGCAAGAATCTATTGAACTTATTCATGACCATTGTCCAAGTGCTTAAAACCTAGTTTTGGTGGTTCTGCCTCTGCCCACTTCTCCACCCCTTCTCCACTGGCTCTGACATCCTAGTGAACTATCCTAAGAATTTTGCCATTTCTTTGATCATTCCTTCTGTTAATGGGTCTTTTTCCAACTTGGTTTGCTGCAGCTTGTTCGCGGGCTTCCCTTTATTTGTTTTGCATCCCCAGTGGGAGTGATAAGTCCTGATTCTTGCTGACACCACAAAATTTAGATTTGGTACTTAGGTGCAGCTTCTAGAGTTTTACCACTCTTGAGCACCTATTGCTGAAGGATACTTTTTTTTTTTTTTAATGTCAGCTTGCCTTGAGAAAAAAGATTTTGGAATCTGTTATTTATTCCACTTCTGTCTGATCACGGTGACATAGTACTGACAGCAAAACAACAAGAACTATTGATTAAATGTGAATGTAGCCATAGTTCTCCACATTCCTTAATGGCTTTTCATTGAATTCTGAGAAGTACAAGAGGAATGAAGAGACTGGTAGTTCATATGGACAGTGAGGTAGAAAAATTAATATGTATTGAGTAGCTGCTGAGGGCAGAGCATTTTTATCTTCCTCACAGCCAGAAAAAAATCTTGGGTTTAGGAAAAGGAAAACTGAATGCACATGCAATGGTGAAACTGGAAATATCAGATAATGTTTTAGAGCAAATGAATGGAAGCATGCTATTATTTTTGAGAAGCACCAGGCATAAGATGATGAAAATAGGGAGTAGTCAATGGACCATAAAGAGTGATGTAATATTAAAACACAATGCAGTAAAGACAGTTCAGAAACCACAGGTTTGGAGACTGGAAAGTGTCATTTTAACACAGAAAAATGTAAGGGAATTTGTGTTTATTCTCTTTCCTGCTCAATTATTTTTTCAATAGAAGGATCTCCAAAACATCTTTTAGCAAATGAACTGGCAAAGTACATACCTGAAATATGGATAATGATATACATGTACTCACTCATATTTTTACATAGTTTGTATTGTTGAGCCGAAATATATCTGATTTACAAAAGAATGTATTTACTTTTCTAGTAGATATTATTAGTGTAATATTTAAAGACCTAAGCTACTTCTCCACTCCCTTCCTTCAAAATATTAAAAGTTTATGATTTTCCAGCTCATTAATTTACCATACAACTTTTTATCAATTTTTCACATTGTTTGAAGAGAATGCATCTTTCTGTTAAACCTTTCTATATTGCATATATAATGTTACTTATTGCTTAGATAATGCCCTATTAATTTCAATAGATTTCTTTTGACATAAAAATGGATTTACACTAAAAGACAAATAGTACCACCATATGTATCTAGGCTGCATTACAATGGAGTCCATCACATTATGTATTTATAGGTGTCTACCCGTTACACTGCTAAAATGGTCTGCTATAAAAAAATGGCCATGTGAAAAGCTGGCTTCAATTTCATGTATTTTTTACTTGTAGAATTTAGAGGAACAGAAGCCTCTGAGATGGAATTTCCACCAACAGGAATATGCTAACATGACCCACTGGCAGTAACACCTCAGCACTTCTCACATGTCTTTTTCTGAGATCTCAGTGACAGATTTGGTGTAGGGTCAGCATACTAAAAAACCTGGGGACCTCATGTTTTCAAGCTCACAGTAATAGATGATGCATCAAGAGCAGAAAGGGTGGCTCTCTCTTGTTTGCTTTGAAACCACCGATCAAATAAATTAAAGCTCCTATGGGATCTTCAAAAGCCCAGTTTGCTAAACATTTAGAATCCTTAAGGCCATAGTTTTCAGCACATGTTCACTATATATATGAAAAATTTGAAGGTGATTTCAATGTTCCGTCTCTCACTAGACACAGGTGATCCATCCATTTCTGTAAAGCTGACTCCAGATACAGAATCAAAACCTGATTCTAAGAGATCAGTCTGGGAAGCACACTTCAAGGAACATCCTGCCTGGACTTCTGAACAGAAACACATTTTATAGGATTTCATCGGGTTGTCTGACTTTTCAATATGCTAGAAATCTCAAATGCAGATAAATGTATATGACAAATAGTCATATACTTGTGAGAGAAATACAAAACAGCTCTAGGTCTGCGCTATGGCTTAAGACAACTAAGTTGAATTTCTAATCCTGACATACTAACAGCAACTTAGAATACAGGGTGATGCTACGCCAATAGGCTTGAATCTGTTCAGAAATGTCCTACTTCTATCTTTGCTAACTATGTGTACCCGCACCAAACTATTTAACATTAACAGTGTAAACTGCTCTATATGTAAAGTGGGTAGAAAAATAATCTACTAGAATATCCTTACATGTATTCAAAAATATTTCATACCATATTCTTGGAAATTTGAAATTCATATTGTTTCACTATTATCAGAACACATATTGCTATTGCTTTTAGTAGTTTCCCTTGTCTTCTTGCTCAGGTCTTTTCTTTCTTTGTGCATAATTTTAAGAATTTAACTATTTAATTCTCCATGCCCTGAAGACCACACGTTCTTTAGGCATGGGCCACGAGTTCTGACTCACTTATTCCTTCATCCAGTCATATTATTACAAGATGGCTTTATTTAGTATGATGTGTGAATGGAATATAAATGAGGGGAGAGTGCACAAGTGTATTGGTACCATGTTGTGAATTCATGTGGGTCAGCTACATATACAAAGCAAAAGAGTAAATTTTGAGATGCTGAAAATGTGGATGCAAAATAGAGAGGACTTATGGAATTCTTTCTGCAGCAGGAAGTATGAGCACCATTAATCATGTTATAACTTAAAAGATAGAAATGTGTAGCAAGCAGAAAGAATTCAGTTCAGGTCTGCTAGCCCAAATACAATGGGCTGAATAGCAAAGTTGAGATTTCTTAGATGCATAATGTTCTCACAAATGGTCCATGCTATGCTAATAAAACTATTGTGACTAGGAGCTTTTGCAGTGGAAACTGACAGATGAGGCAGAGTTAAGTACTTTTTCAGACAAGCTACTACAGTAAATCATTAAGGCACACAAACAATCATCCTTCATCAGCGTGCAATTTGTTTCATAGCGATTGCAAATCGAAAACAATGTAAACAAACAAATCGACAACTAATGAACATCCCCCACTGCTCACTGTAAATAGATCTACAACTTTACAAGAACACTTTATCCAACACATTGTCAACTCATTGTAAACACATCTACAACTCATAAACAACTCATTACCCAGTATGTTGTCACCTCGTTGCAATTAAAGTCGAATGCTAACTGTACTGTATGTTCCTGCACTGAATCAGATTATAGTCCCGGAAAGAAGTGAGGGGAGCCAGTTCAACAATGAAGAGGCTTACTCTGCTTCCCTCATCAGTTTGACTTTTAAAAGAAATTGTACCGCATTTTAAGCCTTTCCTCAGGTCGCCCACGTTTTCCACTCACACGGAGAAAGCAGCAGTTTCTCAACACGAGTCTCTTTCATGGAGGAAAAGAAAATGTGTAAAGTATTCCCCAAGCGGTAGTAAAACTCACAGCTTTTACTGTAATTGCTTGTGTGAACTGCATTTGGCGTTCTTACCTGGTATGTAATCTTTTGGTTGGGGCCAGTGTTTTTTAATGCTCTGCAGGGTGATTATTTTTGAAAAGTAAACTTGAACTTATGAATGTCACCACAATTTTCCCGTAATGTTAACTTTACCCAAGGATTTAGTGGGTTTATTCGGCAATCTGATATACATAATCCTTATAGAAGTGCTGCTAGGCTATATGTGTGCATATGGATAATATGCACGTGATGTGTACACAACACATAAAGAGATCTTTCAGCAGCATTCAACACATTATACAAAAAGTAGATTTATCAGAGCAGGGTGCCATTTTATAGTAATTTAATTCCTAATTCAGGCCAAGCTTCAGCTTTCTTGGTTAATCTGTATGGAAGATAGAGGGATTTAAATTGTAATTTTATAAAATTCAAAGGTTTTTACAGTTTAGCAATATGATACATACAATTATATTTATAACTAAATGTATTTATAAGCATCATTCTTACCAAACAACAGAAAGGGGGCTGGATTAGCAAGAAAAACTGAAGAAGAAAATGTTTAAATTCTGTCCAGCTATGGTTCTAAAGGGTTTTCAAACTTTTAGCTTTACAGAAAGCTTGTATTTACATTTATTTTGTGTGTATGTGTGTGTGTGTATGCGTGTGTGTGTGAGAGAGAGAGAGACAGACAGAGACAGAGAGAGATAGAGACAGAGAGACGGACAAAGAGAACATGTATATGTCATTGTGCATTCATGGAGGTCAGGAGACACCCTGCAAAATTCAGCAGTCTCCTCCATTGGTCCTAGGCTCAAACTCAGACCAACAGGCATGGCAGCAATCCCTTTACCTACTTAGACATCTTGCCGACCCCACAACCACTTTTAAAGTCTGCATCCAACTAGCTAATCATAGATTTCCTCTTGAGAGATTAAGATGATCTATCTCTAAGTCTCTTAGCACTCTAACATTATTCTAAGTACTCCAAGCATCTCCAGTATGGCTGGAACTGGCTTGTCTGAAAAGCACTTAGAAGAGATGATCACTATCCACTGAAATACTAGGATGGTGTCAAGCCTCTAAAACCAGGTAACTGAATTTGCATATGTATGTTTCCTTCTAGCTATGTAACATATCTTCTCAGAGCCCAAGTTTCCATGTCTGTAGGTTTCCTACAAGGGTTAGCTCATGGTTCTGAGCAAGTGTTCAGATAGGCCCAAGAGTGCATCTCCTAGTGGATTCCAAACCCAAGGAAGTTGGCAAAGCTTAACTGTCATGCATGAGAATACCAGCCACTGCTTACTAAGCACTGAGCGCTTTTTGCTGCTCCCTCAGTTTCTGTGCACTATCACATTTGCAAAGCATTCTTCTGAAAGGGCTATCCTTATAATGCCTATCTAAAAGAAGCACAGGTATAAAGAGGCTATTCCCCACTGTCTTTGTGCAAGCACTGATAACAAGCCAACAGTGGTTGGGCCATAAAGTGAACCTAGCACCTCAAGGATGAAATTACAAACTGTACCCAGTGCTGCCTCTACCATGTTCCAACAGAATAAATCAAAGACTATAACAACTTATATCAAGCCATTCAAACCCTCTGTTGAAGCAGATTCATATTGCTACTGATACAAGGCAAATAGGTGAAAGGAAAGAAAAATTAACGTCTGGAACCTTATTTACACTCCAGGCCTGTGTGTGTTAATCTTTAATATTTAAATATCCCAAACCAGGATGTTTTTGTAGTTTAGAATTCCCAAAGCCTGCAAATGACCTGTCCTCTCCCTTGCTAACCATATCAGAGCTTCTAGAATGAAATTGTCCTTGAGGCTGGAGTATGTCCTCTATTACTTACTCCATGACTCTTTCTCATTTTCTCCCTGGCACCATCTTTTTGTTTGGATCCCACACACCCAAATTGTTCTTGAAGCCTATCAAATTTCCAGATGGAAAATTCGCTTAGAATGTGCTAATATCTGTCAGGTGTGTGGCACAGAGGTAGGTACATTGTGCTCTGCACATCATGCATTCAACACGCAGCGCTGTAAAGATGTGAGTCCTATAAACTTTATTCAAGCAGGATGTTGTGTGTAACCTCAGGTTGTGTCTTATCTGCTCCCAAGAAAATGGGGTCAGAGATGATTTAGAATCCAAAAGGAAGCAAAACCCACGATTCCCTATAAAAACAGACGTAAACGATTTTAACAAATGTTCCTTTTTATTTTCCTTCCTCATGACATTTTATTTTATTTGTGAGATCTGAGCTTCCCAGGAATGTGCATCCTTTCACTGAATCATGCTGCTAATAAAACTGAGAGTAAGCCTAGTTTTTGAGGCTTCCAATATCACTGGTATTTAATGTCATATTGTTCCTGGAAGCAACAGGAAGGGAAACTCTCCATAAACCCTTGTCAGTCTTACTCTGCCAATATGGAACTAACCAAGCCAATGAAAGTTCAGACTATACATTGTGCTTAAAACAAATGAATTCTGCCAACTCCCACACCATCTGGCTGTTTTTCTCCTTCTCTTTGTCATAACTCATCCTGTTCTCTCCTTCTGTACTTTCTTTAACCTTTAGCTTCTGAATCTCATCTGAATTTGTCTATTTGGCACTCCAATGAGACTATCTCAGACCATTCCCCTCTGTCTTGGCTGACTTGGGGTAAATTCCAGATAACTAGCAGTGGTTAAAATATGTATCCACAGAAAATTTATATGAACATCTGCTGAGCAAATGGAGAAGCTTTCTAACACATACCTAGGCTCCGTTTGATCAACCGATTTAGTTTTTCTTTTGTCTGCCTATGTAAGATTATAGCTTTCGGCCTTTGTTATAACATTAGTACCCCACACTAAAAAATATCCCAAAGCATATAACAAAGAAATTTTCTTGATAATTCAGGTATTTATATCTATGCTTTAAATATTTTTAATGTTAAAAATAAACAATAAAATAAATAATGTTGACACAATTAAATTTTCTGTTTTACTGTTATAAAATAGAGAGAATTGTTTTAAAAACAAGTAGTTGGTTAAATGCAGAGTTTTTTCCCTTTGACTTTATTAAAGATTATGTTCAATAATTTCTCATCTCAAATTTCTGTGAAATACAAGCATTTTTCAGGAAAATCTTACCAACATATTCATATCCCTTAAAGTCCAGATTCTACTGGCTGTATATGGTGACATCTGAATATAATCTTACCATGCTGGAGGTGGACAGAGGAACACAGACATTGTCTCAAAAGGAAAGAAAACAACAGCAATAACAAAAACAGAAATTAGTTTTATTTTAAGCCAGAGATCAAACCAAGGAGTTGGGGTGGGGAGAGGGTAATGTATCAGTGAGCTCTGTCTGACATAAATACCCCACCCCACACTTTCTTTTTGCTTAAGAATCTTCCTATGTAGACTAGGCTGGCTGGACCATGGACTCCTCCTAGACCAGTCTTTCACAGGGAGTGAGGTATATGCCACTACACATGGCAGAAGCAGAGCTTTAAATCAGCATATGTCAGTATATGATGTTTTATAAAATTTGTTCCCAAAGTATATTCTTATTAACTTTTAAATTTACTTATTTAATTTAAACAAAAGAGACTATTGGTAGAAATTTTAAACAAATAAAGATCCTAAGTACTTAGTTCACATGTTTAATATTTGTGAGAGTTCTTGAAGAAAAATCACAAGTAGTTTATTTTACTTTGCAATCCATGTTGAAAGTGAATATCTGTATAATATATTTCATAAAAATAAATGTGTATCAATTCATGTTTTATAAACATATAAAACTTGCTTCTAATTTTCATCAAGAAGTATTGGCAAAGTAATAAAGTAACTGCACTTTAGTTTTGTTTTTCTAATAGTGTAAGAGTTGGAACCATAAATGATATGTTTTGACATCTGTCTGATCTGTGACCTGGTGGTGTTCCAGTGATGGATTATGAAGGAAAGGGTTAACAGTGTATGCAAGCAGACTACCTCCAGGAAGTACATTCAGGATGCCAAGGTTAAGGTGGGTCAAGGCCCTATGGAGTCAAAGATCAGGAAAAGCCAGAGTTCAGAAAGCTAGGGAGTTTGGGAAACATGCCCTGGAGAATTTCAAGGAAGCACTGTTTAAGAAGGCACCAGTTGTCAGACACTGTCCCAGAAGAGGTTAAGATCACACACTCAAAGTACTCTCTCAGAATAGAGCTGCCCAACACCGAAAAGATTAGAACTAGGTATAAGATAAATTAAGCCCTTTTCCTTGAGGCTTTATGGCCTTAGAGCTAGCAGAGCACTGGACTCAGGAGACTGCAAGAGAACATTAAAGCAAATGCAATCATTTAGCACTGGTTGCAGCAGAAAGAGAATAGAAGTCATTGGCTCCATCAAACCTTGACCTGCTTGAACCTTGACCACTGGCAGTAGCTCACTAGAACATATAGGAGGTCAATGTGGCTCACAAAGGAGTCCATCAGAACCAGGTCATTAGACCAAAGGGAAGATGTGTGAGCAATACAGTGGGAAAAACTGGAGTTCAGAGTCACAGCAGGCAGATCAAACCCTTGTTTTGGCATGTATTAAGGGTGGCACTTCTTTAGTTTGTCTCTGAACATCGACTTCCTTTTACTAAATAATATTAATAAGTCAGTGTACTTTTTTCTTCCAGAGTTTATCATGGATTTGAAGTAAAACTAAACCAAAGTTGAAATGAATTTAATGTGAATAATAAGCAGAAGATAGTATAACCATTATTTATTTGTTTCATTGTTTTTCAAGACAGGGTTTCTCCGTGTAGCCCTGGATGTCCCAAACTTGCTTTGTAGAGCAGGCTGGACTGGAACTCACAGAGATCCATCTGCCTCTACCTCCCTATTGCTGAGATTAGAGGTGTGCCACCATGTACCACAGTGTAACCATTATCATTGCTAATTTTTAAAATTCTAGACTAGAAATAGAAGAAGTTTTGAAGTCCACATATGACCAGAAAATCCAGAGACAGTATCCTTCTACTTCATCCTAGATCAGAAAATCCAGAGTCAGTATCCTTTCACGTCGTCCTAGTTTACTGAATCAATAAATCAGATTTCCCCAAGTCTAGATAACAATTACTCCATCTGAAGCTCTCCAGAACCTAATGTAGTCAAATCTAGTTTGTCAAAGATATTGGAACAAGGCAATCTAAATTGTGTAGCGATCATGGACGTACTTTCCTAAGACGGATTGATTAACAATACTAGTTAAGTGTTCTGCGTCTTGCAGTTCTCACTTTAGAGTCGCGAAACTCAATCCATTTTGAAAATGATGATCAAATTGTCAATTAGGAGTACACTGTAGTTTCAGCATAAGCATATAATACAGCAAAAATTATTGAAATTCATAAATAGAGGACTATATCTTTGGTCAAATAATTGTCAAGAAATGGATCTGAGAACTGTCGTTATGTTCAAATTCAAGATTTGAATAAGCACATTATATGTTCTGATTATCTGAAAGTATGTTTAAACACAGTACATGTTCTACATGTTCACATATGTATGTTACCCTCTTCTCATTTAAAGGCATGGCTTTAAATTTTTTTTTTGATTCTTCATCTTTCAAAAACTCACCTAGGCCTAACATTGTTAAGTTTCAAAATTCACAAATTATTTTGGTGATTACTGACATTTTATTTTGTCCCTATATTTTTTTCAAGGACTCCCAGGCTCTTCCTTTTGTGTTATGATAAATCTGACAATGACAGAAATATGAGGTAGGTCATCCAAAAGAGCTCAGAATTAGTAATACAAATGATCAGTGTAGGTCAGAGAGTGACCACTCACCTGTTTATGGGGTCAGTTGGTTCATTAAGCTATTTAGATGAATGGGTTCATTGAAGAATATTCAGAATGAAAAGAAATAAACACAAACTAAGGAGTACATAACAGATGAACAGAGGAGGAATTGTCCATAAAATGGACTGAGAAGTAATTGGAGGAGAAGAAAGAAAACTGCGTAGTCAAGGCAACATTGATCATCAAGGTCATAGTGATCATAGGCTTCAAGAACTCCTATTCAATGATGAGCTGTAGTTAATTATTATCAGATGATATAATAACTGAAATCCTAATTAATGGAATGGTGAGCCAATTATTTTTCTCACTTAAGACTTCAAAATTCACATTAAAATGTGTTTCACAAGTAAATAGGTGATAAAGTAGATACAATGATAGACACCAATTTTTCAAATAAAAGCATTAGCTATAAAATAAGTAGAGTGGTAATAAGGCAGACAAGGAACTTAAAGTTAGAAAAAAGATGAAAGTGTCCACTTCTGGTGAAGAGTTAGGCTAGAGCTTATTGCAATGTTGGCCATGACAGAGGGAGACCTTTGAGGGAAGTGAGAGGACTGACAGGCAAAATTTAGGATCTGTACAGTGGGTAGCAGTCTATGTCTTGATAAAATGGTGGATTAGTCTCACATACGATTTAAAAAGAGAATAAGACACCTGCACATTTGAGCATATGCTATTGTGTAGAGGGTCTATGGAGTCGGAATGTTGGGAAAATGATGAGAGCTTGAACTAAACATACAGGAAATAAGAATATGAAGCTGGTAGTGAGTGATGGAATACTACTCTAATCCCCATCAGATTTTGTTTCGTTTCATATTGCCTGTGGTTGTATTGTTTTTCAATTTGTTATATTTTTGTATTTGGAAATAATACCACATATTATACCACAGATATTTTTATAACACCAAAGTCACTAACCACAAGCAAGAGATCCATTGGTCTGCCTCAACCACAGTAAAACATCCTTTGGCATATATATATATACATATATATATATATACATATGTATATATATATATACATATATATATACATATGTATATATATATATTTTGATATATATATCAAAAATCCAGTGTTCTATCTCTATTAAAGTGTTGATTTTGGGGGAAGACTTAGATTGAAATTAATTTTGTAACTAACTCTCATGCTGCTTTTAATACATCATAGTTCTTTGATAAAAAGGATCAAAACATTTGTTTGATTGGTGGTAGCTACAATAGTCCAAAATTCATATTCATAATCTATTATAATTTGCTAAAATAATAAAAATATATTATAAATGATTATGCAATTTTAATCTTTGTAAGTATTTTTAAATACTCAAAAATATCTGTAATTTTCATTAAAAAATCATTTAACCCTCTAAAAACCTCACATACTACTTAAAAGCAATACCCTGGGATTAATTAGTTATTTTTCACTTTGGTTAAAAACAGTCTAGAAATTTTACTTAGGGTTTATATCATAACCAAAGCATTAGTTTGAGATAGGAAAAATACAAAGTTTGCTTGCTATTGAATCACATAGCAAATATACAATTTTAAGATTTCTTTAGTGATTTTGAAGGGTTGCTGCCTGATCTCCATAATGGGTTCTAATCTCCATAATGAATGAATTTATTTTAAGAAGGACAAACTGCTTTAAAATACTTCAAACTGCCTTATATAACTATTTTACCTAATGCTAACACACACCTATCAGGTAAATATTTGTAAAGAGAGACAGAATGATCTTTAGTTCAAGGCCAACCTTAGCTATATAACACAAACCTGTCTCCCCTGAGGGGATAGAGAGGCTTTCTAATATCATTTCAAAGAATTATTTACTATTACATTTAGTTAAAGAAGAGAAAAATAACACTTTAAAGGAAGTATTGCTTAGAATTCTTCATTATTTTTTAACCTCACTAAAATGAAGGGAAAGGCTTCATGTAGCCTTGAGGACATATTTATGACTGATAGGAAATGGTTTATTATTGCGGTTTAATAAGGGTCAGGATAAACAAATAGGTCGAATAGATGTTTATTAAGGGAGAAACAACTCACAACACAGACAGATGAACACAGCAGTTAAAACTGGATGCTCCTCTCTCAGTGTCCCGCCAGAAAAGGCCTTTCTCCGCCTCCTCCCGAGACTAAGCTCCACAGGTCACTTCCGCCCCTGGCTCCACCCCTCAATGGGTGTGGTCAGTGCCACAGAAGCAGACACAGTGAATATCCCACTACAATTCCCCTTTTAGTCTAAAGAAAAGATTTAAGCTTGATACAAAACTATATACAAAACAGTGAATAACAAGTGTGCTCTAAGAAAAGGAAAATCGAGACCAAAACCACAAACATACCTAGTCCTAGGGTGAAGGCATAAGGGAGTTACAATAGAGTTGTCCTAAGCTGAAAAGCTTAAGTCTAGTACTTAATATCTAACTAGGAAGAGAGAATAATACTAAGATAGTTTAATCTACAACCTCACCAAGACCTGAGAAGGAAAATTACAATACTAGGGTAGATGGGAAGTACAGATGGGCAACTTCCAAAAGGTGCAGTAAGGACAGAAACAGCAAGCTACCTGGACAGTCACCCAAGGTCTCACAGCAATGTTGGCACAGCCAGATATGACTAAGGCCAGGAGAATTTGACAGACCACAACAAACGCAGGGAGGTAGAAAGGCTGTCTTACCCTGACTTGGCAAGGTTCAGCAGTCTTTTAAGTTTGTCTCCTGCAAGCATATAGGACCGCATGTCCAAATCAGTGGTCAAGGCTGAGGCAGTTCCTTGCCCAAGAGGCCATTAGCCGAAGCGAGGATGAACTCCAGAAGGAGCAACAACAGTGTCCAACATACTTTCGAGAAAGTGCACGGTGCTGTCAGGAGCAACAGTGTCTCATGTCAACAGAGTACTAATATATAAAACATTTAAATGCCATGTTCTGCAGGTCTATGAATGATTGAAGATTAAGCATCTATGTCTGACTAATCTCATAGGCAAAGGAAACATGGGTGAGGATAATCTGTAATACTCAGGAACTTGGCTAACAAGCCTGAATAAAACTTCCTTGAGTAAAGCAAGGATAAATACCTAAACAATATAACTATGTACATATATATATATATATATATATATATATATATATATATATATATCTCACATGTAAATTCCTAAAGTAGAGGTAGAGTAAAAATGTCTAAACAAGAGGTAGAGCTCTAAAGGGCAGCAAGACAAATATCCCAAATTGTAACAAATACAAAACGTCTTGAACACAAGCAATAGTATACATACATAGAATATGGCAAGTATAATGTACATAAAACGTCATAAATGGAAAGATTTCACACAATACAACAAATATAAGATACAATTCTTCCAGGAAGGGAATAAACTTACCACAAATAATAATATATAACAATGTAAGCTGTAATACTAATGTCTCATTCTTACTGAATAATTTACAAGAAAATAGGCTAATCTACCTATATCCATTCTGAATCATACCTTTCCCAACCATACCCTATTCTTGTCTAAAAGAGATAACCAAGTCTAAGTATCACCTTCCAAACCCAACCCCAAGTAACTAAAACCAACCCTATGAAGATCCTAAATTCCAAGAGTGGGGAAAGGGGGCGTTGTTATCTTAAGATTACTTCCTGCTGAAATGGGACGATGATTTCTCCATGGGATCCTGTTGGAAAAAAATTTTTAGCAACCAAATTTCTAAACAGAACTGGCTGTAACATATGTAGGTAGTCATTGTGTGGCAGAAAATGCTTGACTGGAATTCTAATTGAAATTTGGCCAGGTTGTAATCCCACTTCTGACACCAGATATTGCGGTTCAATAAGGGTCAGGATAAACAAATAGGTCGAATAGATGTTTATTAAGGGAGAAACAACTCACACCACAGACAGATGAACACAGCAGTTAAAACTGGATGCTCCTCTCTCCGTGTCCCTCCAGAAAAGGCCTTTCTCCGCCTCCTCCCAAGACTAAGCTCCACAGGTCACTTCCGCCCCTGGCTCCACCCCTCAATGGGTGTGGTCAGTGCCACAGAAGCAGACACAGTGAATATCCCACTACAGTTTATCACAGTGTGCACTTTTTAGTATTAAATATCTAACTGAATGTTCTTATCTATCACCCATTCATCCATTCATCCAGCTGTCTGTCCATCCACTATGCCATGACATTTATTTTGAGTAAGAGAATGTATTTGCTTTTAGAGTCATAGATGATTTGTGCCTTCAAGGTGTCCTGATTTAATATAATAAAACAGCATGTAAACATCAAAACACAGCAGGGTGTGGTCATCACAACTCTGGGTTTGTGAGAAATAATAGGAACCGTATGAGAGACAAAATGATTCCATTGGAGGGTCATTATTGTCTTTTGAAGCAGATAGTATTTAGCTTGGCAGTTTATACATAAATAAATTGGAAGGGTTTCCAGTCTATATTCACTATCATTAGGTTACAACATCTATGTAAAAATCTCACTCATACCCTCTACATTCTCTAGACTGCATCTTTAGACCATCCTTAAATTGTGTGTTTCTGTGCTCAAAATAGTTTTTAGAACTGTGATCACTTTTAGTTGCCTTCAAAATTACCTTATCTTTTCTCTATCAAATATAGCAGTTTTTTTCCTTCTGATATGATCTCAAACTTAGGGATATTCTATGCACAATTAGCTTAATTGAGTAAAATGCCATTAACAAAGACCCATGTGTCATTTTGTCAATGAGATGAATAATCGGATACATGGATTTGGCCATTGGGCCTCAGTAAAGGTAGAATTTTATGGCAATTTTTTATTACTATTTGGGGGAAGAATTTCATTCATAATTACTGTACTTAAATCATTTTCACTTCTCCCTTTTCTCCCTCTAACTTTCCTTTCTTCCCCACTCCTTTTCAAATCCATGGTCCCTTCTTGAATTATTACACACACACACACACACACACACACACACACACACACCTGAAACCATTTAGTGTTGCTCTAACATGTATGTGTTTAAGGCTCAAACTTGGGATCAAATAACCCATCAGAGAGCTAGACCCTAGAGAAAACGTGTTTTTCCTCTCAGTAGCCATTGCTTGGTTGTAGCACTTCATCAAGTTGAGGAACCTTGTGAATTTTCCCCATCCACTTTGGCATGTCAATTGGTAAAAAATCATTATTCGGGTCTTGTTGTTGAAATTGCAAGGGTGCAACAAAAAATTTATTTAATTTTTGATAAAAGATTGTCTAGAACAAAGTGATACATCCTCAGATTTCAGTCTAAAATAGAAAACTCCCAGATATTAAAAGCAATAAAGCAAGATAACTAACAGGAAGATTCACATGTTGAATGACAGATTTTTTTGAATACCAAATAGAATGTTGAAAGTTAATTACTTATTTTGATATTTAAAGCATTGAGACCACATATTCATATTTTAAAATAATTTCTTTATCAGAAATGTCTTACTGGAGACGTCCTTCTATGTTTTTCATCCAAAGCACACACTGCTATCATGAGTACACAGCCATCCCAGACAGTTTTTGAATAAAAATTCTTCAAGAGGAAATCCTGGCTTCATTACAGCTCTCTTTTTAATCTGTTAAAATTCCATCCAAATTTGCTTTCTTTAATTACATAGGAGATTTAGAGAAACATCCAAGAATCTCCAGGGCTTGTAACCTTTTTTTTCCCTCACTTGTTTCCAAACTGTGTCTGTGTTGTCAGACAAAATATTGATATAGCTTCCTGAGCTAGATTTAGTAGAATCTAGGACAGTGATTTATAGAGAAAAGGCAAAGCCATGCTAAACCTCCAGGTCTGAAAGTCTAAGGCTTGCATTGATATCCAGTTGGATTTGTGTTTCCTCTACTTGCTTATAAAAATGCTGTGCAAGTAAGTAACCCAGAAACACAGAGCATATTGTTTAACATTGTTCTTGCCATTTGCAAGTCAGGAGGTATGTTAGTGCTTTTAGGCACTCCCAGGGACACATGTCAGTGCAGTAAAGAGGCTCGGGTAGTGCTCTGAGAGTACCCTAAGATTGAAAAAAAAATACCTGTTCCACTGTGAGGGACAGAAAGTGAAGCAGGAGATGTATAGTTTCAGACTAAAAACATCAAACTAAGAAGAGGAAGCGGAAGGAGTGTATAGTACATCTGGAATATGATTATGTGGATCTAAGTGTCACCTATAGGTCACAGCATATGTAGCACAAATGATGCCTGGGTGCATTCACAAGCATAGAGTGTATATTATTTCTACATATGCACATGCACATACTATTATTGCTGTCTTTGGGGGCTGGGTATGTCAATCCAGCTGCTGAGAAGCAGGCCACATTGGCCTTTTGCCTCCAACAGGATGTCCCGGTGTAGACTTTTGCGTGTGGCAGGCAGCCAGTACAATACATCACTGCAGCTGGATTAGGAGGATAACAGAAGGTCAAACCAGGAATAGGAATAAATCCTTATGGTAGAATTGTGTAGGGCATTTGGGAGATTGCTTATCTTTTATTATTTTTTTAATCCCTAAGTACTGTTTCCTCAGCCAAAACGGAAGGAAACAGTTGTCATTCAGCAAGGGGTGAAGAAAAGGACATTGGGGCTGTTGAACTAGGGCAAGAACTTCCAGGAAGCTGAAAATTTGACTCTAGTAAAATTGGGAAAGCTGCAAGGCCATCTAAGAACTACCCTGAGAACTTGGATCCCTGGTTCAAGTGTTCTAGTTGCTAACTTTGGCCCAGTCTTTAAAATTAAATTGAAATTTACAGGACCTTCAAAACCACTTCAGCATTGGGTCTGCATTTACATGGGCAACTAAGAGAAGATACTGTACTGGGCAACTAAGAGAAGATACTGTACTCAACAAAAAGCTTCTCTGTCATACTGGTGACTTTCAGTTTTGAACTCCTTGAGTCTCACATCCCTGTCTAAATCTTCAGGATGCCATAGAGTTTGTTTTGACGTAGTCTACTTTTGGTTACTATTTCAACATTTTAAAGATCTCAGAAATGGTTTTTGAATAATAAGCTCAAAACAATATAAGAACATTTTGCTTATTAGCATAACTTTTTACCAACTACATCTTCTCTCCACACAAAAATATAAGAATTCTGAGTTTGCACTTGGTTGCCATCTGTTTTCTCTCCGAACATCACTTTTAAGTTCCTTTCTTTGGGTTGTTATTAAGATATTTTAAATCATGATGTTCTTCCACAGCATGTCAGATAGAAATAATGATAATAAAATAAGTGTGTTAGAGCCATTTACTTAGAAACAGAAGAAAGAAAATTAGCGAATATTTAATTCTAGGCAGAGGGCCAAACTATCCCCAACTCCCTCCTCCATCTGCCCTTGCCACATTTTAAAAGTATACACTTATTTGTCTATAACAGCAGAGTTTCTGTAGAGCTCAGAGTTGTGGGACCAGAAAGACAGAATCCAAGCCTCAGTTCTACCATCTATTTGCTGATGATCTTTGGCAAAAGCTGCTTACCTTTCCTGGGCTTGGGGTCTTCCACCCATGAACGGAGGCTGGTGGTAATCTCATGTGTAGGTTTGCTTGAAATTGAAGTGTGGCTCACTTGAAATCACACAAAACATTGAGGACACCATTTGATAGGAGGACCCCATAATGTCACCTCTAATTGTGTTTTAAAAACAGCCTCCTGTGTAATTAGGTCACTGGTTTTATCTACCTTTCTTTTGTCAAGGCTGTACCTTAAAGTAATCTTTAAAATCTTTATAGATGACCATGTTTGTTTGCATCTGAATTCATGAAAAGGCGATTTTCTAATACATCTGGATAGCATTTAGCTTCTCATCCTTAACTCCTTACTCAACTCTTCTTAATGGGCACAAAGGGACTTTCTGTGGAGTCAGCACACTGTCACGTCCCCAGCTCCCTTTGCTTAGTGTTCATTTGGATCATAGCCAAATCCCCATTAAATTTTTATATTAATCATGTCTGTTGGACTCCACTGGAAAAGAAAAATAAGGGCACTAGAGAGGGCAGCATCTCTACAAGAACACATGTGTGTTAGTTTTTCTAACCAGCAAGTACTGTAGCGCTTAGCTTCTGTGTTCAGAGTGTATGTATTGATGGAAAATGGTTGCATCTGGAAGGGGTTTGCTTTTGGTTTAACTTCAGTATGACTAAGAGATTGTGATGAATCTGGTTACTCAGGTGCATATTTATTGTGCATTCTCACAGCAGAAGGCCTTTAGCAGATGTTGGGTTCAGATCTGACTGTGACTGAAGAACCTCACCCAGTGAGGATGATTCTCAGCTTTACAGTGTTCTTTCTTTCCCTTTCTGAAATTTATGTTTTCTCCACATCTCCTCTCCTATTAGGCCTAGAATGGCTTTTACTTTGTGGTGCTGCTGTTTTTTGTTTTTGTTTTTTTTGTTTTTTTTGTGTGTGTGTGTGTGTGTGTGTGTGTGTGTGTGTGTGTGTGTGTGTGTATGTGTGTGTGTGTGTGTGTGTGATATGCCATATAGTAAGCATGTGATGTGAGGAAGTCCAAGCAACAGTCTCTGTAAGTTGATCACTTCATGGATTTCCTTTCATTCTTGAAATCTATATTGACATTCCCTACTGACTCTTATCTGTTCATCCTCTATATTCTTTCATTTATCGCTCTGTTACCTTTCTTTAACAAGTATGTGAATTAAAATATTATCTAATATTTTGTCATAAATCTCCATAGTTATAATATCATTTGAGATTTAATTACCATTATAAATTTTGGTTATAGCAGTAAATAAATGATTAAACAGTGGGAATGAGTTGGATACTACTATAACCACCATATATAACAAATTGTACTGTTTCATTATACACACATTTCTTAAGAAGATGGATGTGCCTGCTTTATTTTCAGTTCATATATATATGATATGTATTTGTACATGAGTTTCAGTGCCAGAATGAAACAGAGATTAGCATCAACTCTATTAATCGTCTACTTATAGATACAGGAATGAGAAAACCTTGTTCATACAAGTAGGTGGTTAGACAAGGAAGGAATTTTGTCAGAGAACTGGCATTCAATTCTTCCTGCCGTTGTAGTTCTATGCCAAAATATCATGGAATTCATCATCAAAAAATATTTTTAGTGCGCTGTATCTAACAAGTTGACTAAGTGCTCCTTCAACTTTATTGAGAGCAAAGAATGATAGACAGTCTGCCATGTGAAAGGCTCTGCCACCAGTCATTACAGTCATTCATGGCCACAGTTCCTGGGAAGTCTACCAAGACCTAGCAAATAGGTGGTAATTATTCTAGCTGTGCACTTACTTTGAAGGACATTATTTAGCTTTGATTCACTTAGAGTTGGGAAAATAAAAATGTTGTCAGTTTTAAACATCTTTGTTAATATATATATATATATATATATATGTATATATATATTTAAAAAAAATTCCAAACATCACATGCTTTGAATGTGTTTTTGTCAAAATTGCTGAACTGGGTGTAGTGGTTCATGCCCATAATTCCAGTATTTAGGAGAGTAAGGGAAAGAGGATAAAAAATTCAAGACTAAGCTAAGCTACAAAAAAAAAAAAAAGTTTCAGGGCAACCTGGTCCACATAAAGAGATCATGCTCCAAAGTAAACATGAAACAGTAGAAAAGAAACAACAACAAAAATAATTGTATCTAAGCTGGGTGGTGGTGGTACTTACCTTCAATTCTAGTACTTGGGAGGCAGAGGCAGGTGGATCTCTGTGAGTTCAAGCCCACTTGGTCTACAAGGGCTAGTTCCAGGGCAGCCTCCAAAGCCACAAAGACCTTGTCTCAAAAATTCAAAAAAAAAAAAAGTATCTATGAATTCAGTTTGTTTCATTTTCTAAAATGTCTACCATTATCCTGTGTGACAAAGCCATTTTTGAAGGTCTAACCAATCAAATCAATCTAAAACTATGGTAGAAAACTCTGATGTTAAATATCACATGTTTTTTATGATACTATATTTATGTTTTCTGATCATCACAAACATGAATTACATATGCAAGCTGTAGACCAGGCATGCTAGCCTGGGGCACAATATAATTTATGTTCTTTGGTTTCTTCTTTGTCTCACGGGATAGGCCAATGATTTGCTTTGCTGGCAGAGGACTCTCCAATGGGAATGCCTCATTCAATGAGAATAATGAATAAAGAGGATAGGTTGATATTGTCTTTGGAAATATCACAGTCTCCCATACAGTTTACAAGAAGAGCTGTATTCAAATCTTTCAGGAGCTAAACTGCCTTCTCACCGTCTTCATTTTTAACAGAGATCAGTGAAGGAGAAAGACCAAATACTTCTGGCACTTTGGTAACAGGAGGCATTCCAGACAACAATATTAAAACTTATTCCATTTTCTGGGATGCAGGAGCTTTTTACACTGTCAGCATGGGCAATAGAAGTGAGGAACTAACAAAGAACATTAGCCTCAAGACCATTGCATAGGAAAGTGCATGTGGCCATTAAAAGACATTGACATCTATTGTTGCCACATAGATGAAGGAATGCACACACCCAGTGCATATATCTTGGACAAAGCTTACTAGATTGTTTCTATAGATACAGTCTTAAGAATGTGAAAGATACATACCTCATACATAAGTAGACTGAAAGTCCGCTTCCTCAGTGTGGTATCAGAGATTGCTAGAGGAGTTTCAGTCTTCAGCTTTTTGCATCTGATATCCCGCTATCAAAGCTTTGATTGCTTTAATCACTCCAAAAATGTTCTTTTGATATCTTGGAAATATATATCAATCTTATAAACTTACAACTTACATTTGTATTTTATGACTTCAATATACATGACATTGTGTTCCTTTAAAACTGTGAGAGGAGTAGAATTGATGTACAGAGTGAGAGTGCAAAAGATAACATGATAGTAAGGTCCTACTTGACTACTCTGTTCTGTTTGAAGCTAGTGTGTGCTACAGCTTCCAATTTCAGGGGTTTCTTGACATTAGCTAAGAATGGAAATAGGCTTAATTTTATCCATTTGTAGAGGCAGTTTACTGAATCTTATAGGTTTCTGATCCAAGTCTAGTTCTATACACACTTTACCACTACCTCAAAACTAGAAATTATCTCATCTGTTATATATTATCATCCACAATTAAGAAGCATAGGTCTTTGTGGTTAAGAGTGGTTGCTGTTTTTATAGGGGACCTGAGTTTGGTTTCAGTAGTCATGTTGGGAAGCTTACTACTACTTGTAATTCCAAGGGAGTCTAAAGCCCCAGTCTTGCCTCTTCAAGCTCTTCAAGCTCATGTGCATAAGCTTAAGCTTTCTCCCCCCATCTCTCTCAATATATATGGGAGAAGCCCAGATTGCCCCAATATCAAATGATGACTATGTACTGCTTAAACTAAACATATGGAAATGTATATATATTTATTAATATATATTAATAATATATATTATTAATCTATTAGATTGTATCAGGGTACTCAATGCCAGATATCATTTCATTCTCATTTGTAATTCATTAGTAAGAGTGAGCTGTGTATAAAAATGAAGATGGCTTAAGGATATTCAGGAAAGAATTAACATCATACATTGTAAAGCCACCAACCTCAATGATAGCTCTAGTTTCTTTTTTATATCTAATTTTGTTGGCTCTTAACCCCTATGGTCATCAAGTATCTCTTACATACAAATTCAGTAAAGGAAAATTCTATCCTAAAACATCATACCTTTGAAATGTGCAAATATGGTCGGTCAGTCAAAGCCTCATGTGCAGAAAACAATTTTCAAACTGTTTCTTGGGTCTGCAGGGTGCTCTCTACTATTATCTCATGCTCATTTTGAAGGAGCCCTCATGGGTGTATTGTAACAAATGTGGGGTTCCTCTTTCCTGTAAGTCTCAGATTAACTGCTAAAAGAGTCAGTTGTTTTCTGTGCCACTTACATACAGAAATTCTGTAAGTACATGAGCATAGACAAGGTGCAGGAAATGGTGGATACCTAATGGTCTTGCTGCACTATGTCATCAAAGGAAAATTAATGTATCTGTCTTTTTTCCCCCTTTGTAATCACAACACCTTTTCTATCAACATCACAAAGCTGTTGTGACAATCAAAATAAATCACTTAATCATTTTTCTAAAAAATTGCTTACTTTGGAAGGTGTAAAACACTATACATATGCAGGTCATTGTCTAGAAGAGTTGTCTTTCAGTCCAGGCCATAGGCAAATGACTCAAGTGACACATGAAAATTAAACTCCTGATCTAGAAAAATAAATCAATGTCTCATAATTTATTGAGCATATATATATATATATATATATATATATATATGCTCAATAAATATATTGCTCAATATATATATTGGGGTTTGGAACTCCTGATTTGAAGAAATTTATAGTGTAAATAGGATAGCACCCATATGCCTTATCATTGGTTAATAAGACTTTGAGAGATCAGCCGAGGCTTCCATTTTCTTCTCACTACATTTCTTCCTCTATGCCCCATACCATGTTTCCTAAATGTGCATGTTCTTCCATCTCTGTGTTTGTGATGATTCCCAAAACAGGGAACACATTCCCTGTGTAGAGATTAGTACTCAGCTCCCTTTACCACTCAACCTGACTGCACCAGGGGAAATGAACTGGGTGATGTTCCATGCTCCTGTAGAAATCTATGTGCACATCTATTGCTCTGACTTACAAAATTTAAATTCATTTGCTATCTATCTCTTGCTAAGTAATCTCTAGGTTTCTCCCCTTTCATTTTTTTTACAGTGAATATCTCAAATTCCTAATCTGTTAACTGAAGTTTATAGCAATTAATTTGTTGGCTATATAAAAATAGAATCTAGCAATTATGTAACCTAACTTTGAACAAATTACCATGGAAAGAATTCAGTTTTGTGGTAAGCACTGGGTATCACTGGAAGGGGATAAATGGCATAGTCTCTCTGTAGGTGTGTTAACACCTGTGTGAGGACAAATGTTTAAGCCAACTGCATTTTAAAGTCATAATATGCAGCAGGGGCTACTCAGTCCTTCCTGAGAGTTCAATTAAGGAAGCAGCTTCACATCTACTTCCAAATGACAACGGGAACAGAGCAGAGGAGACAGACACTAAATGAAAAGGGTTCTCTGGATCATATTGCAGATTTTGTTTCCTAATGGTTTTGAGGTCATATGGTAGTTAACAAAACATTTATCAAATTATTATTATTATTATTACTATTATTATTATTGGTTAGGTGCTGTCTAGAGCACAGGGCTCATGGAGGAAAAGGGAAAGAAGCAATGTTACCATCTCACTCTGAGCAGAACATCTATCTATCTTTGAAATAAGGGAGCAAACACCAAATAATAAATAAATACATACATACATACATACATACATACATACATACATAAAAGACAAACTTGGGGAACTGTGCTCACATGATTTCTACCTTCTAATGGGTTTTGTGTTTAATTCCTTAAGAAATTTAGGTTGTCCTTTAATTTTTTTTCTTCAGGTTATGAACATAAGACTTTCTTTTTCTGTTGCCATCTTCAAAAAGAGTTACTCATAAAAGGGCCATATGCTCAGTTCTGATCTGAAATATTTGCATCTTCTCTAAGTCATGTCGGACAACTCAGTGGCTGACACAACACCAAGAGGTAGGGCTTATGGTTCTGTGGTCACAAGGCCAGAACTAATCATGAAATTAGTGTTCATATTAAAGAGGCTCCCTCTACTCTGGATTTACATAACTGGAAGGTGACTTTCCTCAATCAGAGATGGAGTCATTACCAGGGGTACAGTGTACTGGTGCCTTCCTTGCTCTTGGACTTTTAAGCCTCTAGCATTGTAACAAGTAGCTGCTATTGCTTATAAAGCAATTAATCTGTTAAGTTGTGTTACAGTAGCACCAAGGGACTAAGACAAACACTAAGACTGAGACATATCCCAACAGCCTCCATTCAGGTTGCCATCAATTATTTTCCATAGTGTCCAATTAATAGAATCTTACTATGAGACATGCTAACATTGTTAGATGTGAGGAGATTATATCAAAATGCATAATAACAAGTATGGGAACATTTTAATTTGATTTAACATAATCTCATATTATAAATTAAGATATGAAACATCTAAAACATTATTAGAAAAAGCATGTTGTGCCAGAAAGAAAAAATTGTTGTTACACATACTTGCAATAAGCAGCAGTTTAAATGTGGACACCATAGAGATAGCTATGTGTGGTAGCTAATTTGTTCAATTTACTTAGTACATTTAAACACAGGTGCAATACAGTGTCTTGTGCAGATGATCTTAGACATGATATTTAACTCTTGTAATACCCAGTGTCTTCCATTCATAAGGAGCTACCTGTGGAGATTATGTAAAGGCTGTGGGGGGAAATGGTGTTTAAATATCTGTTGTACCACCAAGCATATTAAATTTACTTAATATACTTTTCTACTTAGTACTGCTATGATTGTAATCAGATTCTTATTTCTCTTCTTCCACAACCCCTTTTTGCTTCTCCCCATTTAGGGTTTCTTATGCCCATCTTCTCGCTGAGAAATAGCTTTTCAGTCCCACAGTACCTTGAGTTACATGTTGAGGAACATATTTGTTGTGATGATTACTGTTAACAGTCAACATGACAGAAGCTGGAACCACCTCAAAGATGGCCTTTGGGGACTGTTTTGATTATTAACTAAGATGGGAAGATCTACCCACTGTGGTTAGTACCTTTTCCTTACTGGGATCCTGGTCAGATAAACACAGAAGCTGATGTCTGCCTCAGTCACTCTCCTAAGTGTGAGAACTATGGACCGTGTTGCTTCCAGATCTTACCTCCTTGACTTCTCCATCATGATGGAGTATGCTTTGGACTATGAGGAAAAATAAGCCCTTTCTCCTTAAATTGCTTTTATTAGGGTATTTTATCAGAATGATTGGAAAGTAACTAAGGCACTGGCTGGGACTAATATAGAAAACTTCAGCCAGAAGGAGGATTGAGCTGAATATGACAGCAGTAACTAGTTCTAAAACAAAGAAACTATAGAATGGTTTAGAGGGCTCCTGGGCTCCTGCACAGACCTATGCTTATACAGCCAGAGTCAAAGAATGATGACTTCCAGAAGTCTCAGAAAGCAAAATGACCGGAGAATGTGTGGGCCTACTCAATAGTGTGTTGACTTCCACACTAAGGCCCAGCCCTTCGCCTTAGCTCTTTTAGCCTGTGAAGATATCACTCCACATCCAGTTGCCTGGAGTCTCTCTGTAGAGAGCCATGCAGGAATGTTCTTCCTTGATTAGATCACATATCAAAAAACAAGAGTAAGCCTGTAAACCAACATTTTGGTAACAAGTGTGGTGAAATTTGCATATGTATTATATATTAACTAATAACATTATATGTGGTTTATTTTTATGATCCTTATTTATGGGGGTAAATTTTATCGCACTTGTAAATTAGGTGGCTTGACAGAAAACGTTTTTAAATAAACACTTGAGATATATACATAAAAAATGTATGTATGCATTTGAAGAGAAAGCAAATAGATAAATTTGATGACTTTAACTGAGTATATGTGTATTTTATTACATTATATTTTAAATTTATTTTATATGTGTAAATGTTTTGAGTGCATGTATGTAGTATACCATATGAGTATCTGACACCTGCGGAGGTCAGAAGAGTGCATTAAATCCCCTGGAACTGGAGTCTTGGATTGTTGTGAACTGTCATGTGGATGCAGGGAGTTGAACCTGGGTCCTCTGCAAGAGCAACAAGTGTTCTTAGTCACTGAGCCAACTCTCCAGCCCAAGTCTTTAAAAGAAAACAGGATTAAAATTTAAAATAAGGAAGTAGCAAAAGTAATTCTTTAAGTTAACAGGGAATACACAGCTTTTACTGTGAAGGTAGAAATGTGACAAGGAAGATGAGCAGGCTCTTGAGGCAGGCACTCCTGGGTCCCAGTGATGGTCAGATTACCTGTCTATCTACAAGGCAACACTAGACAAATTAGAGGACCATGTTAAGCCTCAAAAGGAATACAATGAAAAATGCCCTATTGCTTTTCTAAAAGTGGCTACTGTGGTGATGAAATAAGAAGACACACATGGCTAGCTTAGTGCCCAAGCCAGACACAACCAGAGTCATTTTGCTAGTGCTACTGACAGAGGATCTGGGAGGAAATTTGAAGTTGTTGTATCTTCAGTCTGCATTCCCTACCTGGCTGAGTTTTCATCCTTCCAGCTTTTAGAAATTGTCTGCAAAGAAGCTGAGATATCCCTTTAAAAGCTGGTATTTCATAGGGTAAATCGGTAGGTATCAAAGAAGTGGTGTTCCTTCTCACTGTTGTCTCTAAAGCCAACAGCAACAAAGAAAAAAGAAAAAAGAAAACAAAAGTGCTTGGCAACTTCAACTTTAGAGTAAAAGCTGAAACAAAAGAAGAAAATTGTAGCTGTCTGTGTAATAACTAAACCTCTTGTTATGTGCCGCTGTATTAAATATAAAACATTTTCTTTTCCTTTGTATAGGAAATTCAATAGGACCTGAAAAGGGGTCAAGCAAGAACTTGACCGCCACAATAAAATGTTCACGGTGCTAATAGTCCACTGCTAGCTACACGGTCACTGCAGATAACCACACAGATAATATGTAGCTTTCATAAAATTGAGAGGCTTGCTGGAGAATTAGCATGAGAACTGTGCTCGCCACTTCTCCAGGAGAAGGTTGGCCAAGGGCTGAGATTTATGCCATGAAATTTAAATGGTTTACTCCTGAGATTTTCTTGACAATATCATTGTGTGCGGCTGAGTTGGTTTATTGGTTCTTTTGCGTGGGGATTGTTTTTGGAAGGGTGGGGAGTGTGTGGGGGGTATGTAGGAATGAGGGTAACCTATTTCTTTAATAAAACCTGAACTTACAGGTCTCTAGGGAATTTTAAAGTAGGGAATTTGGGAGAGTAACACATGCAGGAGTCTCCGAATGGTAAAGCAGAATCAACAACATTTATAAATTACATTGAAGGGAAAAAGAAACAGAACACGGTATGATCCAAGTTCTTTTGTTGGGGTGTTTATAACATAACACATGGCTTCATCTCACCAGGCTTCTGAAATTAGAATGGCTTTGCTGGAAGAATTTTATGGATCAGACTTTGAATTCACAAGCAAGCAGGAGGGAATTTTTTTGCAAACATGAAACCTCTCCCTGAATTCAAATCTAGGTATTTTAGCTGCTGGGAAAAGTCACTCACAATATGCCCAACACAACTACACTCAGCTGCTGAGAAACAGGGAGATGCAGGTTGAAGATAATGGGAGAGGCCAGACCTGTAAGCAAGCCCAGCAGCATTTAATTACCAAGAGCATGGCTAAATGATGGTGCACTTAGCTAAAACAGCAGTAGGTGCAGGATTGTAAATCAGGAAGCTGAGAGAAACAAGGAAATCAAAATGGAAAACAAGTCAGTTTTCTACAAAACATCCCAGGGTTACCTTGAACAAGCCTCAGTGGATAAGAGTCAAGCCTTTATCCTCTTAAATTCCCTTGCTTTAAAAGACACCTCAACAACAATTCATTGATTTCCACAAAGGCCAGAGACCTATGTCATCCAACCAATTGAATTCTTTTGTGCTGTACATGTGCTTACCCTATACTGTCTGTCCCCATATGGTTTTATCTCTCCATGTATACATTTCTCACGCCCTAGGTAGGACACAATTATTTCATTCTTGCCAGCATTCACTGTGTAATCACCTTGGGAACTGACATTTCATTCCTGCCCTTGCAATGCACTAGAGGAATTAAAGGTCCACGTCCCGTATCTTTATGTTCTATTTCTTCCATGCATTTCAAGGACAGTAGCTGAAAATCAACATAAGAAAGAGTTCATTTCTTGCTGCAACTGAAGGAAAAGAAAGCATATACAATAATAGGTATGCCATTCTTCAAATTACTGTAATTCTGGACAAGGGGATAATGAGAGGTAAGACCAGTGTTAAAATGCCAAAATAGCAGAGGATGCTTGTAAAGAAAAGCTTACAATGGACTGCCAGGAAGCCTGAGCTGGGCTCACAGGAGAAGTTTGTGACAGTTGGCAGCCCAGGCTCATGTGGAGCCGGAGAGGCAGCACGTTGTGGCGTGCTCCATTTCCTCTTGGTTCTGATCCCTCGAATGTTGCTTGGGATGTGACACTCTCGGTTCCAAACAAATTTCAGCAAAACCTCAAAATATTTTCAACGACAGGAAACCAAACACGATTTCTACTGAGCATCGCAAACCAGCTGAAAGCTGGGTGAAGCAGCAGCGCCTCTCACAAATGCTCGCAGAGGTGCTCACAGAGAACCTGAGAGAGAACAGCTTGCTCTCCCGTGTAATTGCCAATGGTTTCCATTCAGTTCTGGCTTGCCCTCTCTTCTGAAGCAACTCCACTCCCCTTCTTCCTGTAACTCTCAACCTTGCTTTCAGTGCTTCAGAACCATGCTCCTTATGTTTTAAAACAATAACACAATTGACATTTATTGGGCAGGTGGTAGCCAGACGTCTTCTCTGTAGGGAGATAAAATTATTTTAGGAGTTTTCCCTCTTTCCCTGCCTTTCTGACTAAGTGAATCTCAGCATCTGAACCAAACCACAAAGGTCATCCATTAGCAGACAGGAGAAACTAATTTGACTTTCCCTGGCATCTCTCATAACCAGGGATGGCCTAATAGTTTGCAAACTCTTCGGTGGGCGTCTGGAGTGGGGGTGGTTGTGTGCAGGTAGATTTATTTGTACCAACTTACACACAAGGACAAGTAATGGGGGGTTACTAATTTGTTAACTGAGATAATTTAAATGAAATTGGCTTTCCTCCTGATGTATCTCAGATAACTCTTTTGTGCTTGGTAATAGAACAGCAGCAACATGAGTAGGCACCACTTTAGGACATTACGGTTAAAAAAGACTTCAACCAATATTTGACTGGCATCACAGCTACCAAGACAGCTTGAGTACAGATGGAATTTGAGGGGTGGATTTACCCTCAGCTTTCTGGTCACTTCTCACGCAGATGAGAGAGTACATTGATACAGGGCACCTAGAAGAATGAGTAAAGGCAAGAAATCGGCTTATGCATTACTTATTTTTGTATTTATGTTTCAAAGACAGAACTTCATGAGCCCTTGCCTCCCTGTATCGTGTGTGTGTGTGTGTGTGTGTGTGTGTGTGTGTGTGTGTGTATTCATGTGTGTTCAAGTTAATCACTGACATTTATTCCAAAGACATACTTTTGCATTCTCTTGCATTGATTCATAGCTTACTTTTTTTTTTTTTAACCTTTGCCAAAACTTTTCCGATATGACAAAAGCTGGGGACTCCACAGTCAGTTGTATCCTTTTTTGTGAATGTTATAGTGTGATTATCTTAAGTGGTCTTTTTACACTTTGTCAATATTTATTGATAGGATCCACAGGCACTCTGAATGATGCCCTCTGGAGGAGTATAAGCCAATAGCAAGTTAAGCAGGGGAGGGAGTGGTTCTGCTGTAGGCCAGAGCTAGCAAGGCAGCATTAGGGTGCTCGGGGGGCATTGACAAAATGTCAAACATTTCAAATTCCTGGCTAGCCTTCACCTAATGCCTAATACCGTGGTAAGTAGAATTGTGACTATTCCCTCCAAGGGACTGACAGACACAGAAACAGACACAGAAACACACAGGAAATAATTATAGACTCTCCATCTCATTCCTTTCTCCTTCAGTTGCATGCTTCCCCTTTTTCTGTCTCTCACATGTGCGTGCACACACAGACAGACACACAAATAGTCTACAGGGAAATTAAGCAGTGCCAATGAAACACTGTACTGAGAAAGTTCTTGGATAAATTAACAACACAATTACATTACATGACATGCCACAAGATGGATGAGGAAAACTTGGCTGGTATTATGTTCTGTTTTCAAATTGCAATTTATTTGAGGGTTTTAATGGATGCCTTATTAAAACATCTCGGCCCCGGTCAGGTTTCAGCATATGTCACAGTGGCCTGTGATTGATGACACCCTCTGCTGCTTCTCTTGCACATTTGCAGGGAATTTAAGCAAAGAGGGAATGAGCTGAGGCCTGGCTTGGTATTGATCGTGTGGAGGTGTACTGCCTGGGAGCACAGTCTAATAACATTCTCTTAGCAGAACTGCTTCACATGAAGGCATTTATTACAAGAACCCAAATGTTCTATTGCTCAGAATAAAAGAATATTGCACAAACAAAAGAGTTAGCAGTGAGTAGGAAAGAAAACGGGAGGCACAGGAGGCTGGGAGCCATGACTTGTTATCTTTCAGATACCACATTTCTGAGTGCTGCTGGGAAAATTTTGAATAGAACCAAGTTTTATAAATGAGAAAGAAAAGGGAAAAATGCAAGCCCTGTGTTTGCTTACATAGATCACAAAGAGGTAAAACTGAGATATACAATGGGTGGCTGCTGTGTTAAAGAACACCAAAAAGTCACTGGAAAAAAATGAGTAAATACAGGAACAAACAAACAGACAAAAATCTGGGTCACAGGACTTCACTCATGCACCCCCTTGTGTGGCTTATTAGTGGTGTGTTTTTACATGCTGTTGGCCAAAGAAGGAGACCTCTTCATACCTAAGGACTATTTGTACACTCAATACCCTATAACAATTTAATAGATGTTTGTCATGATTTAATTTTAAAATCATTCCATGGAAAATTTTATTATTGGAAATGGGACAAACCCTTATGTACATGGTTACATTTTCAAATTGCTTATTTGAAAAAAAAGCATGATATGTAAAGATATCATATACATTTGCATATTTAATCATAAATAAAAACAGAAGAGTAACAACATTAGGCATTTTTTCCCAGGGTAAGTAAATGGTAAAACTGAAAATTTCTCTTTTATAATTCTCTGCATTTTCTGTAACTTTCCACAAGGAACTCACATTAATTTTAAAAACAAGAGAGAAAAGGCATTTTAAAGAAATGTTTACCTTAGAAGACTCCTTTGGGGAGAATCTAGAATAATAACAATCTCAAGGACTAGATTCATTTTGCAATGGTATGTGAGTCCCCCCCCTTTTTTTTTTAGTATAACCAGTACTTTGAATATAACAATTAAAAAAAAAAACAGAAACAAGTGAAACATTGATAATGTTTCCACATGATATTGAAAAGCCAGTAAGGATTCTGAAAACAAATATGAAGAAAAACAGCACCAATACCTCGAAAATCGTCAATTCCAGCCTCTGGACCTTGTTTCCTTTTTCTCTTTTTCTTGTTTGACCTACTATGATTGTCATTATTTGAACTGCCACATTTATTATTTTGTTAGCCTGTGAGGGCCTATAAAAAATCTCACCTAATTATATTGAATCACCTAGCATCCGAGAACAAGCCAAACAGGATGAGAAAATGGCCAACAGCTTTCCTTGAAATGGAAGAGAAAAATAGTCAGGGGATGAACAAACAGCAGAAACCAAGACTGCCCTGGGAAGCCAGCTTTATGAGTCTCCCAAGAAATGGATACCGAAAACATTTTTTAAATGTTGACAGAAATTGTTAAGTTGTAAAAATGGATTTCCTAGTATTGTCAGTTGAATGCACCTTCTAATGTACAAAATACCAAATTTACAGTCTTAGGATAGATTGTGATTTCTTTGGTGGAGTGATACCGGGAAGAAAAAGGAAATATGACTTAACCTTCCCTGCTCCTGTTTCCTGTGGATTTTAGATTTCATATCCCTCTTCTGTGTCATCACAGGGGCCTTCATCTTTGGTGATTAAATGCCTTTCTTTTTCTTTTACTGTGGAAGTGGCTATATACTATCGGCAACTCCAGATTTCTTTGTTCTAGCATGAAGAACTTATTTGTAACCTTAAGAAGTTGCTTTATTTACCATAAATTACCAAGCATTTCTTGAGTGCCATCTTAACATAAAGGGACTTGCCTCTTGATGATTAGTGATTTGACCATCTTTGAGAACCTTTGTCACTTTCACATGCAACCAACCATTCAGCAACCCATTGTCAGCAGGCTAGGCCCAAACTGAAGCCATGTAGTTTCAAGGAGGTGTGAATTTAGACCTAAACATGGTCCTGGTAAAAACAGAAACATTTGCAAGGTATTATTGTTCTGGTCTGCATATGAAAATTCACATGATAAGTAACTGATGAGTTAATAGCAAAACATTAAGATTTGTGCATTGTTATCTTTCAAAATCTAATCAATTTCAGTGGTGTTTGTGTGTGTGTCTGTGTGTGTGTGTGTGTGTGTGTGTGTGTGTGTGTGTGGATGAGAGATAGAGTGTGTGTGTGTGTGTTAAAACCTAGCACTTTGAGCCAATGAGAATTAAATAGCACAACCAGCTCAGAAAAGAACTGATGGGACTTCAGGGACTCATTCCTATGCTTGGGTTTTGGTTTTTCAAGGAAGCCCCTGAATCAGGGTCTCTATTATGCCCCAGAGGCTAGATGTGTCCCCAGTACCTGAAGTCTGAAAGTACCAGGTAGGTGAGGGTACAAACTTCAGTTTGTAACCAATCTCCTGCTTGCTGATATTCCATCAATTTAAATAATCACAAAGTCAATGTCAAACTCAGTTCTTAGAGAATCCATGACTGCAAGAAGGAATAAAACGTGCAATCCACAGTGGACCATTATTTGGGCTCTCTGCATACTAAGCTTCCAACTTTGCAATGGGAAGGAAAGGGCCTGGAGATTTTCTCCTTCAAAACTCAGTTACAATTCATGAATGGAATAAATGGGCATAAAACTATATTAGGAAGAATAATGCATAAAGGTCATCAAGTGAATGACAAATGACCAACCACCATGGAACCCTGATTAGATTTCTTAAGTGGAGTTTACTGAACCCAGATAGAACCTGCTTTAATCTGCAGGATATCTGAGCTGTGGATAGGTATTCCTCTGGAATGCATGATTTTCCACAATGACCATGAGGAACTTACAAACCAGCCAACAAAACGGTGGCTTATAATGTGGATCTTTTATTTTGAACAGTTTTAATAACTATCTCTCAAATAATTTAGATTACATCTATTTAAATTTCAGCTCTTATGTCTAAATGGAAAATAATAGCAAAATAGAAAATGTGTATTTAAAAAGTGTATTGCTACCCTGGAAATGTGTTATGTGTCACAAGCAGTTGCCTTTCGTTTAGCTGCTAACCCACAGTTACTGAAAATGACATGACTAAAAGTGCATAGTGCAAAGAAATAAGTAGGTATTTTTCTGGCAGTTTGGAGCACAAATATAACCTCCCAACCTGGAGCATCCAAAGGTTACGTCGCAAAACCGAGTCCATTAACCTTTCTAAATGGTTGTGATATTAAAAACTGACTCTTAATAGCTAAGGGTCATCATCTAATGCAATAACCATCAGCAATAAAGAATTATGGATTAAGAACATTATCTATCTATAAAATGGTCATTTATGACACTAGTGCAGGAGCCATCTCTAAAATGCACATATACCCGCAGTCAAGAGTTCAGACCTAATAATATACATTATGGTTTTATTAGTGCAGTTATGATATTAGTGAGTTTTAACAGAAAACCATAACATTTGTAAAGGCTTGGGGTGTTTACTTCAAACATGAAACTAACAAAAAGAAAGTCTTAAGATTTCCCTTTTCTTGAGCTATAACCCAGCCAGGTGAGAGTGACTGACTCAAAGGGCCATGTAAGAAAAGAAACATGCTTTCAAATTGTCTAACGCCTGTGTCAACAGGAAAATGGGAGTCTAGCTGCATAATTGAGTAAGAGCCACTGACAAGGAAGCTTATGTTCTTTTTAGCAAATAGTTCTTCATTTGGGCTGTGCTTTAAGCCATTTTAAATCATAGTTTAAAGAATTTATTCAATACATACTTATAGAATAACTTACATTGTTATCAATCAATAGAGGTATGAATTACTCATATATTAAAGAGAATTCCTAATAAAGATTCGACCTTAGCCAATATTCTTAAAAACTAGAAATTGTCATAAAATGTAATATTTCCTCCTCAAGACAGAACTACAAAATATTCAAATAAGCTATATTTTTAATAAAATGTACTAGATGTAACCCATGTTTGTCCTTAGCCACACAAATAAAATAAAATATAATCATGTTTGACTTTATTTTAAGGAAAAACAAAATGTGCAGGAAAAGCATGTTAGTGGTATGTGTTAAGTTGGGGTGCTTTGTCTTGCCAATCATTTTTTAAAATCTTTTGTCAAGAATACTTTTGTGGTTTTAAACATTGTTTGAAGTCTACTTTAGACTTCTACTCCTATATGCAATTAAAGCATATAATTGCGAGGATTATGCATCCTTTGTGGCACATAAATGATGCTCCATATTAATATATTTGATATTTCACACAAACACTGACTTTTAAAAATATTGTTTAAAACCTCCCAGGTAGCTAGGTGTCATAGCACATACCTCAGCAGGCAGAGTCTGGAAAGTTGTCAGAAGCTGTGATTTAAGGCAAGCAAGCTTCTGCATTGCAAGTTGCTAACCTGCTAGGACAGTGGTTCTCACAGTGTGTGTCATGTTCCTCTTTATAAATCTATATTTCCAAAAAATATTTGTAATACAGTTAATAACAGTAACAAAATTACAATTATGTAATTATGGAAATAGTTTTATGGTTGGGTTGCTATAACATGAGGGACTGTATTAAATGGTCGCAGCATTGGGAAGGTTGAGAATCACTGTATTGGACTATACTATATGGACAACATTGGGTTAGCTATTTTGTGGACCTTATACTTACATCTCCACCTGTATGACTGTTTCTTGTAAACTACTTTATTCATGGTATTTTGTTATAACAGTCTGAATATACTTCGATAGACATCAAGTAGCAGTAGAGTTGTGAATGACACATTTCTTTGTTCGGTATCCTTAGGACAAACCTCATAAAGTCCTAGTTATCAGACTGTTTTCACTAGCATAATAATCCACCAAACCAAACATACAAAGTAGTATACATGAAATAAAAATATATATCTTACTGTTAGTAAGTCAATCCTCAGATGTGTTTACAGTTAAATTTCTATTATTTTGCAGTTAACTTTATAATATTGACAACAACCCATTGAAGTGTGTGGAATGGCATTGTCTTTCAATGACTTCATCTTTTCCTCCTCCAATTCTTTTTTTATTTCCCATCTAACCACATTCTTCTATTTTAAGACACTGTAAATGATGGTGGAATAGATAAGCTTGTACTTGAGAAAGAAGAGGTTCAACCCTTTTTTTGGTAAGATAAGACTGTAAGACCCTCGGAATGAGAAGTCTCCCCATTTCGGTCAGTACACCCAAGAACTCAATGTCTAGTCCAGCTGATGCAACACACAAGAGGCTTTAATGAACGGGAAACGTTTGCGCAAACAGGCTCCCTCAGCACGCAGGCTGGAAAAAAGCAACATGTTCTGGGCACAGATACTTTTAAAGGAAAAAAACACAAGCTTAGGGTGGGGCTGTGACACTCTGTCTGTATGTGACCAGAGTCATGGGTTCTCTTTTGAGGCCGGATGGTCTCAGCTCAGCAGACCTCAGGGCCTCAGGGTGTGCTAATTAATCTTCTCTAAGCAAACTGGAGTTGCACCTATCTCTTTGTTTTTTAAGGACCCTATTTACCACCTGCTGACACACTGACAGGAGGGGCAGTTTGAATTCTTGGTATCTGGCTATCTTAGGGCCTTGTGAGGGAAAGTTGCAGGTGGTTAGCAAATTCCAGGGAACTGATAGTGGCCTGGGTTAGCTTTTCAGGTCAGACTTCCCTTCATTTAAAGTGGGAAGTTCCTTAACTTTACTTTTTGTCTTTCAAAGACCATGTGGAAACACATAGATTAATAGAAATAGGTGAATATTTAAGACAGTGAGCCAACAAGAAATGCTAGTAACAGGCCAACAGCTTTATATCTAATACATCATCTCTGTGTGTTATTTGGGGCTGACTTGGCTGTGGGACCAGGCTGGTGGGAAAATCTGCTCATAACAAAAGGTCTCTATTCTTATTTCAGTTGTCCAATTTTTTTCAGCAATTATTTCAATATCTATCAATTTATCAGTGGTCAAGGTCCAATGTGTGGGAGAAAAGACCATTACATGAGAGACTACTCTGAAGTTTCAATTAAGTCAGTTTCTTAGAAACAACTAGACAGATGTACTCAAGATAGTCACCTTAGAAAACATCTGCTTACTCTAGAAATAGTACTATTAACAAATGGTGTGTCTTTTCTAGGGTTGTTTTAGAGTACATTCTATGGAACATTTGTGTAGATTGTATAGATTTTGGTGTTCCTTATTTTAAAACTGAGTCAGACAAGCTGGTTTTAAAGATCCCATTAGAAGCCTGAGTGTGTTAACACAGTCACAAAAAGACAAGCATGGTATGTCTAAAAACCCACTCATATATGGTTTTTAGACAAAGAACAAAGGATTACCAACCTAAAATACACACTGCCAGAAAATCTAGGAAACAAGGAGTACCCTAAGAGAGAGATTCATGGTCCCCTGGAGATGGGGAAAGGGACAAGATTTCCCGAGATAATTGGGAGCATAAGGGGAGGGGAGAGAGATTTAGGAGGAAGAAGAGGGGAAAGGTGGGAATGAGGGAGCAGGAAGGTTGAGTCAGGGAAAGAAGAGAGGAGAGCAAGAAAAGAGATACCTTAACAGAGGTATTCATGATAGGTTTTAAAAGAAATCTGGCAGTAGGGAATGTCCAGAGATCTACAAGGATGACCCCAACTAACAATCTAAGCAATAGTGGAGAGGCTAACTTAAATGCCCTTCTGCGATAATGAGATTGATGGCTTAAATGCCATCCTAAAGCCTTCATCTAGTAACTGATGGAAGCAGAAGCATATGCACACAGCTGAAGTCTTGGAATGCAGTTGCAGAGAGGGAGGAGTGATAAGCAAAGGGGTCGAGACCAGGCTGGATGAACCCACAGAAACTGCTGACCTGAACAAAGGGGAGCTCATGGACTCTAGTCTGATAGCTGGGAAACTGGCATAGGACTGACCCAGGCCCCCTGAATGTGGGTGTTATTTAGGAGGACTGGGTAATCTGTGGGGCCTCTAGTAATGGATCAGTATTTATCCCTAGTATACAAATGGACTTTGGGAGCCCATTCTATATAGAGGGATACTCTCTCAGCTTAGACACATGAGGGAGGGCCTATGCCTTGGTCCAAATGATATGACAGCCTTTGAAGACTCCCTATGGAAGGCCTCACCCTCCCTGGGGAGCAGAAAGGAAATGGAATGGGGGGTTTGTGGGGCGAACAGGGAAGGAGGAGAGGTTGAGGGAACTGGGATTGACATGTAAAACAAGCTTGTTTCAAATTTAAATTAAAAAATATCAAAAAAAGAAGTCAACCATTTATCATGTAGAAATACTTAAAGTATGGCTCTGTTTCAATAATGTTGCAGAATTTGCTTGTCTTCAGCCAAAGAATACATTCCCATTTGTCTTTAGAAGTCTGATGACTCACAGTAACCACAGTCTTTACCTAAGAAGAAATGTCACTGGAATGAAGTCGCACAACTTGAAGATATTCTAAGATTGGACAAGGAATTAAATGATGTCCTCCTATCTCCAAATATTCAGTGATGCCCCCTGGGGCTTCAACAAACATGAGCACCTTCCATGCATTTCCAGTTAGATTTTAAAATAATGGTCTAAGAGTTCATCCAAACATATTTACATTCCTGAATACTACTGCTCATTTCTTTTCCAGCAACTGATCATGCCTATGGAATATGTAGTATTTGACAGCTATTTACTCAGTAGATAAATGAACCTTTATTTATTCTCAATTTCTGCCCAGAAGAATTAAACAGGAACAGAATTCAGTACACATCTAGGATATGAGATCAGGGAATTGTCCTGATAATAAAAGTCCTGATAATTGTCCTGATAATAAAAGTTCCTGTGTCATTTCCTTTACAGTATATTTTGAGATATTAAGATTTTGGGGGACTCACTGCTTTTTAAGCATGGACATAAAACTACTTATAAATTAAAATTTCTACTCCATTCTTACTTTCTCATTTTCAAAGTGCATATACATTGTACACACATGCACACCCTCACACACACACTCACACTCATACATTTTTCTAAGTGTATTGAAAGTGCAAACTAACTTGTAATATTTCTACAAACGGAAGGAACCTACCGTTGCTCTCAATGCCTAGAATACAACTTCTCAAATTATCCAGCTAAATGATTTGTAGAAAATTCTTTCATTTAAAGTGTATTTTTAAGTTATACATATCTGTATGTAGGTGTGTGCACATATGAACAAGAGTGCCTGGGGACCTGAGTGTGTGTTGGATCCCCTAGAGGTGGAGTTACAGACAAATTACAAAGCAGCTTGTGTTCTTAACAATTGACCATTCTCCGGGTCCTGAAATGATCACTTTTCATACAACCTTTCTGGGGACCATCGCATGATCAGAACTCAAGCAGCTAAAATTTCAACAGACAAGTCGATGTTTATCAATCTCTGAGTTACTGGCTTTTGTCCCCAATGCTGTTTATAGTGCCTGTCTTAACACTGGATCATGTATTCTTTGCTGGCTGGCTGGAGGTCGGTCTTTGTCACGGATGGTGTGTGGCTCTAGTCTACACGCAAAAGAGCTCTTAACCCTGAGATTAGTGCCACAATGGCAGCGGTTATGTTTGAGCCTTGGGAGCCATGTGGTGTGGCAAATCATTCTTAGTATCTCTATATTATCAGCAGTTGGCTTCAGGGTATACCCTTGATCCAGTTCCCATGTTCTAAATGACCATGTGCATTCATTTTAGAATATGTCTGTTTTTGTTGTTGTTGTTGTTTTGTTTGCTGTTTGTTTCCTTCCAAATGTATGTTCTACATTGAACATATTCCCTGATGCTTTATCACCTGCTCTTTCTCTTATCTCTCCTCTTCCTACCCCCATTATTTGCCTTTGTAATAATCCACAAGACAGACACAGCAGCATATTTTGCCTCTAGTGTTACTGAGTGAACCTGGAGAACAACAGCAATTATTGGTGTATTGAGAGTCACAGCTTTGGGAAAGGAATTGGCTCAGATCCTTGGGGTGCATTTGAACTGCAGCTACAACTTGAGATGTCTTTGCCTGAAAACTTAACAATTTAGCAAATAATCCCAATGTATTAGAATACGTTGATTTCTCTGATTAATTTCAGCACAAAACACACTAGAGTTTCTCAAAATGCATTGGAAAATTTATTGGCAAACACTGCCTGCCCATAGCTATGAACCACGAATCTGGATTGGTTTATTGCAGAAAATAGATCATTGTCTTCTAGCTTTAAATTATATTTAGTTAGCTACCTAGGCAAAGGCTTTTTGGCCTATTGCTTTTCTGAAAAAGGAGCCAGAGATTTTGTTTTTTAAGATAGACATCCACAGAGTTCACTGAATGTAGAGAGGTCATGCTGCTGCCTGCATTGAGCCTTCATTCCTATGTTTAGTCTTCATCACCCAGTCCCTTTGGTGAAACAAGAAGGTACTCTGAAGGCTATATAATGAGAAATATAGACCTACAAACTGTACTATCAGCCTGATATGCTGGGGGCAATAGTGGTACAGAACTTGTGGAAGTGGCAAACAGTCAAGAGACCTAGGCTAGAAACAAACATGACAGTTCCCTCCCCAACTCAACAAAATGATTCCTAATGATATTCTGCTATACTCATAGATTTTTGTCTTATGGATTCATCATCAGAGAAGCTTCCTCTGGCAACAGATGGTGCAGAAATTCACAG